>ML781570.1:329604-383417 GCA_009831015.1 Picea engelmannii
AGGGATCTCTAACTGGGTAGTTCATAAGGCACAATACTTGCTAAGGTTTTGCAAATGGGGTAGCAAGCTAAGTGGGCTTGATTGTGGGAAAAACTCCACAGTTAAGCACGCTTGAGCCAGAGGCGTCTTGGGATGGGTGACCAACTGGGAAGTCTTGGTTACCGAGTGCAAGCCTCGGAAGTGATGATTGATGCTATGCGATTCATTTTGTTGGTTTCAATCCCATTTCTTCACCCCTGTGAGCATCACCCGATGCAATGAGTGCTAAGTGGACTATTCAAATCATGAGAATTATTGGTCCGGAAGCCCTTATATGCTTAAATAATAAGAGTTAAGGGAGCTCTAACTGGGTAGTTCATAAGGCACAATACTTGCTAAGGTTTTGCAAATGGGGTAGCAAGCTAAGTGGGCTTGATTGTGGGAAAAACTCCACAGTTAAGTGCGCTTGAGCCAGAGGCGTATTGGGATGGGTGACCACCTGGGAAGTCCTGGTTACTGGGTGCAAGCCTCGAAAGTGATGATTGATGCTATGCGATTCATTTTGTTGGTTTCAATCCCATTTCTTCACCCCTGTGAGCATCACCCGATGCAATGAGTGCTAAGTGGAATATTCAAATCATGAGAATTATTGGTCAGTTGCGACTAATAATCATGAATATGAGTCATATATTAATGACTTACACTACCCAGTTAATCCCGAAAATAATATCTAATATCTTGCATTGTGGAAGCCCCCATATGCTTATATAAAACAATACCAAGGAGAACTCTTCTAGCCAATGGTGACTAGAGTATTCCTTTTTCGTAATTATTCTACTTCATCCAGAAAAGGGTTAAACTTATACCAAATAGACATCCTTTCAAAACCATTTTAATGACTATGAAATATACAAGTTCACTCGACAATATTTTCATTTTTTCGGGAGTCAGAAAAGAGCTTAAACAAGACTTGGAGGGAGTCCCATAGGTAATGGTTAGAATGCTTGTGAGTAATAAAATGGGGTTCGAACTCAAAGTCATATTGGGACTATAAGGAATTCTCGGTCCTATGGAATAACTTATGCATGGGTACCAAATGACACAAAGGTTCTAACTAGGGCACCCATGTTTGGTAAGTCTCTACCACTTAATAACAACACTTCTAGTAGTAGTGATAAGGTTATGTGTCTATAATAAATGGGTTCGTACCTAGGGTGTATGGATTATGGTCATATGATGATGCAAAAATGCAAAGTGGAGTGAAAACCAATCCTTTATGCCAGTGAAAGAATATACCTGCTGAAGGCATGACCAGGAGTTGGAATGCTGGAAATCCGTAAACATCTTGGACAAAACCACTAAAAACAAAGTCTTTCCACTGTGCAATTAGTCCATAAGGCCAAAAATAGAAAAGAACTATAGAAAGTGGATAAAAAAATTCTACTAATAGTAAAAATAAAACATTTTACCATACCATTTGAGTTTTTTCACCTACATAGTGCATTTTAGGATATTTTTCCCACGATCTTCAAGTGGTGATTGTGAGAGCTAACATCAAAAAAATCAGCAACCATCTGGACCAAGTAAGTGCCCATCCCATACTCTTCAATTTCAATGGTTTAAAATCCAGTTTTAGTCCCCATTTTTTGAGTATTAGAGGTCATTACATGGAAACTAGAGTGTACATGGGTGATAGATCATCAGGTCATGTATACAACCCCATATACATGGGAAAACAAAATCCTGCACGTGTATATGAATACCTATATGCAATTTTCATAAGGTTAGCCCACGTACAAGTTAGTGAATAGTTTTTTGAAGGGTTTTAACTCAAAAAATGGTCTTTCCTTTTCAAGATGGTTATTGAATGGAAAGAAAGGGAGAATGAGTAGATATATGTAGCAATGGGAAGAGATGAAAGTGCCCAACAAGATTTGAAATGATGTGGCCTTTATAAATTTTGGTCTCTCAAAGGAATGAGGGCTCAGGTGAGGTTACTCCAGTTACTAGTAAACTACTGGGATCCAGAGATAGAGTCCTTCAATATCAATGGGAAACCATTGAGGATCAAAGTGGACGATATATACTTTATCATAGGATTGTCTCATCGGGGAGAGGTAGTGAATCTCAAGGCCCAAGGGGCTGGAGGTGGTATGACTATGGAGGAGTACATTTCCACCCACTATGTTGCAGGAACAGATAAAGTAGGGATCCAACTCCCTATCAGGGCGATCAAGAACATGAGTCTAAATATCACTGTTCTTGTACTTACACGGATTTTGGGTTCAACCTCATTACAGCAGGAATCAAGGCCACTCATGTTCTATGCGGTGGAGTGTTTAATATCCAATGTTTATGATTGGTGTACCTCACTGCTGGCAAACATGAGGAGCCAGTTGACGAATTGCAAACAAGGGTGAATGAGAAATTTCAGATTTGTATCCATACTTTGTATTTTTTTCTTTGAGAGGGTTCCAGTTTTGATACCTAGAGTAGAGATTACTCCACATGGACTACGCGATCTATCCATGTCACGGTGGCCTAGCGTGATGAGGTGGCTAGGAGGTGGTAGGGTGCCACCCCCCTACAATGATAAGTTATTTTTATGGTGGCGCCAACAGGTCATAGCCATTGATGACTATACTTACGGAAGGATCAACCTCAGAGGGGATCCTAACATGCCATTGCCACCAGGTTCCGCCTATGGTTATATTGGTAAGAAATGATTTTTATATATTTCATTTTTTTTTTTCAATTTTGATAAAGGAAAAATAAAAAATGCAAATATTTTTGTATGGTATAAAGTATTAACAATTTCTTTGTTACACAGACATAGGTCCGCGATGTCCATAGGGATTCCCATGACAATGACAGCAGGGCCAAGGAGATGAGCTAGTAGGTGGGGACACTAAGAGATTTCTACAGAATGTGTAGGGGAACTTGTCTCTATTGACACACATGATTACTATGCTTCAAGTGGAGGATCTGACAAAGGAGATGCATCGATAGGTGGTGGGTTTACCATGTGCATGGGTGAGAATCTTTCGATGTCTTACAAATGTTGTAGTGTTCTATTATGATACACATTCAACACCACAGGCATAGATTCCATGGTCATGTTATGTATCGAAAATATATGTATTTTGAGGGTGTGAGCCCCATTTTATACTAAGACACCATATTTTTTGGACTTGAAAGGATGAAATATAAGAATTTTGGTCTTGATCTTTACTTATATATGTTACAATGTGTAAATGTATGAATGTGTTTTCTTTACCTAATTATGTGACAAATTCCAATCAAAAATATAATTACCATATGCATCAGATGCATGATTATAACTTCTAGGGATGTGATTATAAGTAAGAAAATCAAAGTATCATTCCAAAAGTCATACCCATAGGAATCATCGGAGTAGAGTAGGATCTCCCACACGATTATTGTCATTCAACTGACATACAACTAACTCGAAGTATGGGCGAACTTCTAAAAATTGGACACCATGTGAAATGGCGTCACGTAATATCTCTATAACAATGCTATACTTAGCCACATTATTTGTTAATTGATCCAGACGAATTCCACCTGAAGACACCAATTGACCCTTAGGTGAGTAAATGACCCAAACGGTGGAAGCCATGTTCCGGGTATGATGACTGGCACCTTCAGTGAATCCTAAGTAAACGAATATTATGTTGACATATTCCAACCAAGGGAAAACACGATAAGTATTCCGATGATGAAAAGGAAAAGATAAAGAATTGTATACACTAAGATACACTAGAAAAAAAAGGTCACTCTCAATTTTGAGGTCTCAAGCATAATAAATTTTAAGGTAGAGCCCATTTCTGGGCTCATCCAACATATTCCCCTCACAATATTCTAATTTGTAGGCTCCTTTATCTAAGACATGTTGCACGATATAAGGATCGTGCCACATGGGGTTGAAATTACCCGCCCCTAGTGGTTCTTTGGCTGGGTCATAAAGGATAACCAATTCACCCTTAGTGTACTGCCAGGGATAGATAGAATTATCGTATTGAACCTTAAAACATAATTTATTCACTTCAATAGCCATAGAGGCATCTCAATGCTGCTCATTGAGGTGCTCCAGGTGCATGAGGAATTCTTCAAGATTGGATGTGTTAGGTAGGAGCTCAATTTCCAAGTTAATGGAAGGGATTTAGCATTCAATCGGAAGAATCGACTCCACACCATGTACTAACTGAAAAGGAGAGAAACCAGTGGAAGTATTTACCATGGTTTAGTATGCCCAAAGTTCATGGTAAAGCATCATATTCTAGTCATATTTACTTTGGCTGATAGTTTTTCACAAAATGGTCTTGAGATATTTATTCACCACCTCTACTTGTCCATTTTCATGGGGATAGTAAGGTGAAGAATGATTGTGCTTAAACCCCAATTTTGATTCTAACACTTTCATCATTTCATTATGAAAGTGACTTCCATGATCAATGAAAATCTCTTTTGGGATTATGAACCGGGCTATAATCTGGTTGAACATAAAGAATGATGCAGTCTTACCATCAAATTTAACAACAGGCATGGCCTCTGCCCATTTAGTAAAATAATCCATGACCATGATAATATGTTGGTCCCCCCCAGTCGAGGTCAGGTTGTAGTCCATAAAATCCACCCCCACTTGGTGAAGGGACCGACGGTTATGACTGTGTGAAGACGGGTTGGGTGTGAGGGAATTTTCCGAGCGAACACTTGGAAAGGGTGACACTTCTTGACCACTTCAACACAATATTTAAAAATTGACGGCCAAAAATAATCGACTCGCAATATTTTTTGGGTTGTCGCAAACCTAGATAAATGACCACTACATGCCCCACTATGATATTCATTGAGAACAACTTCAACTTCCTCGTGATTCAAGCAATGACGTGATATATTATCCACTCCTCGACGATAAAAAGTGTCACAGATAATAATATAGTTCTTATCCTTATGACATATACGTCGTTGATCGTCTCTCGACAGATGTTGGGGTAGCTTCAAGGTTTGAAGATAGATAAAAATGTCTTTATAAAAGAGGTCCGAAGATGATATAAGGAAAATATGGTCATTTGCGAATGAATTTTCATGAAAAAATGCCCTCATCTAGTCAAGGGAAGTTCAACATCAATTCGACAAAAAATAATGATTTCTTATATTTCATAGAAGAAAAATCGAGATCAAATTCTTGCAAAATAATAATCCACTTATTGTATCCCCCCCCTATGATATGCTTGGTATGGACATATTGAAATGGAAGTTCAACCATGCTATTTTTGCAACGTAAGATATAATGTTGTAATCTATGAACTGCATGCATGATGACCAAGGCCAGATTCTCTACATGAGAGTATTTAAGTTCAGGACCAACTAGGTTTCAACTGAGATAGTAGACAATGTGCACATGAAGCTCATCATCCTCCTGAACTAGTACTCTACCAATATTCCCTTCAGATGCAACGATATAAAGAAAATATTCTCTATTGTAGTCTGGAGGCTTCAGCAGAGGTGTCGATACCAAAACTTTCTTAAGAGAATCAAAGGATTCTTGGGCTCGCTCATCCCATATAAACATAGTCTCCATCAAAATATGCATGAAACCTTTAGTTAGATTGGCATATTTTACTATGAAACGATGCAGGAAGTTACCCTTCCCCTATAAACCTTGAATTTGTCGAATGTTGTGTGGGGGAGGCAATCAAATTGCCTCAACCTTCATAGGATATACCATGATAGAATGCTTAGGATAATAACGACATATTCCAAATGCTATTCTAAGGTGAGTGGAGTGATCTATTCTCTTGCAAGAGTGAGTAGCATGATCATCTAAATAATATTTGACAATATGCTTAAGATCATGAAATGAAAAGGTCATGGCACATTGAAAGGTCACTCCAATGTTTTTAAGACCGAAATACATTTTCCGGTATGAAAAGTACCCCAAGGAAAAATAAACGTCGTATTGTGTTGATCCTCAGGTTTGATCTAAATTTGATTATACCCTGAAAACCTTTCCATAAAGGAAAAGACTTTCCTTCCTACACAATCGTCAAGAATCTACTCAATAAAACGAGTAGGGAAGTTATCTTTAAGACATGCCTTGTTCAGGTCTCTAAAATCCATACACATGCGGATGGTTCCTTGGTTTTTATCTATGAGAACAATATTGGACACCCATTCGGTCAAGGGAGCCAGGTAGATGAAACCAACATTAAGTAGATTCTAATCTAATTCTTCCTTAATAGTGGGGGCCTTCCTAGGATTAACAACTCTAAGACGTTTTTGAAAAGGTTTATCATCCGAATAGGTTTTAATCTCATGTTCAAAAATGTTGGGGTCGATCCCTAGCATCTCTTCATATGACCAAGTGAACACATCTCATAATTCTTTGAAGAGATCGGTGTAGATCTGAATTTCTTTGGGAGAAAAATATGTACCGATATATACTTTCTCGATTTTTCCAGGGGTACGAGAGATTTCAATCACGATAGTAGGAGAAATATTCTCCATGTTTCCTTTGGCATAAATATAATGCGTATCTAATGGAACTATGGCATGACCAACCATCTCACTCAAGGTATATCTAAATTCATCATGTTCAATCTTAACAAGCTCTCAAAGAAAATAGGATCGATGATGCATATCGTCCCAAGGCCTATCAGGACCAAACATGGCCTCTAAGACGAATTCATATGAAGGTAAAGTATTGTCGAGGAAATCATGTGAAAAATATTATTGAGCGGCCCATATGGGCTCTAAAATAGGATCCACCTCGTCCTTCCATGAGGAGGAAGGATCGAGGTCAGCAGTAGCGTCTAGAATAACATTATACATAAATTTTTCTACTGACAATGGAATTTCCATTCCAGTGTTTGATTGACCTTTGTACGACATAGTCGAGGAAGGTGGGGTCCAAGGGTCATTTAAATACGAAGTACAGAAAGGAACAAACCTCATCGACGTCGAAGAATCACCAGAAATGGCATGAATATGGTGAACTGGTGCCATGAAATCAAAACTACCCATCAAGGAGGAATACATCCTAACACCAAAATCCTCATTTTCTTGTTGAGAATTATCAATCACAGGGACTGAATATCCAACTAATGCATTAGGAATAGTGTTCACAAAGGACAACTAATAAATTTTCACTATCTTCCCTTCGTGAGGAAAACATAATTGTGGAAAACATATGACATGATGATTGTCATGTCATAAGTCCAATTACATCTTAGTATTAAATTGTAGTTGAGAGGCACATCAACCACCTCGACATTGACTTCCACAGTCTTCCCACCTAACTGGACTGAAAAAGTGGGAAGTATCTTGTGGGGTAGAAATGAACGTCCATCAAATGCGGTCAACATAGTCATAGATTGAGATAGGGTCAAAGAGCCAATGGATTTCCAATAGGTTAGGGACATCATGCATGTTGCAACACCATCATCAATTACAATACATTTGATGGTGATTTTCATGTACTCCACATGGATTTGAAAGGCCACGTGGTAAGGTAAGAAAGGATTAACATCCATGACATCAAACCTGATAAAATTTGAGCCACATGGGTCTATACCTAATAACATAGATAATAGGGCATTCCTCTATGAAGGACACATCTAGAGCACCTCCAAAGCTGACATCACACATGGGGTTTGGCCCAAATCTTTGTTAATCGAAAAGTTCTAGGTGGCTCTGGTATTATGATTGTGGGAAGATTACCTTAGTATTCCTTTTGGAATATGAGGCAGAGGTTCCAACTTATCGATCTACAAGGGTGTTTCCAGAGGAGGAGGAGACTCTAGACCTATAACATTCTTTGAAGAGCCATAATCACGAGATTGAGTGGCTACATCAATCTAAGACATGACCATATTGATCCATATATGGCCACCTTCATGTGCTGAGGGGTTTTGAATCCTACTCAACATATTTCCGGCATTGGAGGTTCCTGAGTCCATCTTCTTATTATGTGGAAAAAGGTTTGTCAACACGACAAGCATTTGTGATAAGAGCCTCGAGGCTTTGGGACACAAGTGGGTAAGTTGATCATCTTTTAAACATTTACAGGGAAAATTCACCTTCTGCTTCTCTTTCTTTCCCTCACCAACATTATTATTTGATTTATCATTATTAGTTTCGTCCTTGGCTCTATTATTATTATTCCCACCCTTATGATTATTACCTAATGCTTTCTTATTAGTCCCTCCTAGTTGTTGGTTACCATTCGACTTAGATGACGACTATACATAATGGACATCCGCCAAATGGGTGATGGTGGAGGATGAATTTGAATATTGTCCTTCTACATGCTGGCTTAGAGGAAAATCTTCCAACCAATTCATCACCAATTCTATAGTCTTAGCATTTGCAGAGCCTGTGATACCATCTTCATGAATCCTGGGATTTTGTATAGGATCGTAGTTTGAACGCAGTGCGTCAGGGAGAATTTCATAAAGCATTCCAGATTGAGCATATATTAGGTCCCATAGCTAGGATCTGAAGATGGGTTCTTCCTTATATTTTTCTTTGTATGTAGAGACATCCTTCAAAATATAAGAAAATAAATACTTAAGGAACCATTCCAATAGAAACTCTGGAGGAATGTAAGCTTTAATCAACCTATTTCGTTTGCACCACTCCCATATATGATCATAGATATTTGTGGCTTTATCTTGGAAAAAGGTTAAAAAACATTCTATGTTGACATCGTAATGAATCGGTAATTGGAAATGATTGATAAAACACAATACCATCTAATTGAAAGTTCCATATGTTCCCCCTTGTAGCTCAATGTACCATTTCACGGCGAGCCCTGTGAGGGTGCATTGAAATATCCTAAAACAAATAGAATCATCATTTAGAGAGTTATATGAGCACCATATATTAAATTAGTCATGTGATCACCTGGGTCCTCACTAGTCTTTCCCTCGAATTTTTGAATTTCTGAAGGAATCTTGGTGGGGATGCGGGGCCAAGACGGATCCTGACGCACATGTTCATTCATTAATTTCGAAAAATATGTTATATTTATTATGGATGGAAAAATTATTCAGGGTTGCAGCGTCTAAGCCCATGATCCTGGGAAATATCAGGGTTGAGGGATTGCATTCCATCTAGGTTTATGGTATATACCATGGCCCTATCCAGTAGGATGGTATCGTCCTCCAAACTGATTCATGAAAGGTTGTAAGGGCACCATACTCGTAAAAGCAACATGATAATGATTATATATATTTCCCCCAAACGAAGGAACTTCATGCTGGGGGTTTCCCATACTGTGAAACTAACTCCCTATGGATGGAACACTAGAGGAAAGGGGAGGATTTTCCATAATAAACGCGTTCGTCAGAATCAATGTGGAGGAATAGGGAATGAAGGACAAAATATAGGAAGTAAATTTTCCACCCATTTGAGCACTCCATCCCGGAGGACTGAAGCTAGGATTAGGCCTAGAGGAAGGAGTATTCCAACCTCCAACTGTAGGATTCGCTTGGGGAATATGACCTCCACCAAATGAGAAAGGAACATAAGGAGGTGTTGTGCCCCTAGACTCAAAACTAGGATTCACATTAGCCATTGAAACGAAGGATGAGAGTTATGATGTCATGTCAGGCATACCAAAAGAAAAGGGATTAGAGGCTAAAGGTATTGACTGAGAATCATGGTTTGACATATCGAAAAGAGATCTAAAAGGGTTCATTCACGTGGGTCAATTAGGTATCACAGGTTGGGTAGAACTAGATGATGGAGCCTCCGGCACCCACACCGTTGAGGATGAGAGAGTCGAGGAGATCCCACTAATCATATAAGAGAATGGATTTAAAGTACTTCTCGAGACATGCATATTTGACCCAGTACTCATAGTTGGATGATCACAAGTCAAGGAGGTGGAGATATATGTACCATGTTTATTAACTCTATGCCTTTTATAAAGAAACTTCGGTAAAGGATCAAGACATGGTGGTAACTTCAACAGACGAAGAGACCAACGAGGAGGAAATTCTTGCTCCATGATGACTCAAAACTTGAGATATAAAACAAAATCCTAAGGGAAATTAATAATCAGAGAGCACACCAAAATAAAGCAAAAAGGCCAATGCACAAAAATAGGATATAATGGTTCAAAAGGGGCCTCCTCAACTAAAGTAGGTATTCCATGCCCAAAAGGGGCCTAAGACTCCCTTCAATAGAGTGGAGGTATCATAATCAGTTATAAAGTCCCTCGTGGGATTGACATCCCAATCGGTCAAATCCCCCCGGAGAGGTAATCCTCCATAAAGTTTGTGTGTTGTATGACCCTTAACTAACTCAGGGTACCTGCAGAATAACCCCTACAAGTAACCTATGTGGATACCTATGTAAAGAAACTATAGTCACCATGATGTAACCAATGCACAGGAGAGAGGTTGCAAGTCCGGTCCACCATATGGGAAGGGTAGCAAAGCCTGAAATATTGAAAGAACTACCTCTTATGAAGGTATAGGTACTAGAAAGAGCCCCAGATACGAATAGAACCCTAGAAATATATCTAACGCTAGGAAGGTATTAGAGGTATATCTCTGCAACCAACTTCACGTGACCTGATGCTTAACTCCGGTGTGAGAAGAGCCTCCTAATCTCACCGATTACACAATCGGTTTCACCACTCCCTAGTCAGACACATACGTTGAGTTTAATAGCCTTGGAGAAGTTTACTCACAAAATCCTATTACAAGGCTCTAGGTCCTATACTTGTTTGTGTACCCTGAAAAATAAAATCGTTTCTAATCAATTTTAATTAATCAGTGTTAATTTTAATGGATTTTTCTTACTCAAGAGGTGTGGTTGTGAAACTGATGGTATTACGACTCACCATATAAAAGAAGAAAATATAAAAACACTGCTAAGTACTAATCTTGAATTTCAAAGAGATGGTATGCTTCTAAATGCAATTTTCCCAATGCAATCTCTACAATTTCAATGAAGTGAAATCTTTCCAAATGTGTCAAAATCAATGCAAAGTAATCAAAAGTGAAAATTCCATAAGTACAATGCAAGTAAGAAAATAATTTTGTATTTTTGATATAATGAAAATAAAATGCAAGGACTGAATAACAACCTCACAGGCAGTCCCTACTGCAAGAAAAAAGAGACAATCCAAGAAAGATACCAATAAGTGACTAATCAAACCAACATGCAAGGACAACTAATGAAAAATATGACAATAAAGAAGTTTTCCCAAAAATTCAACACTAAAAAGGTTTCCTACCACTCTGTAGGCACTTAACAGTCAGAATAGGGACCCAAGAAGACTCATAAACCAACAAAACTCACCCAACAAACATCAAACTCAACCATCAAGACTTAAGAGATTATGTACGTGATTGTTTGAGCAACAAGAACGTATATAGACTCCCTAAAGGAAAACAACTCGCGTATGTACTAGTCTATCAAGGGAAAAACCGTGTATACCAAGGAAAAAACTGCCAGGGCAAGGATTAAGCCAAGAAACTCAAATGAAAGGAAAAATGCAAGCTATCAAGACATGGAAACTCAGGAAAACAAATATAAAATCAAGGAGAAAAACACTCAAAGCCCCCAAAAAAGAGATATCCCCAGTGGCGTCGCTAATTCTGTTACGAGGAAAATTTATCTATGGCTAGGGGTAAACCACAACAGACGAAACAAAACCCTAAAATCAACTATAATTTCAAGTATGCTATATAAATGAAATGATAACAAGACAAGGCTCAAATCCTACCTCGTCCGGACATTCAAATATGACCACCATAGAGCAAGCGACCCAAAGATTTATACCTGCAACTTGTCCTCAACAACCAAGATACGCAAGCATATTGTGATAATATATGATGTCATCATATAAATTAACATAATCCATTAACATACATGAAAAATACACCCATGGAATAGTAATTCAAATATTTGCAAGATATCAATTGGACGAGAAAAGAGTATTTATATTAAAATAATCAGCAGAAATACATAGGTGACAAACTTCTGTAACGACACATATCGGAACCGAGAAACTAAGTCCCTTTAGCTAGGCCTCCATGACTTCAATCATCCACAAATTCAAGCTCATATATAGGAGTCAATGATATTCTCCATCACAAAGAAGGAAGATATTGGGGGCTAAACACAAGAAGTTTAGACTTTCAAGGACAAAGGGATGCAAACTCAATATGAAGTGAAATTTCTCCAGAGTGTCTTTTCTCTCAAAGTTGAATTGTCCAATATATTCAAGGCTTGGATATGGCTCAATTTATATCCTCCAAATGGAATTGAAGGGGAAATTCGAAGAATTTCCAATATATGGAAGGTCAAGGATCATGGATCTCATGACATGGCATGGAAACCCAACATATTTTTTAATTTTTGAGCACCAAACCCGATGTATGCAGGTTGTAGTGGAGAAACTTGCGTATATGATTGTTGTATAACTGATAGGGCGTGTATATGTATAAAAAAGTGCATTTTTGTCTCTGGAGTGAACAAAAGGGAGACTTCAAGTCTTCAGAGGGAAATGGAAATCCATACAAGTAGGTTGCATTAAGTGAGACAAAAATTGTTGTAACAAGAATGCCTCATTCTATTGTTTATGATCATGATACCACTTTCACCATCACTTTCTGGCAAGAATTGTTACAACTCCAGGGAACCCAATTACATCTCAAAACATATCATCCTCAAACTGATGGCTAAACTAAAGAAGTCAACAATTTTTTGGAAACCTATTTGAGGTGTTTTGTATCTGACTAAAAAAATCAGTGGGTTTAGTGGGTTCAGTGGTTACCCCTCACTGAATGGAAGTACAAAACTTCTTACCGAACAACCACTCGAATGACTCCATTTGAAGAAATCTATGGAAAACTTCCACCTTTATTTTTATCATACATTCCCATTGTCTCCAAGTTTCAGTAGGTGGATCAAACTCTTACAGTCTGCACGACCATCCTCTGTACTCTCAAAGAAAATTTGGTGATGGCTCAGAATCACATGAAACAACAAGTAGACTAGGGTTGTTATGAATGTGAATTTGCTGAAGGGGACCATGTGTTTCTTCATCTACAACCTTATAATCAATTCACTCAAATCCAAACACTGTCAGAAAATTGCCCCCAAATTCTATGGTCCTTAATGTATTCTCAAGAGATTGGGGTCTGTGGCCTACCAGTTAGAGTTTCCTAGTGACTCTAAGATCCACCTTGTTTTTCATGTTTCCTTCTTAAAGAAAGTGATCATCACTAAGTTCCATACTCATACCGGTCTACCTGAGTTGGATGAAGAAGATTCCATTTGGTTACAACCACAAGAAGTCTTGGACAAGCGAGAGTGTCATCTTCACCAACGCACTATCAAGAAGTTTCTAGTTCAGTGGAAGGACACACAGCCAGAAGATGCCACCTGTGAGTTGGCCACCATTATGCAACAATTTCCCCATCTCAAGCCTTGAGGAAAAGATTTTTTTTAAAGGGGAGGGAATGTTACAGACCTAACCTTCCTGACCCCACACATAGGTAGAATAATATAGTTTTCATGTAATAAAGGATCATATTAATAAGGCCTAGTAATAAGGAAGAATAATTCAAATGTAAGAAGATCTAATAGAAGCTTTCACTTCTAGAAAGATCTTCCTATATATTCCTATTTTGGTAGATGGATTTAGTATAAATAGGAGTTGAGGGCATGATAAGTCTTGTCTTGAGAATTATTGTAATAGAGCGCTACTTTGTCATAGGTTTCCCCCTCAAAGAGGCAAGTGAACATTGTTTCCTATTAATAAAGGTATTATTTTGGTGTTGTGGTTTCATATATTGTGTTGTTCCATTGTTATTCTATGCAGTATTTCTATTTTCTACTATTATAATAGATATGGTACCTTACATGTATGTTCTTTTCTTCGGGTGGTCTATCTCTACGAATATTGCTTCATACCCTCATCAACATTTTGTCATGACTCCTTGTGGGAGAATAGCCCATCATTCCCATGTGACGCAGACCTATAGGCCCTCGGGCCGAGACCCGCACACAGGATCGTTCTTTATCTCCCCCGATCCAGATCGGCTCTTTCGATTCCTCTCTGCAATCTCAATTCGATAGATCCACATGTCCTTTTCGCAGCTCGCAATCTCACGAGTTCACGAGTCATGACTCCCGACTCTTTCTCTCCAATCTCGCGACACCCGAGATCACAAAATGGGTATAGCTCTTTCTTCCGTCAGCGCCCTCCTTGCACGACCGCCAGCTAGGTTAAGTGCTAGTGCCTCTCGCCTCTCACACCTTCACGAGTTCAAAGGTCCAACCCTGGCACCTTTCTTTCACGAACCCCTGAGAGTCGATATTGACTTTTCTCCTCTCGTTCTCTCTACTCGCAACTTCACGAGTCAAAGGGTCGAGCCCACGTACTCATATCTCGCGAATCCCCAAGACGCAAGAGGTCAATGGGGTGTTCACTTCTTCACTAGGTGATGTGTTTCCACCGGTCTACTTCCCAGGCCCACTTCGTGGTTCTGCCACGTGTCCCTCATGCCCGAATTTCGGCACTTCGCGACTTCTGATGTCGAAAACAACTCCTTTCAACCTCCAAACCCCCGAATGCGTGAAAGGCGATGGGGTTCCTGATCCAACGGTCTTCCCATGACCTGGATCCGATGGCTATCCTTGCTCCTCGCGATTTCACCTCTCATGACTTGGAGCACTCAATCTTTGGGCTCTAACCCTGTGAACCTCCGAGTTTGCGAGATCCCTAGATCTCTGCCACCTATCCTCCTCCTAACGGATGGATAGGATTATCTCGCATTTTCACGACTTCGAGACTTTCGGGACAAAAGTCTCGACCTCTTATCCTCCGATATGCTGAAATGGTGAAATTCTGACACATCGTCAATGCGGTTCCCATGATGGAACTTCCCGCCTTTTTGGAATTTCGGACTTCGCTACTTCGCGTATCCTGCTACTAAGCCTTCATCTCTTCAACCCACGAAACACCAAATTGGTCAATGAAAGTCTGACCTTCGTGTTGGTGAGCATGCCACCTGTCCACTCTCATATGGACGGTCCTGATCCACTTCGCGACTTCGCCACTCGTGAAGTTGAATGACTTCCCTTTCTGACCTCCGATGCCCGAATCCTTGATACGGTTGATTTCGTGACACGTATCCTCCTTTTGACGGACAACTCAGATTCTTTCGCAGTTTCGCGACTCCGCACCTTGCGACCTCGCGAATCTTGATGCAAAGGTTTCGACTCTTCAACCCATGAAACCCCGAGATGAAAATACGTGAGTGATCTCACAGCCCCTGTTGGCTCAGATCCTATGGCTCTATTCTCCCCTGAGCTTAAACAAAAAAAACACGCTCACCATAAACCTCCTTGCTCCTCTACAAGATCTGATGGTTCTCGAGACTTCACAAATTCCCCTCAGAGAATTCCAACCATCCAAAGCTTCCTTGACAACTCTTGCGAAACAAACACAGTATCCCCTTACGGAACTTATCTGCTTGCAAGTAACTTTGCAACGCCTCCCCTTTGAATGCTTCAAGGTACTAACCCTCCTGAGCTTGGTTGAAAAATCCTCAAGTCCCTTGGAGAAACTTCCTGCGTGCACTCCTTGCGGCACTTCTTCAAATACACACTAAGTATTTGAAATTCTTAGACTCTGTGCACTCCCTGCGACAACAATCCTTCGACAATTTCGCTCAGGCTGCAAACACTGTGACTTCACTCGGCCTGCGCACTCCTTGCACGACTCCTATGCTTAGATTACACTTCTGCGAGAATGAGAACGAGGTTATCTCTCCTGAGCTTGCAAAGACGAACTCTGACTTCTGTCAACGCACACCTTGTGGACAATTTCACTGCACTCCTTGCAGGAAACCTCTTGCTCAGACAGAGAAACAATTGAAACTCATCCTTACTCTCCCTCTGTTCAGATTTCAGAAATTAAATATGAAATCAAACATTCACGCATCAAATCAAATGAATAACAGAGAGTAAACAAGCACATATCAACCAACATGTATAAACACAGAAAGCAATTGAACACCATGAGTCTGAACTAAAGATATTTTTATTAATCCAGAACTTTTGTACATGGGGTTCTTCTACACAACTCTCTGCTTCTGCTCTCCTATGCTCTCTTCTCATAATAATCTTAAAACTATACAATGAGGGTGTCTATATTCCGTTTCCCTCCGGATCCTAAAACTATCTAATCTACTAATTCAAGGCTACCTACTTACATTTACTGGCATAAATGCCTCTTAGTCCTTCAGACGAGAGCGGGATGCTCAAGGTCTGATTACAATCTACCAGTACACCCTTTCTTAATTATCATATTTAATTTTGGTGTATCCACTTCAAAAAAAAATTTCAAACAATTTATCATGTGCCAAAATGCGTTGGTGCTTGCCCCCACGCTCGCTTGTTGTTGGCGATGCTCCTGCATCATACTCCCTCGCTTGAAAATTTTCATGGGATCCTGTCCATGAGCTCTCGCACGGTCTGTCCATGCTTTTGAATCTCTGCTTCAGTCTCCCAGCTGGCATCTTCAACTAGATGTCCCTTCCACTTGACCAAGTATTCAAAGTATTCTTTTCTCCTAGTCCTCTTGCTAACTCTTTTGTCTAGTATGCTTCCATCTATGGCTTCTCTGCAACTAGCATCTATTTAGTCCACTGAACCTCTGGTTGTTCACTACCTACTTCTTCTTCCTCAGCTTTGTATGAGTACAAATCTGAGACATTGAATATCGGATAAATTCCGATCCCATCGGGTAATTCAATCTCATAAGCATTTGCCCCAAATTTCTTCAAGACCTTACATGGTCCGATCTTCTTCATATTCAGTTTGTTATATGTCCCCTTCGGGAACCTTTCCTTCCTCAGATGTGCCAGAATCAAATCACCAACCTCAAATTGAAGTTGTCTCCTGTGTTGATCTGCTCTGCGCTTATACTCTTGGCTCCAGTTCTGCAATCGCTCCTTCACTTGGCTGTGAAGTTCCTTCATCACTTCTGTGAAATCCTCTACACTAGCACTCCTAGTTGGATCCT
The DNA here is from genome assembly GCA_009831015.1 of Picea engelmannii. Lineage (NCBI taxonomy): Eukaryota > Viridiplantae > Streptophyta > Pinopsida > Pinales > Pinaceae > Picea > Picea engelmannii. The sequence goes on from ML781570.1 coordinate 346,661, forward strand.
GTTCTGAATCCCTCAATTCAAAAACTCCTCTTGGTTGCATCCCATAAACAATTTGGAATGGACTATGCCCTGTGCTTCTGTTTATTGAATCATTGTATGCAAATTCCGCCTGTGGCAGAATATTGTCCCACTAACTGTGGTGTTCTGTCACTAAGATCCTCAGCAAGTCTCCCAAACTTTTGTTCACAACTTCTGTCTATCCATCCGTTTGAGGATGATAAGATGAACTGAACGACAATTTTGTTCCCAGATTTTTCCATAAGGTTCTCCAGAAGTGTCCCATGAACTTGGTGTCTCGATCCGAAACTATGCTCCTTGGTAAGCCGTGAAGTCGTATGACTTCTTTGAAAAACAGATTCGCAATGTGAGTTGTATCACTTGTTTTCTGACATGGTATAAAATGTGCCATATTATAAAATATATCCACTACCACAAAGATCGATTCAAACCCTCTTTGTGTTCTCGGCAACCCCAATATGAAGTCCATGCTTATTGCATCCCACGACCTGTCAGGTATGGGTAATGGTTGATAAAAGCCTGCATTTTTCCTCTATCATTTTGAATGCTGACAAATTTTGCATCTGTCCATGAATCTTTTGGTGTCTGCTCTCATTGCTGGCCAAAAATATGACTCGTTTAACTTTGAGAACGTCTTGTCATGACCGAAATGCCCGACCAATCCTCCACTGTGTTTCTCCTTCAACAAATTCTCCCTCATGGAGCATTTTGGAATACAAAGTTGATTACCCTTAAACAATAATCCTTCCTGGATCATGTATTCTGTCCATTGACCTCTGTCCCTGAGAATTGGATTCTCAACTGCTTCATTACCTTCTTTAAAATCTGGATCATCTTTGTACATGTCCCTAAGATCATCAAAACCCAGTGTTTTGACTCTGAACTCCTGCAACAGCAAACATTTCCTGCTCAAAGCATCATCAACTTTGTTAGAAGTTCTAGAAATATGCTTAGTTACAAAAGTAAAGTTCTACATGTATTCAACCCATTTAACATGTCTTTGATTCAACTTCTCCTGTTGATTCACAAATTGCAAAGCATGATTGTCACTGTATAAAACAAACTCCTTAGGAATCAAATAGTGTCTCCACTTCTTCAATGCCTGAATAATAGCATAGAACTCCTTGTCATACATGGAGTATTTCACTTTTGCTTCATTCAGCTTCTCACTGAAGTATGCTATTGGCCTGTCTTCTTGGCTCAAGACTACCCCTATTGCAAATCCACTTGCATCACATTTTACTTGAAATGTCTTTTTGAAATCCAACAACACCAAAGTTGGTTGTTCCATGATTTTCCTTTTTAACAAATTCAAACTTTTCTTAGCCTCTTTTGTCCAGTGAAAATACTTGTGTCTCTTCTTCACTGTGTCCATCATTGGTGCACTAATTCCATTGAAATTCCTGATGAACTTCCTGTAGAAACTAGCCAATCCATGAAGACTTTGAACTTCAAAGATATTCTTCGGTGATGGCCAATTCTTAATTACCTCCACCTTATCTAGATCCATCCTCAATTTATCTGCAGAAATAAAAAAACCCAAATAAATGAGTTCTGTCTTCATGAATGAAGACTTCTTCATATTTATCAGCAGCTTCTCTTGCTGTAGCCTCTTCATCACTGTAGCCAAATGTTTCAGATGCTCTGCCTCTGTTTTATTGAAAATCAGTATGTCATCAAGATACACAATGACAAATTTTCTGATGAAATCCTTCAGGACTTAGTTCATCAACCTCATGAAGGTACTCGGGGCATTTGTTAAGCCAAACGGCATAACAAGCCATTCATACAAACCTTCGTTACTCTTGAAGGTTGTCTTCCATTCATCACCTTCTCTCATACGAATCTGGTGATATCCACTTTTCAAATCAATCTTCGAAAAAAAATTCGCCCCACTCAAGCAATCCATCAAATCATCCATCCTTGGCAATGGAAATTTGTACCTGATGGTTATCTTGTTGATTTCCCTCGAGTCAGTACACATCCTCCAGACTCCATCTTTCTTCGAACTGAGCACTATCGGAACAACACATGGACTCAAGCTTTCTCTCACCAAGCCCTTGTCCATTAATTCCTGGACCTGTCTTTTGACTTCTTCATTCTCCCGCAACGTCAATATATACGATGCTTTGTTTGGTAAACTAGCTCTCGGTATGAGATCAATATGATGACTCACACTTCTAATCGGTGGCAACGAACGAGGTAGTTCATCCACTACTATGTCAGCAAATTCCTCTAGTAACTCTTGGATTTCCTCTGGTAGATCATCCACCCTTGTACTGGTTAAAACAATTTTAGGCTTCCTGACCACAATGAATTGCAGTTCCTCCTTCTTCTTAACCTCTGTAAGAAGTTCCTTCCCACTCATGATAAGTACAGTGTTTCTTACTTCAAGTTTTACTTCCTTGTCCTTAATCAGCAACAACATGTGAGTTCTCCCATTCTTCTCTAGGGTGTATGTGTTCTTCCTTCCATCATGAATCACATTTATGTCATATTTCCACGGTCTACCCAACAATAGATGACAAACATCCATGGGAATGACATCACAGAGTATTTCATCTTTATACCCTCCTATTTTAAATTCAACTAAACATTGTTTAGTGACATTTACCCGATGTCCTTTTTGTAGCCACGAAACTCTGTATGGGCTTGGATGTTCAATCATCTCCAGCTCCATCTTTTCTACCATCTCTATAGAAACGAGATTATCTATGCTACCACTGTCCACAATGACCTTACATACCCTGTCCTTGGTTTTGCAAGCAGTCTGAAAAAGACTGTTCCTTTGCACTAGATTCTCCACCTCCTTCTCTGGCATTAAGAGTACTTTTCGCATCATCAACGATCTTCCTCCTTTAGCATCTTCTGCCTCAACATTCTGCCTCTGTTCTTCGGCAATGTGAGTTTCACCACCTCTTTCTTTTTGTCTGGACACTCATAAGATTTATGTCTGACCTTTCCACATGTGAAGCATTTCACCACTCCAACTCTTCCTCTTCCTCTACCTCTGGTACGAGGAAAAATGTTTCCATTAGCATACTAACCTCTCTGTTTGGTATGCTGCCCTCTCTGTGAATTTCCACCTCTCTCAGTTTGAGTCTGAGGTTTCTTCCACTCTTCCTTTGGTTTTTTATTTCTATCTTGGGCAACTGATTTGCCTCTGGCTTGACTTCTACCTCAGCCTCTTTGACCTTGTTTTCGGCTCAGCTTCTCTTCAGACTTCAGAGCCATCTGATAAGCATCTTCCACCGTTCAGATGGTCATCATGCTCATCTCATCCTGAATGTCGTATCTCAGATCATTCATGTACCTAGCAACTTTTTCATCATCACTTTCGCGATAACCTGCCCTGATGTTCATCTTGTAGAATTCTTCAGTGTACTCCTTGACTGTCATCAGCTTCTGTCTCAAATTTTGCATTCTCCGAAATAAAGTAATTTGGTAGTCCCTAGGAATGAATTTCGCCTTCATCTTCGCGATCATCCTATCCCAACTCTTGATTTTATGCTTGCCTTTGCAACGTCTGTCAGCTTGTAGCTCATCCCACCACAATGTTGCATGTCCTCTTAATCTTGTGACAACATGTTTGACCTTTTTGTCTTCCTCAACATCTTCATAGTCAAAATATGTGTCCAGAGCTCTAATCCAGTCTAGAATCTCTTCGACATCCAAGTTTCCTTCATATACTGGAATATCCATTTTTGCCTTAGCACCCATCCTTGCAACAAGCCTAATCAGGCGTTCGTTTGCTGCATCTTTTGCTGTGACTTCTTCTCTTTCATGTCCAGCTTCATTTTCACTTTCAAAATCACTGACATCTCCAGCACTAGCTGTGTGCCTCTGTGTTGTCTCAATGTCCTCAAGTCTGGCATGTATGTCACGCATCTCTCTTTCCATGGCTGGATTTGGCACCTGCCTACCCCTTCCTCTTAGCATTTCCCTCTCCTCTGGCGGATCAGGTGTTTTCCTATCTCTTCTTCTCGGTGGCGTGGCTGAGATTTCTTTCTCGCTTCCCTTGCCTGAAGTATACAAACAGAGTCAAGCTCTAGTACCACACTGACGCAGACCTATCGGTCCTCGGGCCAAGATACACACATAGGATCGTTCTTTATCTCCCCCGAGCCGGATCAGCTCTTTCGATTCCTCTCTAGAATCTTAATTCGATAGATCCACAGGTCCTTTTCGCAGCTCGCAATCTCATGAGTTCGCGAGTCGTGAGTCCTGACTCTTCCTCTCCAATCTCGCGATACCCAAGATCGTGAAATGGGTATAGCTCTTTCTTCCATCAGCGCCCTCCTTGCTCAACCGTCGGCTAGGTTAAGTGCTAGCACCTCTTGCCTCTCGCACCTTCACGAGTTGAAAGGTCCAACCCTGGCACCTTTCTTTCATGAACCCCCGAGAGGTGATGTTGACTTTTCTCCTCTCGTTCTCGCTACTCGCAACTTCGCGAGTCGAAGGGTCGAGCCCATGTCCTCTTATCTTGTGAATCCCCAAGACATGAGAGGTTAACGGAGTGTTGACTTCTTCACTAGGTGACGTGTGTCCACCGATCTACTTCCCAGTCCCACTTCATAGTTCTCCCACGTGTCCCTCGTGCCTGACTTTCGGCACTTCGTGACTTTGCGACTTCTGATGTCGAAAAAAATTCCTTTCAACCTCCGAACCCCCGAATGCGTGAAATGCGATGGGGTTCCTGATCCAATGGTCCTCCCGTGACTTGGATCTGACGGCTATCCTTGCTCCTCGTGATTTCGCCTCTCACGACTTAGAGAACTCAATCTTTGGGCTCTCACCCTGCGAACCTCCGAGTTCACGAGATCCCTAGATCTCTGCCACCTGTCCTCCTCCTAACGGATGGCTATGATTCTCTTGCGTTTTTGCGACTTCAGGACTTTCGAGACAAAAGTCTCGACCTCTTATCCTCCAATATGCCAAAATGGTGAAATTTTGACACGTCGTCAACGCGGGTCCCACGATGGAACTTCCTGCCTTTTTGGAATTTTGGACTTCGCGACTTCACAAATCCTGCTGCTAAGCCTTCAGCTCTTCAACCCACGAAACCCCGAATTGGTCAATGAAAGTCTGACCTTCATGCTGGAGAGAATGCCACCTGCCCACTCTCAGATGGATGGTCCTGATCCACTTCGCGACTTCGTCACTCGTGAAGTTGAATGACTTCCCTTTCTGACCTCCGATGCCCGAATCCCCGATACGGGTGATTTTGCGACACGTATCCTCCTTCTGACAGATAGCTTTGATTCTTTCACGGTTTCGTGACTTTGCACCTCGCGACCTTGTGAATATTGATGCAAAGGTTTCGACTCTTCAACCCACGAAACCCCGAGATGAAAATACGTGAGTGATTTGACGACCCCTGTTGGCTCAGATCCTACGGCTCTATTCTCCCCTGAGCTTAAACAAAAACAACATGCTCACTGTAAACCTCCTTGTTCCTCTGCAAGATCTAATGGTTCTCGGGACTTCGCGAATTTCCCTTGGAGAATTCTGATCGTCCAAAGCTTCCTTGACAGCTCCTGCGAAACGAACACAGTATCCCCTCATGGAACTTATCTGCTTGCAAGTAACTTTGCAATGCCTCCCCTTTGAACGCTTCAAGGTACTAACCCTCCTGAGCTTGGTTGAAAAATCCTCAAGTCCATTGGAGAAAATTCCTGTGCGCACTCCTTGTGGCACTTCTTCAAATACACACGAAGTATTTGAAATTCTTAGACTCTGCACACTTCCTGCGACAGCAGTCCTTCGACAATTTCGCTCAGGTTGCAAAAAATGTGACTTCACTCGGTCTGCGCACTCCTTCCACGGCTCATGTGCTTAGATTTCACTTCTGCGAGAATGAGAATAAGGTTATCTCTCCTGAGCTTGCAGAGATGAACTCTGACTTCTGTCAACGCACACCTTGTGGACAATTTCACTTCACTCCTTGCAGGAAACCTCTTGCTCAGACAAAGAAACAATTGAAACTCATCCTTACTCTCCCTCTCTTCAGATTTCAGACATTAAATATGAAATCAAACATTCACACATCAAAGAAAATGCATAACAGAGAGTAAACAATCACATATCAACCAGCATGTATAAACACAGAAAGAAATTGAACACCATGAGTCTGAACTAAAGATCTTTGTATTAATCCAGAACTTCTGTACATGGGGTTCTTCTACACAACTCTCTACTTCTGTTCTCCTATGCTCTCTTCTCATAATAATATTACAACTATACAATGAGGGTGTCTATATTTCGTTTCCCTTAGGCTCCTAAAACTGTCTAATCTACTAGTTCAAGGCTACCTACTTACATTTACTGGCATAAATGCCTCTTAGTCCTTCAGACGAGAGCGGGATGCTCAAGGTCTGATTACAATCTACCAGTACGCCCTTTCTTAATTATCTCATTTAAGTTTGGCGTATCCACTTCAAAAAACATTTCAAACAATTTATCATGTGCCAAAATGCGTTGGTGCTTGCCCCCATGCTCGCTTGTTGTTGGCGATGCTCCTGCATCACCATGTCATCCCCTTGCGTTCTTGTAAGGAGACAAATGCAGTAGTTGAGTTATATTAGGATTTTTTCCCTCAGAAGGACCAGGTGATCATGATTCCCCTAGAAGCAGAAGGAAAATTGGTAAGAGAGTTCAAGGATGATGAGGAGGTTGAAAATTAGGTGGGAGATATCATACAAGATCTGGCTTGCACCAAAACCTAAAATTCAAAGTTTTATAGGTTTCTTCATCTCTACTAGCACACCAAAACAATGGTGGCACTCGGGATGCTACCCAAAGACCAATGTTTCCAACAGCTAAAGCATCATATGGAGACTTTGGAGGCACAAAATACTCATCTCATCTCGGTGGCTACCTAGATTCCCAAGCGACACAATGGCTCCTTCCATCTTCCTTCCACTAGTCATCCATGGGTGTCATTCAGATGTTATTGTCCCGTCAACCTCCCAAGTTCTTCATGCCACTGTTTAACATGAAATACAATGGTTTTAATATAGTTATGTTCTAGTTTTTGTATGTCTAGGTTATAAGGAATATCCTTATAATTTTCATTACAGACCATTGGTTATTTAGGTTTATGTTTCTCAAACTCCTTATTTTCAAATTTTAGCCTAGTTTCCCCTAGGGGTAGGTTCACAAATTTGGCACCTACTGATTTCATAATTATTTTTGGAAATTTCTTGGTATTTGAACCACCACAAAAATCTATGTACATTCTATCAATATTAATATAGATCCTACTTACTTAAAAAAAAAAAACAATCCAAACACATTTGCTTGAATATCGTAATGCCAAGGTGGCATCGCGAACCTACTAGAATTCACCACTATTGCCAATATGCATCCTACAATATATTAATAAATGTTGTATAGGGTGAGATGTACATGTTGGATATTTGTTGGTTGCTTAGACATTTCTGCCTAATAATATGATTGAAATATGTGGAAATATGCATCAAAACGAGATGTGGAAGTCCTATCTTCATGGAAATCATGTTCTAGACTCATATTAAGGTGGAATAGGGTGGGATATACACCATTAGATATAAAATAATTTATATACAAAAATATATATTCCAACCTATCCAACTATGTTGCGGGGTGCATATTGATTAGCAACCAACACAATTGAGATGGGAAATAATATTAAATAATGTATGGGGGAAAGCACTTGTGATGCAGGATCATCCTGCCTCCAAAATCAAGCATGTTTGACTTTATGATGCAGGAGCATCACCGACTCATCAAGCGAGCCAGCGCATCAAGCGGAGATCAGCTGGACAAACCAACCCAAATTTTTGAAAATGCTTTGGGATTGTTGCGCCAAACCTTTAATGAATCATTTATGAAGGAGCGCCTTTTTGTATATTGTATTGGACCTTGAGTGACATGCTCGCGTCCTTAGTAGACAGATGACATTTAATTTAGTTAATGCTGGTAGATAGGATTTTAATTCTAGATTTGATAGTTTAGAGTCGGAGAGGGAAAACGGATATAGACACCCTCATTGTACCATTGTAACATAATAGAAGCATTCAGGAGAAGAGAAGAGCAAGCAGAGAACTGTGTATGAAGAACACCCATGTACAGGCATTTGAATTAATAGAAGAAATCTTTAATTCAAATTCATGGTTTGTGTTGTTTCCCTGTGTATATTGTTGATGTGCTCATGAATGTTTGTTTCTTGTCATACATTTGCTTTTATATGCTGTGTATGTGATTTCATGTTTCAAACTGAAGTCTGAAGAGGAGATGGAATGAGTTTCAATGGTTTCTCTATCTGAGCCACGAGATTCCTACAAGGTGTGCAGTCGAAATTCATCCGCAAGGAGTGCATTGATGAAGGCTCAGATAGTCTAACTTTTGTTCTTATTCACCCAGAAGTGAAAGTGGGTTGTTGAAGCCGTGCAAGGAGTGCGCAGGCTGAAGAGGAAGTCTCAGTCGTGAGTCTGAGAAGGAAGCTTTAGGGGACTGCTGCTGCAGGTGTGCATAGGGTCAAAAGAAGGTCGAGCACTTGAAGTGTTTGCAGGGTTGCTGCAAGGAGTGCGCGTGAGAGATCTCTTTTCTAAGAGACCGAAAAGTGTGAAGAAAGCTCAGGAGGAAGGAAGGCCTTCAGAATTATTGAAAGGTTGCCCAAGAGATTTTCGTGCCAGGAAATCCCCAAGGGGGGAAGAAGTCGATGGTCAGGATCTTACAGGGGAGATTGATAAAACCCGTGAGCCGTTGGATATCACGGAGGTGCGAGGAGGTTACGACCACACCAGAGCCCAAGCTCGAGAGGCTGCTGAGCTGTTGGATCAACAGCCAATTTCCCGCCAACCATCATATTTGGCAAAAGTTGCGTCGGGGTTAAGCCCTAGTGTGCAAGGGATAAGTCCCGCGAAGGCATCGGGATATTAGAGACATCGTAGTTTTGAAGGTCGAGAGAACTGAGACCTTTCGAGTCTCGAAACGCCGACGGAATCATAGCCATTGATCTCGGCAGGACACGCGTCAGGCATCAACGGAAGAGTCGGGATTTAACACATCGGGGTTTCCGGAGGTAAGAAAATCTTGCACGTAGAATCGTGATCCGCAATATCCCGATGAGCTTTGAACCATCCATCAACGAGGACGCGTGGCAAGAGATCCCGAAGAGTCGGAGTTCGGGGCATCGGAGTTTTCGGAAGCAGGAAACTCTTGCAATTTGAAGTCTCGATCCGCGATACGATCATGGCAGAAGTGTGGGCCATAGGCACCAGAGCAGAGGACAGGTGTCAAAGGGTCAACCTCGCAGGAGTCAACGCCAAGTGGCATCGGGAATCGGAGAATCGGAGATCCCGAGAGCGTAAGTTCTACACACTCCAATTCCGTGAATTCTGAAAATCCAATAGGGGAAAGGACCGTGGTCTCGTGGACTAGCAGGTCACATGAGAAAGGAGTTAGCCAGAGGGAGTTGAGGAGTGGAGAGAGGTACCATAGGATATCGGGAGTCAGGGATCCGTGAGAGCAGTGGATCACGATCTCGTAAGTGTCGATTTCCCGACGGGGAAAATTCCCGACAAGACCAAGGAAAGTGTGGGTGACTATTCATCGGGTTTCGGGGATTTGTGAGACCCGATCCTGTGGTTTCAGGACTCACGATCTTGCGAAGTCCGATTTCCCGATTTGGAGTAGGGAGATCAAAGGAGCATTCTGTGGGTATTGAGAACTCCCGATAAGGGGGTTGAAGAACATTGCAGTTCTTCGGGCCTAAGGAAGAGAAGGTCCTATGGGAGCGGACGTGCTCGGGTGGCGTGTTTTGCGTCAGAGTGGTATCAAAGATAAGATCTTGTCTGTATATTTCAGGAAAGGGAGCCAGAGAGAAGGAGCACTCTGATACACGTAGAGTGGTATCAGAGCGAGAAAATTTCTTTGCCTTCTGGAGCAGAGAAGAAAAGAAAATTTCACCATGCTGCCAAGAAGAGAAAGACAGTCACCTGATCCAGAGGATAGGGAGAACCAGAGAAGGAGAGGGAGACAAGCACAGAATCCAGAAATGGAGAGGCAGATATGTGATCTCTGAGCGAGGCTAGAAGATATGGAGGCAACGCAGAGATGCACAACCAGTGCGGGGGATCTTAGCGATTCCGAAAGTGAAGCTGAAGCTGAACAACAAGGAGAAGTTGTAGCCGAAGATGCAGCCAATGAGCGATTAATTAAAGCTATCGCCCGGATGAGCTCGAAGACAAAGATGGACATTCCAGCTTATGAAGGGAATCTGGATGCAGAAGAGCTTCTAGACTGGATTAGAGCTCTTGACACTTACCTCGATTATGAAGATATCGAAGAAGATAAGAAGGTTAAGCATGTTGTCACAAAATTAAAGGGACACGCAACATTATGGTGGGACGAGCTTCAAGCAGATAGACGCTGCAAAGGGAAACAAAAGATTAGAAGCTGGGATCGAATGATTGCAAAGATGAAGGAAAAGTTCATCCCAAGGGATTATCAAATCACATTGTTTAGGAGAATGCAGAACCTGAGACAGAAGTTGATGATAGTGAAGGAGTATACTGAGGAGTTCTACAAGATAAATATCAGAGCAGGTCATCGGGAGAGAGATGATGAAAAATTTGTCAAGTATATGAATGGCTTGAGATACGATATCCAGGACGAGATGAGTATGACAACCATCCGAAAAGTGGAGGATGCGTATCAAATGGCGTTGAAAGCTGAAGAGAAACTGAGCCGTAAGCCAGGACAGCGAGGCCGAGGTAGGAGCCAGCCAAGAAGTAAGTTAGTTGCCCAAGATAGGTTCCAGCAATCCAAAGACGACTGGAAGAAGCCTCAGACTAGAACAGAAAAAGGTGGAAGTTCACAGCGAGGCCATCACGCTGAACAGTGAAGGCAACATATAGAACAGAGCGGAGGATACGCTAATAATAACACATTTCCTCGTACCAGAGGTAGAGGAAGAGGCAGAGGTGGAGTCATCACATGCTTCACGTGTGGAAAGAATGGACACAAGTCATTTGACTGTCCAGATAGGAAGAAGGATGGAGGATAAGCTCACATCGCCGAGGCACAAAGGCGAGATGCTAAAGCAGAAGACGCAGAAGACGGAAGGTCATTGATGATGCGTAAGGTTCTATTAACACCCAAGAAGGAGGTGGAGGACACAGATCAAAGAAACAGACTTTTCAGAACTGCTTGCAAGACCAAAGACAGGGTGTGCAAGGTTATTGTGGACAGCGGTAGCACAGATAATCTTGTTTCAACCGAGATGGTGGAGAAACTGGAGCTGGAGACGATTGATCATCCGAGTCCATACAAAGTTTCATGGCTACAGAAGGGACATCGGGTAAATGTCACTAAACAGTGCTTAGTGGACATTAATATAGGAGGATATAATGATAGGATTTTATGTGATGTTATTCCTATGGATGTGTGTCATTTATTGCTAGGCAGACCATGGCAATATGACAGGAACGTAATTCATGATGGGAATATGAATACGTATACTTTAGAGAAGAATGGGAGAACACATATGTTACTTCCGATAAAAGATAAGGAGGTGAAACTGGAAGTGAACAACAGGGTACTTCTTATGAGTGGGAAGGAGCTTCTTACGAAGGTAAAGAAGAAGGAAGATCCACAATTCTTTGTGGTCAGGAAACCAAAAATCATTTTGACCAGCACAAGAGTAGATGATTTGCCGGAAGAAGTTCAGGAACAGCTGGAAGAGTTCGTTGACATCATGGTAGACGAATTACCTCATTCGTTGCCGCCGATGAGGAGCGTAAGTCACCATATAGACCTCATACCAGAAGTTAGTTTGTCGAATAAATCCGCATACAGGTTGACACCGCAGCAGAACGAAGAGGTTAAAAGGCAGGTAAAGGAATTGTTGGATAAAGGACTGGTCAGGGAAAGTTTAAGCCCGTGTGTCGTTCCAATGGTATTGAGTCCAAAGAAAGATGGAGGCTGGAGAATGTGCACCGATTCCAGAGCCATTAACAAGATAACCATCAGGTACAGGTTTCCATTGCCACGGATGGACGACTTGATGGACTATTTAAGTGGAGCCAAATTTTTTTCGAAGGTTGATTTGAAAAGCGGATACCATCAGATTCGCATGAGGGAAGGCGATGAGAGGAAGACAACCTTCAAAACCAATGAAGGGCTATACGAATGGCTAGTCATGTCATTTGGCTTGACAAATGCGCCGAGTACCTTCATGAGGTTAATGAATGAAGTGCTGAAGGAATTCATAGGTAAGTTTGTCATTGTTTATCTGGATGACATATTGATTTTCAGTAAAAAAAAGAAGTACATATGAAGCATTTAGCTGCAGTAATGAAGAAGCTACAGCAGGAGAAGTTGTTGATGAACATGAGGAAATCTTCGTTTATGAAGACATAACTCATTTACTTGGGATTTGTCATCTTGGCAAATGAATTAAATATGGATCCAAGTAAAGTGGAGGTAATTAAAAATTGGCCATCACCGAGAAATGTTTTTGAGGTGAGAAGTTTTCATGGACTAGCTAGTTTCTACCGGAAGTTCATCAGGAATTTCAGTGGGATTAGCGCAACGATGATGGACACAGTCAGGAAAAGACATAAATATTTTCATTGGACTGAAGAGGCAGAGAAGAGTTTCAATATGTTGAAACGAAAGATTATGGAACAACCGGTTTTGGTGTTACCGGTTTTCCAGAAAACATTTCAGGTAAAATGTGATGCGAGTGGATTTTCCATAGGAGCGGTCTTGAGTCAAGATGACAGACCAATTGCATATTTTAGCGAGAAGCTAAATGAGAAAAGGGAAAAATATTCCACATATGATAAGGAATTTTATGTTGTCATACATGCATTAAAGAAATGGAGGCACTATTTGATTCCGAGAGAATTTATTTTATATAGTGATAACCATGCATTGCAGTATGTAACTCAATAGGAGAAATTGAATCAGAGGCATGTTAGATGGGTGGAATACATGCAGAGTTTTACATTTGTAATTAAACATATTTCAGGTACTGCTAACAAAGTGGCTGATGCTTTGAGCAGGAAATGTTTGTTGTTGCAGTAGTTCAAAGTCACGACTTTAGGCTTTGATGGTCTTAAGGACATGTATGCAACTTATCAGGATTTCAGTGAAGCGTATGAAGCAGCTGAGAATCCAGTTCTCAGAGACAGAAGCCCTTGGACAAACTATATGATCCAGGATGGATTTTTGTTCAGAGGAAATCAATTGTGTATTCCAAATTGCTCCATGAGGGGGAACCTGTTAAAAGAAAAACATAGTGGAGGCTTAGCAGGGCATTTTGGCCACGACAAGACATTTGCAAAGCTAAGCAAAGCATACTTTTGGCCAGGGATGCGGTCGGAAGTCAAGAGGTTTGTCGACAGATGTAGAATTTGCCAGCATTCAAAGGGCAGGAAGAAGAATGCAAGATTCTATCAACCATTACCCATACCCGAGAGGCCGTGGGATGAAATCAGCATGGATTTCATATTGGGATTGCCTAGGATGCAAAGAGGACATGATTCGATCTTTGTGGTGGTTGACAGGTTTTCCAAAATGGCACATTTTATCCCGTGCTAGAAGACCAGCGATGCGACTCACATCGCAAATTTGTTCTTCAAGGAAGTCATTTGACTTCATGGTTTACCCAGAAGTATAGTATCGGACAGGGATACGAAATTCATTGGACATTTCTGGAGGACATTATGGAAGAAGCTAGGAACTAACCTGGCATTTAGTTCTGCTTACCATCCACAGACAGATGGACAAACAGAAGTGGTCAACAGGAGTCTAGGAGACTTGCTGAGGAGCTTAGTGGTGGAGCATCATAGCAGCTGGGATAATATATTACCACAAGCAGAGTTTGCATACAACGATTCAGTAAATCGAAGCACAGGGAAAAGTCCATTTCAGATTGTATATGGAATGCATCCAAGAGGAGTTTTTGAACTGAGGGATTCAGAACAGATAATAACTAAGAGCGCAAGCGCTGAAGAATTCGCAGAGGCAATGAAAGAACTTCACAGCAGGGTGAAGGAGGGATTGCGGGAATCAAACCAGGAATATAAGTGCAGAGCAGATCAACATCAGAGACAACTTCAGTTCGAGGTTGGTGATGTAGTTCTGGCACACTTGAGGAAGGAAAGGTTCCCAAGGGGAACATACAACAAGTTAAAAATGAAGAAAATTGGGCCATGCAGGGTCCTGAAGAAATTGGGGGAAAATGCTTATCAAATTGAGTTGCCGGATGGGATCAGAATATCTCCGACATTCAATGTCTCAGACTTATATCCATATAAGGCTGAGGAAGCAGGAGCTGAAAGTGATGAGCAGCCAGAGGTTCAGTGGCAAAAGAAGATGCCGATTGCAGAGAAGCCACAGATGGAGCATATACTCGACAGGAAGGTGAGCAAAAAGACCAGACGAAAGGAATACTATGAGTATCTAGTCAAATGGAAGGGCCATCCAGTGGAAGAAGCCAGCTGGGAGACTGAAGCAGATATTCAAAAGCATGGACAGACCGTGCAGGAGCTCATGGACAGGAGCCCATGAAAGTTTTCAAGCGGGGGAGTATGATGCAGGAGCATCACTGACTCATCAAGCGAGCCAACGCATCAAGCGGAGATCAGCTGGACAAACCAACCCAAATTTTTGAAAATGCTTTGGGATTGTTGCGCCAAACCTTTAATGAATCATTTATGAAGGAGCGCCTTTTTGTATATTGTATTGGACCTTGAGCGACACGCTCTTGTCCTTAGTAGACAGACGACATTTAATTTAGTTAATGCTGGTAGATAGGATTTTAATTCTAGATTTGATAGTTTAGAGTCGGAGAGGGAAAACAGATATAGACACCCTCATTGTACCATTGTAACATAATAGAAGCATTCAGGAGAAGAGAAGAGAAAGCAGAGAACTGTGTATGAAGAAAACCCATGTACAGGCATTTGAATTAATAGAAGAAATCTTTAATTCAAATTCATGGTTTGTGTTGTTTCCCTGTGTATATTGTTCATGTGCTCATGAATGTTTGTTTCTTGTCATACATTTGCTTTTATATGTTGTTTATGTGATTTCATGTTTCAAACTGAAGTCTGAAGAGGAGATGGAATGAGTTTCAATGGTTTCTCTATCTGAGCCAGGAGATTCCTGCAAGGTGTGTAGTCGAAATTTATCCGCAAGGAGTGCGTTGATGAAGGCTCAGATAGTATAACTTTTGTTCTTATTCACCCAGAAGTGAAAGTGGGTTGTTGAAGCCGTGCAAGGAGTGTGCAGGCTGAAGAGGAAGTCTCAGTCGTGAGTCTGAGAAGGAAGCTTTAGGGGACTGCTGCTGCAGGTGTGTGCAGAGTCAAAAGAAGGTCGAGCACTTGAAGTGTTTGCAGGGTTTCCGCAAGGAGTGCGCGCGAGAGATCTCTTTTCTAAGAGACCGAGAAGTGTGAAGAAAGATCAGGAGGAAGGACGGCCTTCAGAATTATTGAAAGGTTGCACATGAGATTTTCGTGCCAGGAAATCCCCAAGGGGGGAAGAAGTCGACGGTCAGGATCTTACAGGGGATATTGATAAAACCCGTGAGCCGTTGGATCTCGCGGAGGTGCGAGGAGGTTACGACCACACCAGAGCCCAAGCTTAAGAGGCTGCTGAGCCATTGGATCAACAGCCAATTTCCCACCAACCGTCATATTTGGCAGAAGTTGCGTCGGGGTTAAGCCCTAGTGTGCAGGGGAGAAGTCCCGTGAAGGCATCAGGATATTAGAGACATCGGAGTTTTGAAGGTCGAGAGAACTAAGACCTTTCGAGTCTCGAAACGCCAACGGAATCATATCCGTTGATCTCGGTAGGACACGCGTCAGGCATCAAGGGAAGAGTCGGGATTTAACACATCGGGGTTTCCGGAGGTAAGAAACTCTTGCACGTAGAATCACGATTCGCGATATCCCGACGAGATTTGAACCGTCCATCAACGAGGACGCGTGGCAAGAGATCCCGAAGAGTTGGAGTTCGGGGCATCGGAGTTTCCGGAAGTAGGAAACTCTTGCAATTTTAAGTCCCGATCCGCGATTTCCCGATCGTGGCGGAAGTGTGGGCCATAGGCGCCAGAGTAGAGGACATGTGTCAAAGGGTCAACCTCGCAGGAGTCAATGCCATGTGGCATCGGGAATCGGAGAATCAGAGATCCCAAGAGCATAAGTTCTACACACTCCAATTCCGCGAATTCCAAAAATCCGATAGGGGAAAGGACTGTGGTCTCATGGACTAGCAGGTCACATGAGAAAGGAGTTAGCCGGAGGGAGCTGAGGAGTGGAGAGAGGTACCATTGGAGATCGGGAGTCGGGGATCCGTGAGAGCAGTGGATCACGACCTCGTAACTGATGATTTCCCGACGGGGAAAATTCTCGACAAGACCAAGGAAAGTGTGGGTGACTATTCATCGGGTTTCGGGGATTTGTGAGACCCGATCCTATTGTTTCAGGACTCACGATCTTGCGAAGTCCGATTTCCCGATTTGGAGTAGGGAGATCAAAGGAACATTCTGTGGGTATTGAGAACTCCCGATAAGGGGGTTGAAGAACATTGCAGTTCTTCGGGCCTAAGGAAGAGAAGGTCCTGTGGGAGCAGACGTGCTCGGGTGGCGCATTTTGCGTCACTTGACCAAGGGGTATTGGGTTTATTTGAATTTAATTGTGTAATTGATGAAAATGCATGTGTTTGAAGGAATTCTAGAAAGCTTGTATTAGTTGTGGAATGCATTGTAATTCATTTAGTTCTCGAGAAAGGTGAGGCTTAGAAGAGATTTTAGGGATTCTTTATTATTTTGTGGATCCTAGAGGGATCTTAGGATGTGAATTAGGATCTGAACCGAAAAACCGAAATTGGTTTCAATCTTGTGTGTGTATATGCATTGTAAGCCTACGAGCATAACAATGGCCAATCAAATGACGAATCAGGCTAGAGAGTGAGAAAAGTCATTAGAGAAAGAGGCCTTATGTAACCCTATGTACAATATGTGTACGATTGAGTAATGTAATCACTCTATTTCAAGTGTTAACTGGAGTTGACTGAAAAACCTTGTTCTTTGCAAGAATTATATGTCTCTATATATTGGGTAAGATCGAATTGTAGGTATCATAAAACGTGATTGTAGTTCATATTTGGAATTGCCTAAGTCATTTGTATGGAGGTGTGACGAGCGTGAATGTGGAAGGGAAGGGATCGAATCAAATTCCTTAGAAAACGAGCCAAAAAAATCCTCTTACGAGTCGAGAAAAACAAGGATCGTAGATCGTTGTTCGTTGATCAATCACATAGATCAATTATCCCAAATGATCGTTGAATGATTGTTGATAAAAGGACCATGTTGCAAGAAGAATAGATCTGAGCTGTCAAATCTGATCGGGATCAATATTGATCGTCAATCTTCACCGGATCGAAGGAATACTAAGAAAGAGAAGTGTGAAGACTCTGACAATCTGGTGTCCGCCAAACTGGACTAGCCAGTATTCCATCTCGTGACCAGATCATCTAGTAACCATCGAATCAAGATAGTGAGAGCGTGAAGGTGAAGCAATGAATGCCCAACAGTCTGATGCCCGAAATAGATGAGACCATCCATTTAAATAGAGGATTGATGGTGTAGAGGGAGATCGAATCAATGAAAGTGTTCAACACTTATCGTGTCAGATCGAGCATAGGGAAAGCCAAGTGTGGAGAGAATTCTGACAGTACGGGGCCGATACACATCAACACATGTGTATAATAAATAAGAAAGAGACATATGTACCATTAAGGAAGTTACACGTGTCAGTGTCCATTCAACAATTGGAGCATGTGAAAATCACAGATTGAGGTGACAAGTGGTAGACTACCCAATGTCGACATGTGGCAGATCCACATCAGTAGTTCCACGTGGTTACTGACACATCATACCGGATCGGGTCTTGGGAGTGTGTGGTAATTCAAAACATTTCGATGGTATGGTGACAATTGATGTCAAATTGACATAAGTCTTCAACTGACCCACAACTTGCGTGGAATTTGTGTAAAGGATGAATCAATGACCCAGAGTAGAGATGTGAGATCGTTGATCATCGAGTCCTTTGTATGGATCGTTGATCATTTAATTTGATCAATGGAAGATATTATATCGTCCACCAGATCAGGACAAGAAGGGAGTAAGTTCATGACGATTGAAAGTAAGTCAGAGGTATGACATCCAATAAACCCTTGGTTCCAGCCTATGGTCATATGTGGAGGGGCACTTGGAGTTTAAGCACTCAGGAGATAAGTGCAGAGTTTTGAGCACTTGGTTGCGTAGAGGATTCATGCTAGGGTTGCGGTGTGGATAAAGCACTGAAAGGTCTCGTGTAGAAAGAACTAAGGACATTGGGCTCGTATAAGAATCGAGAGCAACTCGATATTGAAGCTACACAGATTTTTATTTATAATTCGGCACCTGTGGGCCATCAATTTGCAACCCACATATTTTAGTGTGCCGTTGATCTTCACCCGAACACGTGAATTATTGAATACAATACACAGATTTATCTTGAGCTCCAATTAGAAGATATGAAAGATTAACCTTTAGTAAACTTTTATTTGAAGGATTGTGGGTCCCACCGCAATCATCACACGATTAAAGAACTAGTTCCTTTCTTGATTCTCTGATATTTGACATTGATAAACTATACAATACATCTTATTTGAAGGAGATGAGAATTACATAAATAACAAATCATCTGAAGTTTAAATCTCAATACTTTCATGTTAAACGTTCAACACCATTTTTTTTTTTTGGATCTAGGAAAATCGATAAATAATCTAGATTAACAATACGATTCTCTTAAAATTATTGGGACTCTAAATTCTTTATGACCTACCAAGTAATATAACAACTTTAAAAAACAAATTAGAATAACGAATAATTACTTTGATTCATCAAATATATGCTTTTATATACAAGCTTATCCATTTGAATATTGAAATTACACCATACTATATTGTTGATGTGATGAAGAATCGCCTAATTTTAATTCAATTCTAGAGAGGGAAATAAATATTATTTCCTATACAATTTAATTCTAGAGAGGAGACCATGGTGACCAATGCGTCATGTTTTATGATGTTGTTACGCTCCTCCCTGCGAAGCGCGTGCTGTCAAATATCTCATTGTTGCTTTAGAAGGTAACAATTTGGAAATTAATTTAGAAAATCACGCTTATTCAAATTTTAATATATGATTTTTCAAATTAGTTTATGTTTATCTTAATTCAAGATTTATCAAGTGTTAGGGGATCAAATTTCTCAAGATACAATATTTTTTTAGAGTGTAAAATGTGAGGAAAAGTTTGTACCTCCAATTTGATCCCTCTCAAACTTGATAAATCTAAAATTAAGATAGATGTACGCTAATTTTAGCAGTGGGTAATTGTATCAAAACTTAAGACGATAATCGTTATGTGTATGTATATGTTTTAGATGAATTTAATCTTTTGAAATTTAGTAAGTGTCATTGATAACATAGATAATACTATCAAGAAATCCACTTCAAAAGTTAAATGAATACAACTATGGCTTTGTTGGAAAAGTTTTGGTGCCCTTTGTAAAATATATTCAATGGTTAAATTGTAACATTTTTTAACAACTATTGTTTTTACTAATTCAATGAAATGAAAATGTATTTGTAAGATGATTTATGTCCATAATGTGATGAAATGAACACACCATGTCTATCCAAGCAAGTCAATACCAAGGCTACTAATAAGTGTGTTTGTTTCCATAAATGGAGAAGGAGAGGATCTTCATGGACTATGTTGTGACTAAAATCAACACGTCGAAACAATTTCCTCTTTATTTATAAAAAAATCCATTCAAAAATTTAGTTCCTATTTGCTAATCTATAACTTCTTGCGAATAGAAATACTATTTCCAAAAAATGTTTTTTCTTTGCTTACTTCAAGTAATTTGGTTATTTTATCAATAAAGGAATGACAATTGCAATCTTTCCTTAATATTAATTTAAGTTTTAGATGGACCATGACTACTAACAATAGTTTATGTTGAAACTTATGTTACAAGCCATTTCCTTAGGTATATATATATATATCAACATGCAAATGGGAATTAATGGACTAAATCAATTTCTTATGTATCATTTTTAAAATTAATCCACTCTTCATCAGTTTGTTCTGTATCATTTCTTAAATTAATGCATTGAATCAATTTTCTTTGTCTCATCACTAAAATCAATGCACCCTATGATTTTGTGTCATATTATTACTGAAATCAATGCAACTACTTGATTACGTCTAGGTGTATCATGTTTCTTTATAAAAGGTCTATACTTAAAAACTTAGTTATTATATTACTTCTAAAATTAATGGACCATTTTGTCACTGAAATCAATGCGTTGAAACAATTACATCTTTCTTTATAAAAAGTTCATTCTTAAAAACTTAATTATGATATTAGTTCTAAAAATAATAAACTATATTTTTACTAAAATAATGTGTTGAAACAATTTCATATTTCTTTATAAAATGTCCATTGAATTTTATCTACTAATCTATAACATCTTGCAAATAAAAATATCATTACCAAAAACAAATGTGGGAATTCTCACCATATGGCCCTCATATGGCCCTCTATACTTGGAGATGTTGGAACTTGTTATTAACAATGGATATGACACTAAAGCTAGAAATTAGACTTATCTCATCTCTTATATGTATATTTTGGATGAATCGAGCTATACGTATCTCCCTTTGAACTTTCAACAATAAAGATAAACGAGTTTTCAAGAAAGTTGATTGTTTCTCTTACTAAAACATTTGATTTTTTTAAATAACATACTCGTTGAATTTAGCATTGTGTCCCTCCATTCCTCGCCAAAAGAGAGATTCATGAAAGTGAGGTATAGATGGAAAGAAAAGGAATATGAGTATAGTGGAAATTGGACCAAGTTCAATGAATGTTCACAAACTTTCATCCAAGTGGAATGAATTTATATGTTCACAAACTTTCATCCAAGTGGAATGAATTTATGTGTTGCTTTTGTTTAAATACTGGTGATTGGCATTCCTTAAGTTGAGTTATCATGATTGATTGTATTTAAGAAGCTCATTTTGGATATTGGGTTAAGTGTTTCTTGCAAGTTTTGTGATATGGTTTAATTTTTTCTTACAAATTCTAGATTTGGTAATTATGGTAGAGATTAATGCTTCCGGGTTTTAGTCTAACAAAAATTGTACTTCAATAAATGGTATTAGAGCGATAGATCTCAAGTTTGAAACTCGTTCGGCATGTGTTGGGAGGATATTGTTGGACATTGTGTTCAATGCTTCTCATAAGTTTCACTATACGGGTTAACCCCCTATCGTGGATCCTAACTTTGGCGATTGTGGAAGAGGCTAATACCTACGAGTTTTGGTCTAACAACAATTATAGTCCAACAATTCATCAGTCACCTAAATAAATAATGAACTCTCAACCTTGAAATTTTCCTTCATAAATTTATCCAAAACAAAATTATACAATAATTAAACACAACCTTTATTTTCAATTATAACATGTGAGTGAATGAAAAATGGATTTGTTGAATCATTTTGGGAGCTTCAAACATCTTTACACTACACAAATGCTAATAGTGTTGCTACATGTGCAATGCATTTAAACTTATACAATAATATTATTTTTGTTGATTATATGAATCCACATACATGTACATAATACATATTATTATTTTATGTAGATCCCAATTACTTTTACTATAAGATTTGACTGATGGAGTGCATGGATTAAAACTATATATATAGTTATTAAATTAAAATTAAAATCAACATCGTATACCTTTTTTATTTAGTTGATATTTTATAACATTGTATACTTTTTATTTAGTTGATATTTTACAACATTGTATACTTTTTATTTAGTTGATATTTTATTATTTTTTTAAAGTGTTAATATTAATGTTAGTGTTATGTTAAATATGGAAATAATTACACATATCCCTTATACTAAGTTATTAAAAAGACCTATCAACATAACTACAACATCATTCTAAATAATTTGAAAACTTAGAAAACCATTTAATATTACATACATGAATTTTTAAGTTAAATATCTTATTTCCTAGTCATTTATCTTTATTTCATCAAATTTCTAATTATTTGGTTAAATTCATTCCTTTCCTATTTCATCAAATTTCTCAACATAACTACAACATCATTCTAAATAATTTGAAAACTTAGAAAACCATTTAATGTTACATACATGAATTTTTAAGTTAAATATCTTATTTCGTAGTCATTTATCTTTATTTCATCAAATTTCTAATTATTTGGTTAAATTCGTTCCTTTCCTATTTCATCAAATTTCTAATTATTTGGTTAAATCCATTCCTTTCCTCTAAACTAAATGGTTACATGTCTGATTATATACATTTAAATGTTAGTTTTGAATGAGTTTATGTGTTCACCTTTCCTTCTATTGACCTATTTTGCTTGCATCCCTAACATTCTGGATTTTTTCTTATACATGTTACTTATGGTTAGGACTTTTCTCCCCTCTTTGCCTCTTATCTATTAAATACTTGTTACCTTTGGTAAGGTTTTTTCTCTCCTCTTCACCACACCAATATTTTATTTTTGCATAATTAATGGTTCTTTTGTTGTTTTTTTAGGACTCCATTATTAACATAAGTTAGTGGATGGATTCTCATATAAGATATTAGGACTCCTAGTGGTTTGAATGTTTAAAGAGGAGGGTTATGCATTTTAGATAGCCACGTGAAAAACATATTTGTTACAAAATGTACTCAAAATTGATTTTCATATGTAATTGTGGACCAAGAATTAACGTAAACCACAATAATATGCTTGGTAATAATTTTTAAAATTTACAACTGGTTGGGTTGTATCAAATTTATTATTCTGTTGAGAGGTACTTTACAGTTTAGTATGGAGGAGATGTTGTCATGTACATACGTTCATAACATTACATTAAAAAATAATTAAAAATATTTATTAAATTATATAGTAAAAATGATTTATCTGATGCACTTAATGTGAAGAAATCAAGCAACTCAGATAAATTAATCCCCTTGTCACTTGAGGTTGCATATTTTCCATATCCAACAAAATAAAAGAAATTAATTAATAATTTCAAGGACGATGTTGGATCGTCATTTTGGTTAAGTTTTGAGATCTACGCCAAAATAAGTCAAAGAAGAAAAGGAAGTTAGAATATGGACTAGAGGGCATGATGGGAGCGAACTTTAAGGAGTCAAAGTGCATGATAGGAGGAAGCGCAACGGAGCGACACGTAAAAGGAGGAAAGTAGTTAGGATTTTTTGGACATTTTGTCCACATTGTAATGACCTTAGCCCTATTTTGATGTATAAATATGTAATGGGTTTTGGGTAGAATGGGTTCGAGATATGAGAATTTCTTAGTTCTTTTTGGGGGAATTTGAGTCAAGTTTTGGAAGAAGTTTTGAGGTAAGGAGGAGTGAGGCTCGCACTGCAACTTAATGGCTAGGTAGGTTTGAGTAATGTTAATATTGCATATTTTGTAGCACATTACGCAGATGTAAGAAGATTACCAGTGACTAATAAAATAAGCCATCCATTGAGAACACAACCCAAGTTGGGTGAAAAACGTTAAACTATTGTGTCGTGACGTGTTGTGTTTGCATGTTATGATGTTTACTGTTACTGTGCAATGATGATAATGCTTAAGTATGTTGAATGTGTTATTCATATATGATTTTATAATGTCGCACACTGAAGTAACTGGTGAATGAATGTATATCAAGTAAAATAATGTCTTACACAGGGTATGTCGCATGATAAGTAACTGTTATTTTAATGGAAACTGCACACATGAGTAGATGGTTAGTAAGAACATGAAGAATGTCTTAATTCCCCTCATCACTATAGAACCTTGGTTCCTGCAGCCTCTCTATATGTCGTGGTTGAGACTTCACTTTCTATCATGTGATTCTGAAAGGGCTAGTGTCTAAGGATTTTGTTAGTATATTGATGATTAACCCCAGGTTTACCCACTGCTCACCAACAAAAGGTTCCGTTGTGGGACTAGGAACTGTAACTAAGCGGAATGTTTTGGAGGCCGAATCATGAGGATATCACAAAATGGATAGAGAGGAAGCAACAAGAATTTGCTAGAGAACGGAATAGGAACGCATGGCTCAGTGACAAAAAATGGTTGCAAAGGTATGTGTTCAAAGATATTCATGCAATTTTCTTTGATGAATTTCCGATAATTTTGACTGAATGGTTAGAAAGGATAGTGGAGAATGTTGGGAGATACTGAGCTGAGGCTCTGTGAATTTGGACCCCTAAATTGATTAGACAGTTGAATATAGTAAGTAATAAAGTTTCTTGCACGATTGATTTTTGGTTGAATAGTGTACTGGGGGGTTACATTATAGAGTTTGCAATAGATTGTACCCAGTCTTATAGTGTCACAGAGAGGGAATTTTTCAAGGGTTTGCATGGAATATATTTGAGCACACTGTCTACCTGGATAAAAATGTTATTGTGCGACAAGAATTTTATGAAGATGGAGTCTGATTTCTAAGCACCTTTACACACATACTGGGACTGGGGGATGACTGGAGGATGTCATAAGAGTGGAAAGGTTGAGTAAGAAATAGATGGACTGAGGATGCCAAGAGAGGAATAAACTGACTTAGACAAAGAGATTGGAGTATTGTGCTATGGGAAAAGAGAAACATATAGAGAAGAAGGAGACTGTGGCTGAGAGAGAAGAGAATCACATAGTGTTTGAAGGAGACTGTGGCTGAGAGAGAAGAGCAGCACATAGTGTTTGAGAAAAGAGAATCATGTGTAGTACTTCAACTCACACCATACAGAGAAAGGAAAGAGAAAAAAAAAGGATCCTCAGTACAGTCCAGTAGTAGAAGGAATTCCATCTCAAATCGAAATCTGTGTCGAACTCACGACCCCATGTGCATCACCTAGATCTGAAGAAAAAACCAGAACTTTGTCAAGATAAATTTTAGTTAGTGGAGGAAGTAAGAATAGTGGAAGTAGCACAACGAACCAGAGTCAGTCAACATCACTGAAGGTAAGTACTATATAAAATACAATGTCAAGAATAGATCATACATTAAGAATGCCTGAATTTCAGGGAGCAAGGTTGGAAGACCCTGAGCAACACCTGTTTGTATGAAACACGATATGGACTGTGAAGAATTTCCAGGATGAGGCAACAAAGATTGTGCAGTTAGCCATGAAGTTTAAAGGTCACATACTGTTATGGTACATGAACTACCATACAACTACACCGGAAGGATAGTTAAGGACATTAATAGAAATTGGACAAGCTTTGTTAAAATAATTCTGGAAGTCGAAATCTGAATCATATTATATCACAAAGATGAAAGAGATTAAGCAAGTAAATAATTAGAGAGTTTGGGATTACGATCAAAGATTTAAACATGTGATGGGTAGATTAACATTCTAGATTCCTAATGAACAACAAAAAGAATGGTTTATTGTAGGTCTATTGTCTCACATTTGTTGTCCATTGACACGGTAGAAGGTCAGGTTGCAGCCAAAAGCATTAGAAATTGTGATGAATTTGGAAACATCTCTCATAGGAGATGGCACAAGAATGGCACATATACAGTCATAGTTAGTTGCGCTAAGGATTCAGTTGTCAGAAATAACAAAGGAAAAGGAAAAGAGTGAACATGTTTGGTGTATTACATGTAAGAAAGAATTCCATCATAAATATGAATGCCCATCATTTGTGTAGTATATGGCTATAGGAGGAAGGAACACATTGGCAAGAGGAGTAGGGTATTGCGAAATATGAAAGGCATGGGGATACCATTCGCCTAGTTGTCCATTATTGAAAAAGTACAAGAGTACGCCAAATAATTTTTTCTGTAAATTTTGCAAATATGTAGGACACAATGAAAAATATAGTTGTGCATTCGACTTAATGAGAAAGTGAACTTCATATGCGTACATAATCCAAGAAGAAAATTTTGCAGCAAAAGGAGGGTTTCCACAGTACAATACTCTGAGAGGATTTAGTTAGGGTTGACGAGGAGGATTCGGTAGAGTTTGAGGACGTGGAGGATTTGGTTGAGGAGGATGAGGACTAATAATTTTTTATAATTGCAATCAACCGACACGTTTATAAAGAGACTTCCTGAATCCTTGCACAACGTGCATGTACTGTAGAGCATTGGACCATATGATAGAATATTTTCCTCAACTAATAAAGAAATGGAAGAAAAGAGGGAACGCGAACCAACATCAAAACCAAAATCAGAATCAAAATCAAAACTAGAGCCTATAGATGATAACAATTGAGGAGTGTGACGATTAGACCAGAGTAACAGTCGTTATGCACGAAGGAACGAGAAATGGGTTTGTTGCGATGGAAAAATGGAAAGGGGTTGAGCAATGGATAAGGAAATAAGTTGAGCCTATGCCAACCTTTAAACCACAGAAAGAGAAAGATACATATCAACAAGATAGGAAGGAAATACTAGGACCATACTAGATAAAATCAACATCAAAAGCTCCACCAGTATATGTTATTTCGTCAATTTATGATCGCACCATCCCATAAAGGTCTGTCAAAAAGGTAAATACTTTGAAATAATTTCTAAAGAGTTTTTTGGAGTTGATTCATGATGAAACAACGTTGAATTCACTACACGGGATGATCGATCAGTGTACCCAAGATAGAGAAATACCTATGACACAGAGATAAATGAACCAAGTATTGCAGAAGAAGAGGATACAAAAAGAATTCAGATTAAGTGCACAAATAGGAGAGTGTGACATGGATAATGCCATCCTGTACTTAGGATCGAATGTCCATGTTCTTCTGAGACAAAAATGGGAAATGATAGGGAAACCAAAGCTAGTTTAGTCAATTGTTCAGTTGATATTAGCCAACCAAAATAATATAATACCGATAGAGAGCCTGGTAGGAATACGTGTTAACATAGATGTAGTGCACAACGTAGCTGACTTTGAGGTCATTGATATTGTCGATAATATTCATTCATATCCAACATTTCTCGGACTGGATTGAGCATTTGACAACCAAGTGATTATTAACTTGAAGAAGAGAGAAATGGTTTTTTAAGGAGGAGGCTTAAAGGTCACCGCGACATTAGACCCCACAGAGGAAAGAAGGTATGTGGAACCCATGAGAAAAAAAATTGATAATCTGAATAATATGATTGAGTTCTTGGATGACTACGTCAATCCTAATGTAGATGGTGCACTTGGTTGGAGAATCATTAGCTCTTGTGCATCATATTTAGAGGAAGGACTTGAACATTGGCAGCATCGGTGGCATGAAGTATCAACGAGAAGATATTCTCACATTACTCACTCTTTGCATTGGATTAGAACATAGGTATTCTATACACTAAGGTTAGATGGATTGACTGAGGCAAATTATTTTGTAAAAGAATTTAAGTTTCACATACTCAAAAAAAAAAATTGTTGGAATTAAATATTGCATTGATTGAAACTCCAGCGAGATGGTGGGATAATACAAGGAAGGAATAGAGGATTGGTAGCATTGTAAAAGGATGATGCATATCATATTTGGAACCGAAGAAATTATGCACAAGTATGCAAGGACGAGCATTTTGATGGATCATATTGTGCAATATATTGCAACATGGAGACAAGTGTCGAAGCAGGAATGGATGCACATTTTCATACATATACTTGAGATGGTTCCCAAGAACTAGTATATGGAACTAGAAGTGGGCATAGGGATAGCAGATTGGGAAGAGCTCAACCATAATTTTAAGGTAACATTTAATTTTGAAGTTGAGTCGCCCTTAGTAGATACATCTCTGCAAGTCATTAGAAGTAATATTTTTATGGAAGAAGGTCAGATAGAAATAGTACCTACATGTAGTGCACACAGAGAATCTGCGAAGTCCATGAACTACTAGAATGTTA
Organism: Picea engelmannii; assembly: GCA_009831015.1. NCBI lineage: Eukaryota > Viridiplantae > Streptophyta > Pinopsida > Pinales > Pinaceae > Picea > Picea engelmannii. The sequence goes on from ML781570.1 coordinate 374,673, forward strand.
CAATGTTAGTGAATAATATCAAGAGGAATAAGACCTAATAAATTTGCAAGTACCAAAGAATGAAGGAGAGCACGTTGTGATAGGCCTGAAAATCAAACCTGATGCATATGTGAAGCCATTAAGAGTGTGAAAAGTGAATATTGGCACAAAGGAGAAACCTAATTTCACAAATATTGGTGACTTTTGGAACGACAGGATTGTTTAAAATATTGCAAACATGTTGTGTGAATATCAATATCTCTTTCCGACAACCTTTTCAGAGATGAAGGGAATAACTGGGGAATTAGGCGAGATGAAAATCCCATTAAAACTAGACGCTAATATATTAATACAAAGACCTTACAGATTGAATCTGAAGTACAAGGAAAAAGTGAAAACAGAGTTTGAAAAAATGATAGAAGTTGGTATCATTGAGCCTGTTGCAAAATCTGAATGGATAATTCCAATGGTCGTCCAAGATAAGAAAACAAGGGGTATTATAATTTATGTAGACCTAAGGAAGTTGAACAATTCCTATTTGCATGACCCATTTCTAACCCCCTTTATAAATGAAGTGTTAGAAAATATAGAAGGGAAGGAGGCATGCTCATTCACAAATGTGCAATAAAGAGCTACCATAACAACGAAGTAGTGGCACCACGTAACAACAAATGTAGATTGGTAAGAAAATTTTGACAGATTGTAGAATCAAATGGATAATTCGTCGATATACAGAGTAATGGAGCATTAAAGAAGGTAATGAATGAAAAACACTACTAGATTAGACATAAATTTTAGGTGCAAAGGGAATCTAATAGTTGATGATGAAGTATAAAATAAAGCAAAGGGTTGACGGGGGAAGGTTATTGTTAGTTAGAATTTGCATAGAGAGTCAAGTTGTAGAGTTGAAGTTGAAGAGTCGAGTTACAGAGCCAATTTTTCAAAGCTGAGTTACAAAGCCTAGCTGGATGTAGAGACCAATCAAAGAGAAATATGGCACCACCTAAGGAAACAACAACTTCAACGTCGGTACCGAAGAAAAAACATGGTCAACCCGCAATGACACCTATATAAGAAGAGACATAAGAGGCATCCTCCTCAATGTCAATATTCCCCAAGGATTATATCCCATTGAGAAATCCATCTGTGAAATAGGTCAATTTACAGAAGGACGCAAATTACCCACTTGTGGAGCCACCGATTCAAGAAGGAGTAATTGTTGAAGGGGACATGTTAGGCCAGATACTCACTTTAAAGTATCTTGACAAAAACATTACAAATGAGAATAAATTTCAATATTTAGTGCCCAACAAGTCCTTGAAGAAGCACATTAGTTATCAGACACATATGATAGTCATCGAGCCACATATTTGGGCTACAAGGTTGCAGAAGGCAGGAATTCTAAACCTCTTCGATACACCACACTTTGGAAGGAGCCAAGAGATCAATGCCTGCATCAAAATGTTGTTGAGTTGTGTGCACAGGAGATACTTGTGGCTCGACAAGCTAGTTTATATCGATACTAATTTGATCTTGCGCATTACCAGTCTTCCATCACAAGGGGAGGACCCATACTTTTTTTTTCAACAAGAAGAATGAGAAGGATCTAGTTGAGAGAACAAAGGACAAGTTCCATACATTCTATGGACAACACGGTTTATACGCTGCTAGCATAAGTGACTCGACAATAATTTTTGTGATGCAAGACTTATCTTGTAAGTTGTTAAGAAAGTGCATTAAAGATCAAGTCCCAACAACAATCATAGAGGTAGTTGAAAGATGCGTTGGGACGATGAGTGGAAGCTTCCACCAGCAGAATCAAGGCCATCAGAGAAACAAAACCTGAACATACACGAGATCGATGAGGATGAAGAAGAAGGAGATGCACCGGAAAGAGGAAAGGACCTGGAGGAGACAACCCAACAGACATCACCATGCATAAACAAGAAGAGGAAAGAACTTGAGACATGATGATTTGTCCCACAAGAGACAAAGAGAAAAGTCATCAAAGAAGTGTCTATCCAAGCTTTGACAGAGGAATATTTGGAGAATATAGGTGATCAAGTGAAAGAAGTCATAGATGACATGTTTCAATGTGCAACACAACAGAAGGAAGATATGCACAAATGGATGCAGGAGCAGATGGTTGAGATGCACCACCTGCTAGAAGCATCCAAGCTCATGCTAGTGAAATAGACGAAGGATGAACATGCGATAGGAACTACAAAGAATGTGGATGCATGGTTGGCAACCTCCCATTCATTAGTAGTAGTAGGTGAGCGATGATTGATCAAGCTAGAGACAAGGGCAATAGAGTTACCCACCACATATATGCAGGAACATGCAAGGGCACTAGGTCACATTGACTTAGTGTTATTTCACCTACCAGCAGATGTCTTACATGAATTGCAGTTCAGTGTGACGCAAGAGATGAAATTGCATGTAGAAAAGACATCGAGTGAGATGGTTAAGGTTACGATCGAGATCATAGCCTTGGAGAATGAATTCATCAAGGTCAAGAAAGAGCATAATGAGGCTATGCAAAAGGTTGAAAAGATGCAGTAGGCCTTCGATAAGGTTTATCAAGAACTTCCAAAAGCTCATACTGAGATGGAGGCCCCTGTCGAAGACCAAGCAACGAAGATAAGTGAATCTATTCATGGATTCCATGCATGAATAGTTGACCTAGAAGCGGGTATGACACCGAGCACTCCACCTAAAGAACGAGATAAAAGGGAGAAGATAATGACAACAATGGTGGAAAGAATAAAGAATCTAGAAGTAGAATTTTCTCAACTTTATATAGAAACCATGGGTGTTTGGATACAACTAAGTGAAGATAGGGATTAACAAGAGATCAGCCAAAATATCTAGGCCTCACAAGAAAAGGCACAGAAGTTCAAAGAAGTGATGGGCACATTACCACCAACATAGGTGGTAACGAAGATGAATGAGAACAAAAAATTGTATTTAGAAATTAATCAGCTAAGGGTGGAGAAATAGGCTCATGAAAAATATATAGAAGTACTACAGGACAAATCATACAATGTGACAACGTCCTTAGTAGCAACAAAGTTAAAGGAAAATGTCATGACAACGATGGATACCTTTGAAATATTCATGGTGCACTAAAAGAATTCCTGAGTGGCTTGGGATGAGCCACAAGTGATTTTTGGGGGCCTGTTGGATAGGAATTTTGGTTAATTTTTGGGATCTACACAAGGATAAGTCAAAGAAGAAAAGGAAGTTAGAACATGGACCAAAGCATGTGTTGGGAGTAGAATTTAAGGAGTCAAAGCACACGATAGGATGAAGCACGATGGAGAGGCACGTAAAAGGTGGAAAGTAGTTAGGATTTTTGGTACATTTTTTCCAGATTGTAACGGGCTTAGCCCTATTTTGATGTATAAATATGCAATGGGTTTTGGGTAGAAGAGGTTCGATATATGAGAAGTTCTTTGTGCCTTTTGGGGGAAGTTGAGTCAAGTTTTGGAAGAAAATTTTAGGTCCGACTGGGGAGTGAGGCTCGCACTGCAGTGGAACAACTAGGCAGGTTTGAGTGATGTTATTGTTGCATCTTTTGTAGTGCAATGCGTAATTGTAAGAAGATTATCAATGACTAATAAAAGAAGTCAGTCATTGTGGGCATAGCCCAAGTTGGGTGAACCACGTTAAACCCTTTTGTTGTGATGTGTTTTGTTTTCATGTTATGATGTTTACTGTTACTATGCAATGATGATAATGCTTAAGTATGATGAATGTGTTATTCATATATGATGTTGTGATTTCATTCACTAAATTAAGTGGTGAATGGATGTATATCAAGTAAAGTAATGTCGCACATAGGGTATGTCACATGATAAATAACTGTTAATTAATGGAAACGGCACACATGAGTAGATGGTTAGTAAGAACATGAAGAATTCCTCACTTCCCCTCATTACTACAGAACCTTGGTTCCTGTATCCCCTCTAGATGCCTCAGGTGAGACTTCACTTGCTTGTAGGTGATGTCGAAATATCCACTGTCTAAGGTTTTTGTTGGTATATTAATGATTAACCCCGGGTATGCCCACTATGTGCCAATAGATGGCTATGTAAAATAAAATGTAATCGAAAAGTTTACATGTGAAACCATCTTAAACTTATGTTATTGTGATTTTATGTTCTTTATTTATGTCTATTTGCATTGTCAAAGTGCTCCAAAATAGATATAGTCAGAATAAATAGGTGAATAGTCAAGACCTATCACTTGTGGAAAATATTTATATAGTTAAAAATAAAGAACTGTGGATTCAAGAAAAAAAAACCTATGCCAAAAGATATAACATTTTTGAATCAAATTAGGTATACACCTCTTTAGAAAAGATTTGTAAAAAGATTCATAATCTACTATAATATTTTATCCACAATATTTGACACATTTTTTCATTATTCCAAAAGCTACAATAATATTATATCCATAGTATTTGACATGAATTTGCATTATTGTATAATTTAGGCTCTAATTAAAATAAAGAAGTTCATTGCATGTTATCGTCAAGAGGTGTCAACACTTAGGTCACGGATTCCAATCATGTTAAGCAAAGAAACAAAATCTCCTCCGTATACCAAGAGAAGGCAACACATATCTATTGGAAATATTGTTTTCATTAATATAAAAAACAATGGGAGACTACATATGTCCAAGATAAAGATTGCAAGATGGAGATTGTTGGAAATATTGTTTTTGGATTTTTGACGCTCAGTTTGGATACCCTATATTTGAAGGAATTTATACTATAAATACCTAGATCAAATGGTAGCATAGGTTATATGGTTGGAAAGTGTATTTGGGGACCTTTCCAATGGTATATGGCACTCCCTCTAACTCAGGAATGAGGGGATATGAATTTTTATGCCAGAAAACCCATTCAATCTTTACCAGTCGACCCTAAAAGTGAGCACAAGAACACTATAAATACATGATAGATGGGTGCATTTGAAGAGTATCCAAGAAACACGATCAAGTATTAGGTGCACATAAGAGATCTGAGGTGTGCAAGAGAATATGGATAGTATTCTTGGGGTTCGAAGGTATGCAAGAGTAATTTTCTTGGATTTTTAAAGGTGAGTTATGAAGGACTAAGGTCTATGATCCCAGAAAGTACGTTATTTTGAGGTTGTGATGTTGTAATATGGAATTATATTCTAAGAATGATGCTATGAGGATCACTAGGGCATGAAGGATAAATTTGATTGGCGTTTGAAGCTATGTCTAGGGTATGAAGCAAGGAAAGGTGTTGGAGCATGAAAGTTAAGGGTATGATGATGCTATGAAATACATGAAGTATGAAGCATGAAGGTGAAGTCAAAAGTACTTTATGTATGGCTATCTTAAGTCGGTTCATATATAGGTCTTACTGAGTTGGTTCTCAACTAAGGATATTGGTGTCTCCAGTAGGTTGGTGCCTACACAATATCTTGTTGAGTTGGTGCTCAACTAAGGAGTTTGGTGTCTCCAGTAGGTTGGTTCCTACATAATATCCTGTTAATTTGGTTCTCGAATAAGGATATTGGTGTCTCTATTATGTTGGTGCCTATAAGAATTCTAACAATAGGTTGGTGCCTACATACATTTATAAGCATAAGTTTTGTGGTTTTATCCCACAAGGGTTTCCAAGTTAAACTTTGTGTACTTTTGTTTGATTTTACATGCTTATACTATTTTAAATTTAATAAATGATTGATGAATTCTCATTTAAAGTAAAAATAATATTATACTAGTTCACCCCCCTCTCGATATAAGCATAATCTCAACAATTGGTATCAAAGCGGTTTCCTTCAGAAACAGTTTAACCAATGGAAGGAAAATATCGAGCACATATGGATTTTAAGGAAGGTCTCCCTACAAACAGAGATCCTTTGTTTGATGGAACAAACTATGCATCCTGGACTATAAGAATGAAGACAAATTTGATGGACCTTGGGTTAGGCTTCTGGGAATCAATCACAATAGGTTATACATATGAAGTTGGGAAGGAGTCAAGTGAACACAATCAAAAAGTAATATATTTCATATTGAGTGGCCTATCAGATTTCGAGACTTAAAATGTAATGAAGTGTACATCAACTGAATGGATTTAGGAAAATATACAAAAAAAATACGAAGAGAGATCTGTTGATTTTTCCTGCTATGAATCGGAGATAGAAGAAGCACAATTTGTGAGAAAGATAAAAGGAGGACCTGGAAAATACAAAGAAAAGGAATATAGTGATGATGAATAATAATATATTTCCATAACCATGGAAATAAAACCCATTGATGAAGAAAATGAAGACAATCATAAAGAAAAATCCATATTCAGAGGAAGTGAATCTTGAAGAAGAACTCATTAGTGCCTTAGAAGAAATAGAGAGACTCATGGGAAAGAAAAAAAAGAGGAAGGAGAATGAATAAACATGAAAAGGAGGATCATGATATTGAAGAAAAAATAAGAGAGTTATCATCCTGAAGACTCAACTAGAAGAGGAAAAAAACATAGAAGAAGTGATAAGAAGTTAGCTGAAAGAAAAGGAAGAAAAATGTGAGAAGATAGAAGCTGAAATAGTTTCCTAAGAAAATAAATAGAGAAAACAATTGATCAGTTGAATAGAAACTTGAATTTTTGAAAGAGTACTGAAATCTTAGATAATATTATTAGTTTCCAAAGGTCATCATTCATCAAGACAGGTCTTAGCTATAGTGAAAAATAAAATACTCCCAGGGAGATGCAAGTACTGAGGTCAAAAAGCCATCATAAAAAGGGAAATGAAGAAAAACCTAATAGATATGCTAGCATTCTCAAAGTATCCATAAACAATGAAAGCATCAACATGAAATTAAACTATGGTCAACATAATCTTGATTGTTATCACAAGAACAACAAGAATGAGTTCAGAAGAGTTGCTCCACTAAGAAGGCCTTTCACAACCTAGTATAAAAATATCTTCCTTGGATACTGTTTTTCTTGCAATAATTTTGGTCACAAAGTAATATATTGTAGAGCTTATAAAAGAAGTGACCATGTGATAAAAATAAATAAAGGTCCTTACAAGACCTCAAAGGATGAGTATGTGAGCAACAAAACTAGAAGTTCTCATAGGTTTGCTAACATAAACTACAATTCATTTGATCCTCTACTTGATTACAATACTAAATGTTATAAGTGAAATAACTATGGGCACATAGCATGTGACTGTAGAAGAAACATAATAAAGTCTCCTAGAAAAAATAGGGAAGAATATGTTCTTACCAAGCATAGAGAAGAATACACAAAGGTGTGGAAAAGGAAGCAAGAAGAACCAAAGAAGGAAGAATGTGGACTTGCAATGTATGCTCGAGACAAAGGAATCCAATGGTACATTTATAGTGGATGTTCAAAACACATGACAGGGAATTAGAACAAATTTCTCACCCTAAAGGAAGAAAATGGAGGCAGTGTTACCTTTGGGGATAATGGTTCTGTAAGGATAGCTGGAAAAGGTACTATTAGTCTAAATAATTGAAAGACTAAAACATAGTATGTCTTGTATTTTTAAGGGTTAAAACACAATATTCTAAGTGTTATTCAAATGTGTGATCAAGGTTACAACCTGTTGGCAGCCCCACATGATTTTGATATTTGAACAAGAAATTGCATTTTTTGAAGCTGCCTCCCCCTCGATTTCATAAACGTTTTTGAGAATTTTGAGATAATTACTGGGTTAATAAATATTTTGATTAATCTCTTATTTTCTGTGCTTTCATTTTGTTTTATGTTTGATTCATGACTGTAAGCATGAATCAAACACAAAACCTAGACTGGTGTTATAAGTTGTATGCCTTAGAATGCATTCTTTTAAAGGCCTTCATGCTTATAAATCTAAATCCAATGTTTGAGTGACCTATTTTTCGATGTTTTGAGTTTTGATATAGTTATTATATGGTTCGATGGTTTGTATTCAATTTTTGAAGAGCCTTTTTTATATATTTGATAAACCCCTTGCAAATTCAATAGTCATGTTAGTAGTCATGACAATCAATGTGCACCTGTTGTACTCATGTCCTTACCTCACCTTGCTGACACAATGTATTAACGAGCCATTCATTGCATTCACAGGGATTCGGTACTCTGTATGTTTAGTTCTCATTACATGGAACGGTAAAGAATCGACAACCAAACCCTTGGTGTTTTCTCCCACTATCTTTGATATGATAACATATAGGATTTGTTATGGTCGTTTCTCCACTATCCATTCAGATCTATTCCTATCGCTCCTACCATCCAAACATAAAACTATTTTGATTTATCCCTGTTACTTTCTGGTCGCATTTGTCATGGATCCTATCGTTCGCTTGGAGCTGAATGGGTTCCAGGCATTCTTCTCTCATGACGATGCAATCAAGGACTTAAAAATCCAAGGATGGGATTCTTTCCTTAAAATATTTGAAGGCTATAACCTTCAGGTAGAGAAGGATTTCGTACAGACCTTTTATGGTTACGGAGCAAAAATTGGGGATACATAGTTAGAGCTAACCGAGGGGTTTGTAAGTGAAGCAATAGGGATTCCATCGACAGGAGAGAAATGGTTCAAAAACGCACGAATTGAAGGAGTACCCTAGAGCCTATTTATGATGTCTCGAAAAATCAACTATTGCAAAAAAGGTATCCCCATCTCCCTGGTTAAACCTGTAATGTCCCCACTTTGGGACATCATAACAGGGCAGAGATTTATGATGACCAGAGTAGCCAGATGGATGCTATAG
>ML781570.1:412320-426308 GCA_009831015.1 Picea engelmannii
AATTGATTGGGTTCTAAATATAAAGAAACAATTCGTACCTTTTGTTTATGTGGCACATTATGTATATCAAAGAATTGCTCCATCTGGAGTATCCATGTGATTGGGTCCTTGCCATCAAATTTCCTCATATCGATCTTAGGAATGTGGTTGGTCTTCAACCCAAATTTGGAGTTTCTCCATTCTTGATTCACCTTCCTTGTGTCCTCATCATGAATTTCATGGGATACATTTTCACTTTCAGGTTTCCTCTCTATTAGGAAATTTTTCAATCCTTCCATGATCTCCCCTTTTAAGGCATCCATCTTAGTATTTACTGCCTCAAACTTAGCTTCTGTTGAATCCATCATTTCTGGTAGTTCATCTTTTGTTAATGTCTTCTTTTGTAAATCATTTATGTCCCTACATGTTTCTTCACCTTCATCAAGAGTCCAAGTAGGATTGTCTCGAGGGTTATTTGGTGTAGAAGTTCCCTTTTTTGGTGGCATGTTGGCCAAGTATCACTTTAAACCTTGATTTTGAGGTGGTTCTGCTAGACAGTCTTCCTTTTATTGTATCTCCAAAATTTCGTCCCTTCTAAGTATGAACTTTTTTTTTTTATATGTCTCTGATATTTCTTCTCTCCAATTCCACAGGTCTGATAAAAATTGGATGTGCCAAGTGGAATTTACAGTAACTTCCCCACAACTTGTTGATTTTTGTCCTTTCTAGGAGATCTCACTTGTATAGCATGCCCCGCACAAAATAATTGATATAAACTTATGAAACTGGTACTAGAACTACTACAGTATGTCCACTATCCAATGCAACTAGTATCATGCAATTGGGATACTCTAGGAAGAATTTATGATTGTTTTACCTGGAACACTTGCTTGAGACTAGTCAATAGGACTAGTCAAATACCCTATCTTCCACAGGGTATATCTACAAATTTACGATGACCCAGAAGCTAAAATTTCTACCAAATATACCTTACTAATTTCTAAGAATATCCTTTGGATTTTAGGGTCTGAAATTTTACATAAAAAATTTTATAGCGAAAATTCTGAAATGGATCAATTCAGGATGATTCCAGAACCCTATCTTAAAAAGGATGTATCTCTTAAAGTATAAGGCCTCAAACGCTAAATTTTTAACCCAACGTACCATGATCTGTCTACTACATATCCTCCAAGATGTTCCTTATGAATCATTGTAGAAAAAAAGTTATAGTGAAAATTCCAAGGTGTCTCAGATGTAGCAGCGAAACCCCAAGACCTTGAGCTATGATACCATATGTTAAGAACCAAATATCAATATAGCATAGAAAAACCTCAGAATAAGTACTCAACAACTTGAAAAAGAGATAATTTCAGATAATAAGCCTCTTCGAGGGGGAAATCCCCTTTTACCCCACATAAATGTTCAAGTACAAGATTATTCCAAATGAAAATGTCTCCTTGGTATATATAGGAGACTAGGAGGTATAATTACAACTAATGGAATAAATCCAACATAAATAAAATAACATTAATAATGTAATATTCCCCAATTAAGGGGTAATGAGCCAATATTAGGGCTTAACACCTAAATCAACATCTGATTTGGTAAATTCTATCCCCATATATGTTGTAAGACTAGAGAAGTTTTATGACTTGCATGATGAATTTAGAGGGTCGGTTAATTGAAAAACGAACAATTCTTCTTTTATTTATGAGATGGTGAATTTAGGGACAAAGGAAAAACCTCAAAATATCAATTTGGGAACAAGATGCCACGAGCAAGAATGATCTACTTTTATAAAATTGTTTAAAGAATTTAAAGTCGATTTTTCCTGGATGTATGATGATTTGAAAAAATTTGATCCTAATATCATACAACATGTCGTCCCCATGAAACCCCAAACCCAGCCTTTTCAACATAAATTAAGAAAGATGCACCCTAAATTGGAACCCACTCTTAAAAAAGCACTGAATAAATTACTAAATGCAAAGATAATTTTCCCGATAAGACACACACAATGGGTGTCTAATCTAGTTCTTGTAAGGAAGAAAAGTGGTGAAATTTGACTCTGTGTTGACTTTCGAAACTTGAACTGAGCATATGATAAAGATAACTATCCCATTCCTCCAATGGAACAAATTCTTCAGCAAGTGTTTGGTTCCGAAAGACATTCTCTATTAGATGGTTTTTTGGGATATAACCAAGACCTCATGTCTTCCTCAGACCAGCTTAAAACCACCTTTCGTACCCCATGGGGCACTTATGCCTACAGGAAGATGCCTTTTGGGCTTATAAATGCTGCAGCCACTTTTCAGAGAGCAATGGACATTGCTTTCCATGGTCTCATAAATAAATCAGTTGTAGTCTATATTGATGACTTTACCATCTTCTCTAAAGACAAGAAAGATCACTTCTCTCACCTTAGGGTCGTACTAGAACGATGTTGTAGGTTTGGTATATATCTCAACCCTAAGAAATCGGTCTTTGCAGTAGAGCAAAGCAAATTCTTGGGGTTTATAGTATCGAAAGACGGAATGATCATTGACCCTAAAATAACCCAAGAAAACACTAAACTCTCCCTTCCTTCTTCCAAAAAAGCCATGCAATCATTTTTAGGCAAGATTAATTTTGTCAGAAGATTTGTCCCAAGTTTTTCAGAAATGGTAAGACCATTGTAGAACTTAATTAAAAAGGATGTTCTATACCGTTGGGGACCATAAGAAAGTCAATATTTTGACTCCATTAGAAAATCAATATTAGAATCTCCTTCCTTGATGAGTCCCGATTTCTCTCAGGATTTCACTCTTTACACCTTTACTTCTGACCGATATTATGTTGATGTGTTAACACAGAGAAACGCTGAAAGTAATGAAATACCCATTGCCTTCATGAGATAAAATTTCAAAGGAGCAAAGCTTAATTATCTAGCAGTAGATCAATAGGCATATGTTGTTTTTAAAGCAGTAAAACACTTCTGGTCATACCTACTGAAATCCAGATCCAAGGTTATCGTTCCTTACCCAACTGTAAGAAATATGCTAGCACAAAAAGAACTGGGTGAGAAAAGGGAAAATTGGATGAAGTCCTTACAAGAGTATGACCTCGAAATAACCCCTGCACAAATTGTTAGAGGTCAAGGCCTATGTAAACTAGTTGTTGATTCAGTTAAAGAATAGGAAAGTCAAATTAACACCTTAACTGTAAATCAACATAACAAAAAACAAATCAGTTGTGCACAAGTTGTTTCCAATTACTGGTATGAGAACATTAAATTTTATTTGACACATGGATCTTCTCCTTGCCACCTTGATCCTAAAAACAGAAGAGCACTCAGGTTAAAAGCTGCATCTTTCCAGTTAATAAATGATGTTTTATTTCAAAATAATTTTGACGGTGTTCTTATGCGTTGTTTAAAAAAGGGAGAATTAGAAAAAGTACTATATGAACTTCATGCAGTTGAAGCTGGTGGAAAATTCGGTGGAGACACCACTGCTCAAAAAGTGTTAAGAGTTGGGTACTGTTGGCCCACTTTGTTTAAATATGCCCACACACTGTGTCGTAAATGTATAGCTTTCCAAAAGGCTACAGGATGTGTTAAGAAGGAAACATTTCCTTTGCAGCATGTCACTGTAGATTCCCCTTTTCAACAATGGGGTCTTGACATCATAGGAACAATTAATCCTTCTTCCTCACAACAACATAAGTATATTATTACAACAATGGATTATTTTACCAGATGGTCCGAAGATGCACCTTTGAAAGTGGTAAACACGAATTAGGTAGTATATTTCCTTAATTCGCATATCATCACTCGATTCAGCATTCCCAAATGTTTGGTCTTTGATAACGCCTCTTATTTCTCATCCCTCGATATGAATGTTTTTTCCTTAGGAAAAAGAGATTAAATCGAAATATTCTGCTAGCTACTACCCTCAAGGAAATGGTCTAGCAGAATCAACAAATAAAATTTTTATTAAGATCATTAAGATGACAGTTTCAGAAAACCATAAGAACTAGCACAATGCACTTTGGGCTGATAGGGTGACACCAAAAACCTTTGTTGGTAGATCCCCTTTCTTTCTCATCTATGGAAGAGAAGCAATCCTCCCTCCACATGTTTTACTTCCATCTCGGAAATTATCGCAGAAGTCCAAGAAGAGGACTTCCCTCCTCTGGAAAGTCAAATTAATGCCTTGTTAAAACTAGAGGAGGTAAGAGTGCAAGAAAAACAGAAATTGGATCAGCACCAACAAATCGTAAAAAGCTGGTTTGATTTAAATTCTTCTTCAGATAGGAATTTTGATGTCGGAGACTTGGTTCTCAAATGGGATAAACCGCATGAGGGAAAGGGGGAAGAAATTGAGAGGAGGATTTCGATCCTTTCTCTTTTGTATATTATTTCTTTTGTAAATTTTTTTTTTTTCAAATGGAGTAACAGATGGTTGGAATCTTCGGGAGAATGGACAAGTATTTTCAAATAAGAATATGGAATTCTAGGTTGCTTAATGGCTTTTTTCCTATGAGTAAAATGGTTTTATTTTCCTTATAATATCTTCATATTCTTTGAATAATTGATTATGCATTGATTTAAATTAGCTTTAGTCTATTTTATCAATACATGGTTAATTGCTATCATTTATATATAAATTTTTTCAATCTTTAAGAGTCTGTTATCCCAGAAGTTCTTCCTCGACCATATGATGAACATATTTTGTTGAAACTATATGAGAAAATAGTTTAATCTTTGGCTTTTGTACTTTTGTAGATTTTGTAATGTTAATATTGTTTCTCATATAATTTCTAGATATGAAACTTTATTTGCATTGAACTAGATTTAGACTATTTTGCATATAATTTTTCATGTTATGTTTTCATTTATATGGTTCATTATCTTTTGGTTTTTCATGAAAAAATATAATGAACCATATAATTATCCAATAGTACTCATAATTATCCAAATATACTCGTAAATTGAACCCCTAAATCCAAATGTGGCATTGCTTCTTACTGAGAAAAGCACTAGTTATCGAAATCGATGAAAAATAATAATTATGAGGGGTTGGAACCAGGAGTAAGGGGTACTCTAGCTAAAATCCTATGCCAGGAATCCAATAGAGATGACAATTCCTCAATCCGTGTCTCGATTTTTTGTTTTATGCCCAGTTGCAAGTGACATCCCAAACCATTTCGAGGACTCTTGGCCAATTCCCACTTAGGGCATAAAAGACTAACGGAGCAACATTTTTGAGTTCCGTGAGATGATGAAAGATTTTTTAGGCATGGAATAGGTGACCAAATTATCCATCTGCTCCTGAGGCATGGTTTTGTAAATTGGCCAATTAATCCAAATGATGCATTGCTTCAAACTGAGCAAAACACTAGTTCTCGAAATCGATGATTAAAGCAACTTATGAGGCATGGCACCTGCGAGTGAGGAGTTCTCTAGATGAAATCCTATCCCAGTAATCCATCGGATTCGATGGTTCCTTAATCCAAGTCTTGATATTCATTTTATGCCCAGTTGCAAGTCGCATCCCAAACCATTTCGGGGACTCTTGGCCAATTCCTCCCGAGGGCATAAAAACCTAACAGAGCAGCATTTTTGAGCTCCGTGAGATGCTGCAATATTTTTTAGGCATATAATAGGTGACTATATTTTCCATCCACTCCCAAGGCACGGTTTCATAAATTGACCCCTAAATCCAAATGTTGCATTGCTTCTTACTGAGCAAAGCACTAGTTATCGAAATTGATGAAAAAAACTACTTCTGAGGGGTTGGAACCTGGAGTGAGGGGTGATATAGCTAAAATCCTATGCTAGGAATCCATCGGAGTCGACGTTTCCTCAATATGAGTCTCGGTTTTCATCTTATTCCCAATTGCAAGTCGCATCCCAAACCATTTCGGGGACTCTTGACAATTCATCCTCGGGGCATAAAAGCCTAACAGAGTAGCATTTTTTAGCTGCATGAGATTTTGCATGCTTCTTTAGGCATGGACTAGGTGACCACATTTTCCATCCGATCCCGAGGCATGGTTTTGTAAATTGGACCCTAAATCCAAATGTTGCATTGCTTTTTACTAAGCAAAGCACTATTTATCGAAATCGATGAAAAAAACAAATTCCGAGGGGTTGGAACCGGGAGTGAGGGGTGCTCTTGCTAAAATCCTATACTAGGAATCCAAAAAATATGATGGTTCCTCAATTCGAGTCTTGGTTTTGTTTTATTCCCAATTGCAAGTCGCATCCCAAACCATTTCGGGGACTCTTGGCCAATTCCTGCTCAGGGCATAAAATACTAATAGAGAAACATTTTTGAGTTCAATGAGATGTTGCAATGTTGATTAGGCATGGACTAGGTGAAAAATTTATTTGTCTTCTCCGGAGGAACGGTTTCATAAATTGGACCCCCTAATCCAAATGTTGGTTTGCTTCAAACTTAGCAAAACACTAGTTCTTGAAATCAATGAGTAAAGCAACTTCCGAAGCATGGCACCTGGGAGTGAGGGGTGCTCTAGCTGAAATCATATCCTAGGAATCCATCGGAGTCGATGGTTCATCAATCTGAGTATCAATTTTCGTTTTATGCCTGTTGCAAGTCGCATCCCAAACCATTTCGGGGAATCTTGGCCAATTCTTCCTCCGGGCTTAAAATCGTAACGGAGCAACATTTTTTATTTCCATGAGATGATGCATTCTTGTTTAGGCATGGACTAGGTAAGCACATTTTTCATCCACTCCCGAGGCATGGTTTTGTAAATTGGACCCCAAAATCCAAATGTTGCATTGCTTCTTATTGAGCAAAGCACTAGTTATACAAATCGATGAAAACAACAGCTTCTGAGGGGTTGGAACCAGGAGTGAGGGGTGATCTAGCTAAACTCCTATGCTAGGAATCCAACAGAGACGACGGTTCCTCAATCTGAGTCTTGGTTTTCGATTTATACCTAGTTTCAAGTCACATCCCAAACCATTTCGATGACTCTTGGTCAATTCCCCCTTAGGGAATAAAAGACTAACGAAGAAACATTTTTGAGTTTCGTGATATGATGCAAGCTTGTATAGGCATGGACTAGGTGACCAAATTATCCATCCACTCCTGAGGTATGGTTTCGTAAATTGGACCCCTTAATCCAAATGTTGCATTGCTTCAAAATTAGCAAAACACTAGTTGTCGAAATCAATGAGTAAATCAACTTCTGAGGCATGGCACCTGTGAGTGAGGGGTGTTCTAGCTGAAATCATATCCCATTAATCCATTGAAGTCGACGGTTCCTCAATCTGAGTCTCGATTTTATTTTTATGCCCAGTTGCAAGTCGCATCCCAAACCACTTAAGGGACTCTTCGCCAATTCCTCCTCAGGGCATAAAATCTAATTAAATTCTACATGTCTCTATCGACTAACTACTATATCTTACTGCCTTGAAAAAATACTGCACCAATTTCAACTACACATTGAGTTTAACAACCACTAATTCCTACATAAAAATGTGGATTGCACTATTGTTAACCATCGCCATAACTAACTTATTCTTCAACTTGGATTGAACAAAACTAATATTTGTATAGTTCTACTCTTGGCTTGAACAAAACTAATATTTGTATAATTCTACTCTTGTATTTAACAAAACTAATATTTGTATAGTTCTACTCGTGGCTTGCCTTAGACATATTTCCAACTAAAGAACCCAATATTTGCAACACACCAATTGATGGTTGGATTTCTTACTCCATAGCATTGACCCTCATCTTCAATGAACATTTCTTATAATAATTCTAATTTGCACAAATCCAACAAACACCAACCTTACTACTATTTTTTTCTTAGATCCATAAGATAAACTTATCATGTCCTTAGTGTTATCACATTATCATGTCTTGGTCAATATGAAAATACACTTTATTCAGAGCTTCAGGACAATTCCAGTGATCTCTTGGAGTTATCCATCTAAAAAAACCTTTGATGTTTTCATCTAGACACATAGTTTCCACATGACCTCACCACTAATGTCCATCATGTTGTGGCTCAATCCTTAACGAGTGATCCAATGACATTAACAGTGGAAGAGTATCTGATCTTGGGAATCCATTGGAGGTGTGTATCGAGGAAGTAGATAGTTTTAAGGATGAACTTATTAGAATGGATGCAAGGTACGAGTTCAACTCCCACTCCCTCTGCAATCTCATTCCCAAAAGTTGTTGAAGAATTTAGGGATTGATTCCCACCTAGCACGATGGATCACTTCTTGGAATGTAATAATAAAGGCGAGTGTCAAGTACAACATTGATTATGTCCAGTAGCCATGGATAAAAGAACAACGGTCCCTCTAGCAATAGGAGAAGAAATGAGATCACACATCCTGTCCATAGTGGATATCTTGTTACCGAGATCACGATTTTGAAATATGTGGCACTCAATCCGAAGCAAAAGATCATATGTATCTACACTCTCCAGACAATATTGGTGAGGATCGTGGATGGTTATAAAAATAGCCAATGGTCATGTGCGGGAAAATGATATAGAATCTCATTAGTTGATTTGATATTGTTTGTCTTCTTGAGAAAATTGAAGGGGAAGCTTCGACCTTCTGTATGGAAGAAATTATATCGCATGGTGAGAAAGACATGACCTTGTGGTGATTCTTTTCAAAGGGATTGAGATACCAGGTGTAAATCAACATGATATTTGTGAATCACCTAGTTGTATACATGGATGCTACTTTGGAGATAGTAGAGAGGCACATTCTAGAGAAACTTAGGGATCTCAAAATAGAAGTATTTACCAAATTTTTCCACGTGTTCCACCTTGTTCAAATCGCAATATATTTTGGTGATTGGGGGGGATAAATTGTAAGTTTTCTCCTCAATTTTTTCCTTGAGATCATTTATTTCGAGGCCATTTAATTGGTGGAAGGAAATATCTCAGATGATTGTGGAGGATTTCTTCAGGTCTCAGCCGAAAATAACGAGCGATTGTCGCTCGAGCTCCGCACTAGGCTCCATCAAATATGTAAGATCTGGATCGATTGATCAACGACAGAAAAAAGAGGAGTCAAAAAAATGTATCATCTGTTGGTATCTTTTCCCCACAAAAATAAATTTGATTGTTGATGACAGTGAAGTTCAATGGTTTATTAATGGAAAAACTGCATCTAAAGTTATTTCTTTGACTATTGACGAATTGATCTAAAGTTTACTTATACTGATCGTGTTGAATTGCCTTTGTGCAATCGCCTCTTTCCATCATATAGAGATCCTAGTGAGGATAATGATGGTCACGTATTGTACCTGTATTTAGATTTGCATCAAATTTCTTGCATTTTCAGACGGGGTCGTTTTTGTCATTGATGTTGTCAATGGTGCAATGGTAAATGCAGATAGGGATATACAGCGCTGAGTTTCTGCATTGATGGAGATGGTCCAATGCAGTGCATTGGGACACTTTTCCAAAGTGGAAGTTGGAATCAAGATGGGTGTTCCTCCATTCTCTGTTCTATGAAGGTTCTATTTTTCTTCCACTGGAATGGCTTGGAGATGATCCATGAGAGAGGTTTTTGTGATTTTTGTTCACTGGATACTTTCCAACGATAAGTTTTGGTGTATTTATGACGACCTCTCCACATTCATACCAAAGCCAAAGGAAGCATCGGGGCACTTTCTCCCATCATCTTTTGGGCACTGCAAAATCGCAGCTCCAATTCTGATCGCTCTCTCATTATGGCCTTCAAGACCATCGCTACCATGTTTTATTGGTTGGGTTATGGTGTGGTAAGAAAAGGACGAGTTTTCTTATAATACTTTTCTTCAAAAGTTTTCTTATAATATTTGGA
Organism: Picea engelmannii; assembly: GCA_009831015.1. Lineage (NCBI taxonomy): Eukaryota > Viridiplantae > Streptophyta > Pinopsida > Pinales > Pinaceae > Picea > Picea engelmannii. Next base: position 422,132 of record ML781570.1, read on the forward strand.
CTTATAATGTGTAGGGTTCAAATATTACATGGAATTTAAACCATAGAAAATTTTGGATTTTAATATATTTCCATGTATAACCTCAGAGTTCCAAAAAGACCAAGATGTAAGGGGGGAAATTTGTGAATTTTTTGTCATATGTTGGATCAAATGGATCATTGGAAAAATAAAGGCAATTTTCCATATGCCTATTGTGATAAAATCAATTTACTCTATGCCATAGAATTGGTAAGGTGGTAATGAGGAAGTTTAAGCCTTTTGTTTTTTTTAATTTGGTGCACATATAGCACAATGGGTTTTTTGGGGAAGTTTTCCACAACTAGTGCAAATTTTGGCTAGGATGCACATTTCTGTAATGGGGGTTAGAAAACCTTGTATTACTCCCATTTTTGTGCACATGTTTGGCATGAATAATTGGCATGTAAATTGATGTAATTTCCATGTAAAGGCCCTGTAATTTGATGTAAAATGATTATGAAGCATTATAATGGCTTTTAGCCACTCTTAGGTGAGAAAGAGAGTGAGAGGCCATTTTCATGCCTAAGCCTTAATTGGCTTATTTTTAATCATCATGTAATTAGTTGAATGAGGCAATTTTCCTAAGCCATATTGGCATTCATTGTAAACTTGACCAATGAGTATGATTATAAACTCTTGGAAAGTAAGGTACTCCAAATATTGAAGTACAAGTCATCAACTACAAGTTGAAAATTTATGTAGATGTGGGATTCGACATTTTAGCTCTGAAGAATAGAGGTGAAGGAGACAGGGGTGTGCCTTTTTTTTCAGACATTTTCTTTGCAACAGTTGTAGGTGTTGGATTTACATTATGATTGTGAAGTACGTGGGAGAAGGAGTCTTGAAGGAATGTGCCTTTTGACATTTGCATAGAGATACAGTTGATACTTTTGGAGACCAAAAGTTTCTTTTGTGGGGAGGCGTGATCCAGGGAAGATCTCCACACATGGAAGGGACTTTAATTTGTTCACCAAGTTGATTTGAAGTTGGTGACAAAGTGGTTGAAGTGGTGAATTTATTCTTTTTTGAGTTTTATAATCTCACACATTTTATTAATTCTTTGTGAGATAAGTCTCATGCATTTATAATTTTATTTGATTTGTGATTTGTGAGAAGCTCATGCATTTTATTATTCTTTATGAGATTTTTGGAAAAAATGATACATTATTATTCACTTTTGATGTAAAATGATTAATACTTGTGAGGAAAAGCACACTCATGTATTTATCATTAAATTATAATTTTGGAAATTGGTTTTTATGTGAGAAACCAACTCACAACAATTTTCCATTATGTCCAATTATAGGTTGAGAGAATCAAGTGCATGGATGAAGAGTATTTGGTGGTTTTGAGACTTTTCCCATTATGTGCTTAAAGCTAGTTTGAGATCCTACTTTTATGGATCTTGTTTTTCCTCTTTTGTAATTAGATCCTATTATTGTGGATCTAGGTATTAATGCTATTTTTTAAGAGAGAGTGAGGAAAAACTATATAATTCCTTATGTGATCCCTATGAAGGGGAGAAGTAGAGTAATTAATAACTAATGAGGGGAGTTAGAGAGCCATAGTGATACTACTCCTAAGTATTGAGAGACTTATTCATGTAAGGAATTATACTTCTTGATGTATGGAGAGATATGAGTGTGTGTAGTCTTCTTGAATCCTCATTGAAGGAGAAAGAATCTCTTATGGAAAGGTACCAACATAGTTTAAATAAGGAATGAAAGTGATCTGTATTCCAATTGAAGCAGATCCATAGACGTAGCCCAGGAGGGGTAAACATCGTTACCAACATCGGTTGTCTCTCTCTTGTCTTTTCATATGCTTATTAAATTTTGAGTTCATGTGTGTTATGTATTATTGTTTAAAATCATGGTTATTTATGAACTCATATGCCCGTTAATACTTATGCAAATAATTCATTAGAAAAATATTCTCGATTGAAAACTTGTGTAGAGTAAGTACTTGCCTGTTTTGAGATCACAATTTTACGTCTAGTTTTATTTCTAGTTTTTCTTCTCGTTTTGCTTCTAGTTTTGCTTCCCGTTTTGCTTCCAGTTTTGCTTCCCATTTTTCTTCCATTTTTTCTTCTGGTTTGGCTTCTAGTTTTTCTTCTAGTGTGGCTTCCAATTTTTATTCCAATTTGGCTTCCATTGTTGCTTCCAAAAATGCTTCTTGTTTTTCTTACAATTATTAATTTAATATGTTTTATTTCAATTTAATTAGTTAAATATATCATGTCTCTTAAATAACTTATATGATTATACAATAAGTCATATAAATGCATTTGAAATATTTTATAGGATAACACACTACCACATATTGAAAAATGTGCAACAACTACTTGTGATGAAAGTACTCTTTCGTCGCAAAATTCAAAAGAAAAAGTTCAATTTTTCAATTTTGTTCTAAATCCAGCTTGGATTCGTCTCTATCTCGACGAAATAAAACTTTCATCTTTTTTGTGACGATCATGAAGATAATGGACTATTGTCGTTATTTCAACGAACTTGTGTATTTGTCGCGAGAGCGACGTTAACTATTGACCGTTACACTCTTTGCTACTATCCATATTGATCGTTATATAATTTGACAAAGTCTAAATTGATCCGGTCAACCTTCATCGCAAGAGAGACGATATGACCATTACAATCATTATACCCTTTGACAAAGTGACCTAAATACAACAAACTTTTCGTCGCAATTGCGACGACAGTGACCTAAATTGACCTATAAATATTGGATGATTTAAAGATGTTGCGACAATCTTGCTATAACAACGACGGTTCCGAAAGGGTATTTTTGTGTGGAAGAATGTCTTAGAATATAGTTAGAGGTGGGGAAAAAAGTAAAGCAGGTGAAAAGGGTGATGGTAGATGTTATTTCCCTTGCAAAAAATGTTGCCTCATACGTCCAGTAAGAATTTTAATAGAAACAACTACAAAACATTGTAATAAATATGGGCACATTGATGGAAGATCAAATGAATATTGTCCCATGGTAATTAGCTATATATTCATTATCTATTTTTATATTTTTAATTTTATATAAAATTATATATATGTATATATATTGTTTGAATGTTTGTTATAGTATACACTAATTTTTCATGATTGTGTGTAATTATAAAGTTAGAGTTGCCCTCTAACTTTCCGCAGAATATTGCACCAAGTAGTAGTAGAAATGATGTTGTACAAGATGAGGAACATCATGACCAAGAAAATGAGGATCTCATGGAAGAAGATGATGGGACAAATCAATTTAATGATCCCATGGAAGAAGATGATGGGACAAATCAAATGATCCAAGATTTGTTTTCGCCGACGGATGAGGATGGGGACAATGCTGGTATTTATGATGAACCTCTATTAGAAGAGGCAAATAAACGAATTTATGAAGGATCAAGAGCAAATCTTCTCTCCGCTACATTGCTGCTAGTGAACTTAAAGGTTATGAATAATTTGTCGAACACTTGTATGACACCGATCCTAAGGTATGTAATATGTTTCATCTCATATTATACATAAACGTTTATTTTTTTCTATTTTTTTTAGTGTTAATTAATGTGTAAAATAGGAATGCAATTCTTACAATTAATATTCTTTGCACTAACTAGTTATTTGTTATGTTGTAGATTGTTAGGTGAATTTTTGTTACAATCGTCAAATATTTTATCTTGCACATATCGAGGTTTGCATGCCATTATAAAATACGTTGGAATGGATTATCAAGCTATAGATGCATGTCCTAATGATCATATTATATATTATGAACAACATGCTTCGAAAACAGAATGTCCGCAATGTCATATCAGTAGATATCGAACCGATCAAGTAAAAAAAAGGGTGCCTTGAAAGGTTCTTCGTCATATTCCCATAATTCCACGTTTGCAACGATTGTTCAGGTGTGAAAGCATAGCACAATTTAAGGATTACCATGCACGTAACAGAAGTGGATATGGTGTTCTTTGAATGTCTTTCAATGGTTTTACATTTAGGGAAATTGAGGAAAAATGAGCAGATTTGAAAGATGAATCTCGTAATATTAGGCTTTCATTGGCAGATGACAGTGTTAATCCATTCATAGAGATTAGTTCTATTTACTCAGTGTGGCCTATTTTTGTTATCAATAACATAATTCCTCCTTGGATGTCAATAAA
>ML781570.1:458518-473756 GCA_009831015.1 Picea engelmannii
TCTATCTGCTAAATGCTACTTCTTATACTAGCCTTCCCCTACAATAGGGAGTGTTGTGTCCCTTTTCTCGAAAATAAGTGAGGTTCCTCTTCTTTCTCCCAACATTCTTCCAACCTCTTGGATAGTAATTCATGCAGCCTCAAAACTAACATTTAGAGAAACTAGAATCCAATCATGAACCGGGAGTGAGGGTTTCTCTAGCTAAAATCCTATGCCAAGAATCCAACAAAGATGACGATTCCTCAATCCTATTCTCGGTTTTCATTTTATGCCTAGTTGCAAGTCGCATCCCAAACCATTTCAGGGACTCTTGGAATTTCATCCTTGGGGCATAAAATCCTAACGTAGAAACATTTTTGAGTTCCATGAGATTTTTCATGCTTGTTTAGGCATGGACTAGGTGACCAAATTGTCCATCTGCTCTTGAGGCATGGTTTCATAAACTGGACCCCTAAATCCAAATGTTGCATTGCTTCTTAGTGAGCAAAGCACTAGTTATCGAAATCGATGAAAAAAACTACTTCCAAGGGGTTGGAACCAGAAGTGAGGGGTGCTCTAACTAACATCATATGCCAAGAATCCATCGAAGTCGACGGTTCCTCAATCCAAGTCTCGATTTTCGTTTTATGTCCAGTTGCAAGTCGCATCCCAAACCATTTTGGGGACTCTTGGAAATTCATCCTCGGGGAATCAAAGCCTAATGGAGAAACATTTTTGAGCTCTATGAGATTATGCATGCTTGTTTAGTCCATCCTCTCCTGAGGCATGGTTTCGTAAATTGGACCCCTAAATCCAAATGTTGCATTGCTTCTTACTCAACAAAGCACTAGTTATCGAAATCGATGAAAACAACAACTTATGAGGGGTTGGAACTGAGAGTGAGGGGTGATCTAGCTAAAATACTATGACAGGAATCCATCGAAGTCGATGGTTCCTCAATTCAAGTCTCGGTTTTCTCTTTATGCCCAGTTGCAAGTCGCATCCCAAACCATTTCGGGGACTCTTGCCAATTCATCCTTGGGACATCAAAGCCTAACGAAGCAACATTTTTGAGATCCATTAGATTCTTCATGCTTGTTTAGGCATGGAATAGGTTACCACATTGTCCATCTTCTCTCGAGCCATGGTTTCATAAATTGGACCCCTAAATCCAAATGTTACATTGCTTCTTACTGAGCAAAGCACTAGTTATCGAAATCGATGAAAAAAACAACTTTAGAGGGGTTGGAACCAGTAGTGAGGGTTCTCTAGCTAAAATCCTATACTAGGAATCCAACAGAGATGATGGTTCCTCAATATGAGTCTTGGTTTTCATTTTATGCCCATTTTCCAGTCGCATCCCAAACCATTTCAGGGACTCTTGGCAAATTCTCGCTCAGGGCATAAAAGACTAACGAAGAAACATTTTTGAGTTTCGTGAGATGATGCAAGCTTTTTTAGGCATGCACTAGGTGACAACATTATCCATATTCTCCCGAGGCATGGTTTCATAAATTGGCCCCTTAATCCAAATGTTGCATTGCTTCAAACTAAGAAAAACACTAGTTCTCAAAATCAATGATTAAAGCAACTTCTGAGGCATGGCACCCATGAGTGAGGGGTGGTATAGATGAAACCCTATCCCAATAATCCACCGGAGTCGACGATTCCTTAATATGAGTCTCGATATTCATTATATGCCCAGTTGTAGGTCGCATCCCAAACCATTTCAGGGAGTCTTGGCCAATTGCTCCTGAGGGCATAAAAACCTAACAGAGAAGCATTTTTTAGTTCCGTGAGATGCTGCAAGATTTTTTAGGCATGGACTAGGTGAATATATTTTCCATCCACTCCCAAGGCATGGTTTCATAAATTGGACCCCTTAATCCAAATCTTGGTTTGCTTCAAACTCAACAAAACACTAGTTCTTGGAATCAATGAGTAAAGCAACTTTCGATGCATGGTACCCAGGAGTGAGGGGTGCTCTAGATGAAATCCTATGCCAGGAATCCATCATATTTGATGGTTCCTCAATATGAGTCTCGGTTTTCATTTTATGCCTAGTTGCAAGTCGCATCCCAAACCATTTTGGGGACTCTTGGCAATTCATCCTCGGGGCATAAAAGCCTAACGGAGCAACATTTTTGAGCTCCATGAGATTATGCATGATTTTTTAGGGATGGAATAGGTAACCACATTGTCCATCCACTCCCGAGGCATGTTTTCATAAATTGTACCCCTAAATCCAAATGTTGCATTCCTTCTTACTGAGCAAAGCACTAGTTATCGAAATCGATGAAAAAAAAAAACTTCTAAGGGGTTGGAACCAAGAGTGAGGGGTGATCTAGCTAAAATCCTATGCCAAGAATCCAACATATACGACGGTTCCTCAAACTGTGTCTCAATTTTCATTTTATGCCCAATTGCAAGTCGCATCCCAAACCATTTCGGGGACTCTTGGCCAATTCCCGCTTAGGGCATAAAAGACTAATGGAGCAACATTTTTGAGTTGTGTGAGATGTTGCAAGAATGTTTAGGCATGGACTAGGTGACCAAATTATCCATCGACTCCCGAGGCATGGTTTTGTAAATTGGCCCCTTAATTCAAATGTTGCATTGCTTCAAACTAAGAAAAACACTAGTTCTCGAAATCAATGATTAAAGAAACTTCTGAGGCATGGCACCTGTGAGTGAGGGGTGCTCTAGATGAAATCTTATCCCAGTAATCCATCGGAGTCGACGGTTCCTTAATATAAGTCTCGATATTTGTTATATTCCCAGTTGCAAGTTGCATCCCAAACCATTTCGAGGACTCTTGGCCAATTGCTCCCAAGGGCATAAAAACCTAATGGAGAAACATTTTTGAGTTCCATGAGATGTTGCAAGATTGTTTAGGCATGGAATAGGTTACTATATTTTCCATCGTCTCCTAAGGCGCGGTTTCATAAATTAGACCCCTTAATCCAATTGTTGGTTTGCTTCAAACTGAGCAAAACACTAGTTCTCGAAATCAATGAGTAAAGAAACTTCTGAGGCATGGCACTTGGGAGTGAGGGGTTCTCTAGCTAAAATCCTATGCCATGAATCAATTGGAGTCAACAATTCCTCAATCTGAGTCTCAGTTTTAGTTTTATGTCCAGTTGCAAGTTGCATCCCAAACCATTTCGGGCACTCTTAGCAATTCCTCCTCCAGGCATAAAAGCCTAACGGAGTAGCATTTTTGAGTTCCATGAGATTATGCATGATTGTTTAGGAATGGACTAGGTGACCACATTTTCCATCCACTCTCGAGGCATGGTTTCGTAAATTGGACCCCTAAATCCAAATGTTGCATTGCTTCTTATTGAGCAAAGCACTAGTTATTGAAATCGACGAAAAAACAAATTTCAAGGGGTTGGAACAGGAGTGAGGGGTGATCTAGCTAAAATGATATGCCAGGAATCCAACAAAGATGACGGTTCCTCAATCCGAGTCTTGGTTTTCGTTTTATGCCCAGTTGTCAGTCGCATCCCAAACCATTTCGGGTGTTCTTGGCCAATTCTCGCTCAAGGCATAAAAGACTAACGAAGAAACATTTTTGAGTTCTGTGAGATTCTACAAGCTTGTTTAGGCATTGAATAGGTGACCAAATTATCCATCCTCTCATAAGGCATGGTTTCGTAAACTAGTCCCTTAATCCAAATGTTCCATTGCTTCAAACTAAGAAAAACACTAGTTCTCGAAATCAATGATTAAAGAAACTTTTGATGCATGGAACCCATGAGTAAGGGGTGCTCTAGATGAAATCCTATCCCAGTAATACATCAGAGTCGACGGTTCCTTAATCTAAGTTTCTATATTTGTTATATGCCCAGTTGCAAGTGGCATCCCAAATCATTTCGGGGACACTTGGCCAATTTCTCCTGAGAGTATAAGAACCTAACAGAGCAACATTTTTGAGTTTCATGAGATGATGCAAGATTGTTTAGGTGTGGCCTAGGTGACTATATTTTCCATCTGCTCCTGAGGAATGGTTTCATAAATTGGACCCCTTAATCCAAATGTTGGTTTTCTTCAAACTGAGCAAAACACTAGTTCTCAAAATCAACGAGTAAAGAAACTTTCGAGGCATTGCACCTGGGAGTGAGGGGTACTCTAGCTGAAATCCTATTCCATGAATCCATCGGAGTTGAAGGTTCCTCAATCTGAATCTCAGTTTTCATTTTATGCCCAGTTGAAAGTCGCATCCCAAACCATTTTCGGGGACTCTTGGCAATTCCTCCTCTGGGAATAAAAGCCTAACAGAGTAGCATTTTTGAGCTCCATGAGATTCTGCATGCTTGTTTAGGCATGGAATAGGTGACCACATTTTCCATCCGCTCCTGAGGCATGGTTTCGTAAATTGGACCCCTAAATCCAAAATGTGGCATCGCTTCTTATTGAGCAAAGCACTAGTTATCGAAATCGATGGAAAAAACAAATTCTGAGGGGTTGGAACCAGGAGTGAGGGGTGATCTAGCTAAAATCCTATGCCAGGAATCCAACAGAGATGATGATTCCTCAATCCGTGTCTCATTTTTTTTTTATGCCCAATTGCAAGTCACATCCCAAACCATTTCGAGGACTCTAGGCCAATTCCTGCTTAGGGCATAAAAGACTAACGGAGCAACATTTTTGAGTTCCGTGAGATGATGCAAGATTTTTTAGGCATGGAATAGGTGACCAAATTATCCATCCACTCCCGAGGCATGGTTTTGTAAATTGTCCCATTAATCCAAATGATGCATTGCTTCAAACTGAGAAAAACACTAGTTCTTGAAATCAATGATTAAAGAAACTTCTGAGGCATGGCATTGAAAGTGAGGGGTGCTCTAGATGAAATCCTATCCTAGTAATCCATTGGAGTCAATGGTTCCTTAATCCGATTCTTAATATTTTGTATATGCCCAGTTGCAAGTCGCATCCCAAACCATTTCTGGGACTCTTGGCCAATTTCTCTTGAGGGCATAAAAACCCAATGGAGAAACATTTTTGAGTTCCGTGAGATGCTACAATATTTTTTAGGTGTGGAATAGGTGACTATATTTTCCATCCACTCCCAAGGAACGGTTTCATAAATTGGACCCCTAAATCCAAATGTTGCATTGCTTCTTACTAAGCAAAGCACTAGTTATCGAAATCGATGAAAAAAACTACTTTTGAGGGGTTGGAACTAGGAAGGAGGGGTGATATAGCTAAAATCCTATGCTAGGAATCCATCGGAGTCGACGTTTCCTCAATCCAAGTCTCGGTTTTCATCTTATTCCTAATTGTAAGTCGCATCCCAAACCATTTCGGGGAATCCTAACAATTCATCCTCGGGGCATAAAAGCTTAACAAAGTAGCATTTTTGAGCTCCATAAGATTTTGCATGCTTCTTTAGGCATGGAATAGGTGATCACATTTTCCATCCGCTCCCGAGGCATGGTTTCATAAATTGGACCCCTAAATCCAAATGTTGCATTGTTTTTTACTAAGCAAAGCACTAGTTATCGAAATCGATGAAAAAAACAAATTATGAGGGGTTTGAACCAGGAGTGAGGGGTGATCTTGCTAAAATCCTATGCTAGGAATCTAACAGATATGATGGTTTCTCAATCCGAGTCTCGGTTTCATTTTATTCCCAGTTGCAAGTCGCATCCCAAACCATTTCGGGGACTCTTGGCCAATTCCCGCTCAGGGAATAAAAGACTAACAGAGCAACATTTTTGAGTTCCGTAAGATGCTACAATATTATTTAGGCATGGAATAGGTGAAAAAATTATCCATCTACTATGGAGGAACGGTTTCATAAATTTCACACCTTAATCCAAATGTTGGTTTTCTTCAAACTGAACAAAACACTAGTTCTTGAAATCAATGAGTAAAGCAACTTCTGAGGCATGGCACCCGAGAGTGAGGGGTTCTCTAGCTGAAATCATATCCCAGGAATCCATCAGAGTCAATGGTTCCTCAATCTGAGTCTCGATTTTCATTTTATGCCAGTTGCAAGTCGCATCCCAAACCATTTCGGGGAATCTTGGCCAATTCCTCCTCCGGGCATAAAATCGTAACAGAGCAACATTTTTTATTTCCATGAGATGATGCATGCTTGTTTAGACATGGAATAGGTGAGAACATTTTCCATCCACTCCCGAGGCATGCTTTTGTAAATTGGACCCCTAAATCCAAATGTTGCATTGCTTCTTACTGAGCAAAGCACTAGTTATAGAAATTGATGAAAACAACAACTTATGAGGGGTTGGAACCGGGAGTGAGGAGTGATCTAGCTAAAATCCTATGCAAAGAATCCAACAGAGATGACGGTTCCTCAATCTGAGTCTCATTTTTCGGTTTATGCCCAGTTTCAAGTCGCATCCCAAACCATTTCGGGGACTCTTGGCCAATTCCCCCTTAGGGCATAAAAGAATAACGGAGAAACATTTTTGAGTTTTGTGATATGATGTAATATTGTATAGGCATGGACTGGGTGACCAAATTATACATCCACTCCCAAGGCATGGTTTCATAAATTGGACCCCTTAATCCAAATGTTGCATTGCTTCAAACTTAGCAAAACACTAGTTGTCGAAATCAATGAATAAATCAACTTTCGAGGCATGGCACCCAGGAGTGAGGGGTGTTCTAGCTGAAATCATATCCCATTAATCCATCGAAGTCGACGATTCCTCAATCCGAGTCTCAATTTTCGTTTTATGCCTAGTTGCAAGTCGCATCCCAAACCATTTCAGGGACTCTTCGCCAATTCCTCCTCAGGGCATAAAATCTAACTAAATTCTACATGTATTTGTCGACTAACTACTATATCTTACTGCCTTGAAAAAATACTGCACCAATTTCAACTACACATTGAGTTTAACAACCACTAATCCCTACATAAAAATGTGGGTTTCACTATTGTTAACCATCGCCATAACTAACTTATTCTTCAACTTGGATTGAACAAAACTAATATTTGTATAGTTCTACTCTTGGCTTGAACAAAACTAATATTTGTATAGTTCTACTCTTGTCTTTAACAAAACTAATATTTGTATAGTTCTACTCTTGTCTTGCCTTAAACATATTGCCAACTAAAGCACCCAATATTTGCAACACAACAATTGATGGTTGGATTTCTTACTCCATAGCATTGACCCTCATCTTCAATGAACATTTCTTATAATAATTCTAATTTGCACAAATCCAACAAACAACAACCTTACTACTATTTTTTTCTTAGATCCATAAGATAAACTTATCATGTCCATAGTGTTATCACATTATCATGTCTTGGTCAAGATGAAACTACACTTTATTCAGAGCTTCAGGACAATTCCAGTGATCTCTTGGAGTTATCCATGTAAAAAACCTTTGATGTTTTCATCTAGACACATAGTTTCCACATGACCTCGCCACTAATGTCCATCATGTTGTGGCTCAATGCTCAACGTGTGATCCAATGACGTTAACAGTGGAAGAGTATCCAAGGATGATTTTAGGGGATAAATTTCGCTCATGGGTTAATCTTCCATGGTTTTTCCAAAAACGAGATTCACTATTTTAAAAATGATTCACCCAAATTCTATAGGATAAAATTATTTTACCTTAAAAATCGCCAAAATTTTATAAAAACTATATAAAACCCTTAGAAATTTGAATATTTTTACAAAAATATCGCCAATCATTTATAATTGGCATATGAAGGATTAGTAGGATTCTCCAAGGTTTCTACATTTTAAAATAAATTTCCATCCTTAAAATCATCCCTGAGAGTATTTGATCTTGTGAATCCATTGAAGGTGTGTATCGAGGAAGTAGATTGTTTTAAGAATGATCTTATTAGAATGGATGCCAGTTACAAGTTTGAATCCCACTCCCTCCACAATCTCATTCCCAAAAGTTGTTGAATAATTTAGAAATCGATTCCCACCTAGCACGATGCATCACTACTTGGAATGGAATAATAAAGGCGAGTGTCAAGTACAACATTGATTATGTCCAGTAGCCATGGATAAAATAACAACGGTCCCTCTAGAAATAGGAGAAGATGAGAGATCACACATCCTGTCCACAGTGGATATCTTGTTACTGAGATCACGATTTTGAAATATGTGGCGTTCAATCCGAAGCAAAAGATTATATCTATCTACACTCTCCAGACAATATTGGTGAGGATCGTGGATGGTTATAAAAATAGCCAATGGTCTTCAAACAAAGGATAAATTTGCATGTCTAGTTTGTGACCCTAAGATGAAGTATCGTCATTCAAAAAGTTTAGGAAAGGTGGTGTTTGATGAGTATATGCACCTCCTCCCTAAGAACCATAGGTATTGTACTACTGAAAAACATCTTTTCAATGGGAAAGAAGAGACTGGTATAAAACCGCGAAGAACGACACCTCAACTATGGAGGTTGGAATATAATAGTAATCATCAAGGTACTCAATTTCTTTATGTATCGTAGATCATGTAATGTTTTGAATGTTTATTTTAATCATTGAATTTATTTTACCATATTTGATAATTATTTTTGTGATTTCTTTTATGCTTCATGAAGGTCACAATCATCATGAAGGTATTAATAATGGACTTCCACGAGGAATGAAATGTTATCCCACTCAATTCATGAGGTTTCCCTACTATGAGGAGCTAAAAATAGCTCATTTGTTTGATACAATGCAAATCGGGAAGAATGTGATAGAAACGTTATGGAAAATCATATATGGTAGGAGGGACAAAGAAAAAATTGTCAAAATTTGTACTAACATTCAGGAAGCCAATCATGCAATGCGAAGTGCAATCCGATATTCAAATAAATCGATGGAGTATGTTGTCCCCTGAACAAGTTTTGAGGATTCTTGGTCATGTGTGACCTAATTTTGGGACTTTGATAGGCTGCCAAAGGCAGAGTGCAAGACGAAGTGAAGATTGTGGGATCTCTGCCCCTTTTAGGGACCTTTTTGGGATTTGGGATTAGGTAACGGGTATGGTAATGTCGACCCATGGGTTTACCCATGATGAGGCCTATTTTTTTATGTATGAATAGATGATAAGGCAATGTAGTGAACACAAGTGGCTAAGTGCTAGAATTGGATCTATGTGATCAAGAGTTGTAAGTGCTTTGTGCATACTGTGTGAGACTTAAAGAGCTAAGTGCAACTCATTTTAAGAGGTTGTGGAAGGTTGCATGCTTAGATATCCTTTTCTTTGTGGAGTAGGGTTTTTGAGGCTCTGTGCATGTAACCTATTGAAGAATCTAATAAATAAGACAAAGAGTTGGTGGATGTAGCCTGAGGGTGGGGGTGAACCACATACATGTTGTGTTGATTTTCTCTATATGATGTATTGATGTCTTTATATGTTTACTTGCTTAGTTATTTAACATAGATAAATGATAGATAGATATGTTAATGCTATGTGCTTAATAATATGGATGGATGTTAGATCTGACTTATATACATGCGCTAGTGTTGAATCTTCTAGATCTGATCTGTTATGTCGTACTGAGTGCTATTAGATGATAGATCTGGTTGAATACTATGCTATGTTGTAATTAGGGTTTAACTATGCTATAACTAAGAACTGAATATTGATGAATGTTAATTGTTGATTTCTATGTTAAGTGATTAGAATCACATACCTGTGTCCTAGCTAAGGTTGCAAACACTGGAGTCCTGGAACCATCCCTGCCTCTACCTTGGGTGAGACTTCATCTGCTTCGTAGGTGTTGCCGAAGGGGATAGTAGTTAGGGTTTTTTTGGTGCAATGTTGTACTGTTTAACCCGGGGTCTATCCCTGTGCCAACAAATGGTTCTATTGTCGGGACTTGAAACTGTGATTGCTGGGAACTAAGGAAAAATAATCTTTGTGAAAATACCTAACCTAAAATTGTGAAATCTCTGTGCATAGATCTGTCGCTCTAGTGCACAGTATTCTACTTGATTTGTGAAGCTCTACGCTAAAGAAAGAAATCTGATCTAAAGAAAAGAGGTAAGATCTGAACGCTTTGTGCTCTTATAAAGGTAAGAATAGTGAAAATTTTTAAGACCTGGAAGATTTGTGCTCTCTTGAAGATAAGATTAGTGGAAATTTTTGTTTCTAAAGTATGGATCTAGGTATGTTTGATAAGATTTATCCTAGCTTGAAAACTAGGGCACTGATAGAAGAAAGAAGATTTGATATGAGTAGATCTGATGACAATAGTGAAATATATGTTATACCTATGCATAGAAAGAATTTTTGGAATAACAAATGGATGCAGGACCTTAGAAAGAATTTGTTTCAGGTTAGCTACCATGATCCTAGTGCACAGTACAAGAAAGGTTGGGGATCATTTAAGAGAAAGAGAGGATTAACCCTTTGTTACATTTGCAGAAGACCAAGACATCTGGCTAAGGAATTCCCTGGTAGAAGACCTAGTTTCCTCTGTTGTAGAGCTATGGACCATGAAGTATTGGATTTCCCTAGAATGATTGCTAATTTTGAAAGAATGAATATGAACCAAGAAAACCCTAAGGAATATCTAGCAACTGAGATTATGACAGAACCCCAAAAAGAATCAGACAAAGTATTGCTACAGATGAAAGAAACCCTGAATGACCACTGACATATCATCTTATCAGAGATCTTCAAAGAAAAAGAATGCATTGAAGTAAGAATATGAGACTTTGACATTGATTATGTTTTGGATGAGGAAACACAGGTGAATATCATGACAAAAGAATTTGGGAAATTCTAGGAAAGCCTGCTATGATTCCTTCATTGGGAGGAATAGGATTATTTAGAGGAAAGTTGATAACCCTATGTGGAAGACTTACGAGGATATCTAGGAGTTCTCATGGAACTTTGAGAGAGGAAGAATTTAAAGTTGTTAAATTTATTAAGAACAACGCTCCATTTTCTATGTTATTAGGAAAACCGTGGATTGAAAAAGATCAGCCCAGAAGAAAAGAAGAGGAAATCTTAGAGAAAAAGAAGAAAGAGTTGAAAGATTTCATGACTAGGAGGATTTCACACTTGATTGAAGAATAGGAGAACCAAGCGAAGCTATTTCCAACCAGAGATTTGGATGTCGAAGTTGGAAGAACATTAGAAGACCCACAAAAGATTGAAGTACCTATTCCAGATACAGATGAAGTATTACCCTTGATTTATAGGAAGGAACCTCAACAACGCAAAGTTACTCTGTCGAAAGAAAATAAGAATCAGAATGGAAAAATGAATTCTGAGACAAATCTCACTGGAAAGAAGGCTAGAAAACTATGTAAGAAGAGAGATAATCTTGAAAAGTTATAGAAGGTTCCCGAGGGAACTTCACAAAAGGAAAAATTGCAAAATTGGAGCTTCGCCAGAATATCATAACAATGTCACACGACACTTCACAGAGATGTCCGACCCTAATAGCCCAGAAACCACACATGATGCACCCAGACCCAGCAAAAAGAAGAAGACCGAAGAGGTCCAAGACCTAATAAGAACCTCAAGAAATACTTCTTCAGTATCACCTAAGCGGGGAGGTGAGGAGGAAGAAATAAATGGTATAGAAACTGAACAAATGCAAGGTGAAGTAACACCGTCGAGAGATGAGACCGATCCCCTGAAGAAGAGGAAGGTTTCTCCCCCGAAACCTTCTTTTCAGAATAAATCGAGAGCCACTATGACCAAGATGAAGACCGTGCTTACTATTGATGACTTTGACTTCATCATAATAGCCCTCAACGATGCTTCACTAGAAATCATGGAGAAACAAGAATCTAAGCAGGAGGAAATGTATGACAGACATAAGTTCAAGTTCTGAGGGGTATAACAGGCCCTTCAGTCCAACCACAAAGTGTCCACTATGCCCATGTCATCAAGAGAACTAGAGTTGGGGGATGAACCAACCCAACTCTTTCGATTAGCTGATGCGGTTGAAGCTTGTCTTCGTCACACACAAGAAGAAGAAAAAAAAACTACCCAGACCTTGAAGCAAGTACAAGGTGACATTGTAGAACAATGCAGAATCACAGAACAGGAGAAGGTTTCTCTCCAGGACAATTTTGAAGCAGAGAAATCACATATGCAGCAAGAGAAAGAACAATTGCTCGCAGATCATCTCGAAGTAAAAGAAGCAGTAAATAGAGCCCTCCGTTCTGTGACAGGATTAGAGCTACATGTTGAAGAATGAGTCATGCATCAATTAGAGTAGCTTGCAGAAGTTGTCCAGAATATACAACAATGAATAACATATTTAGAGCTCCTCATTGTACCTGACACCCCACAGGATGTAAGGGACCAAAGGGAAGCAACTGCTCGAAGCGAAGTTGAGAGAATAAAATTCCTTGCCCTAAAATGCAGTCAACTAAGTGATTGCAGTGCCCAAACGTATGAACAAATCACTCAAGATCCAAAATTGAAGGCACTGGAGTCACAACTCTAGGAAGCGAAGTATCAAGCAGAGACAATACAGGCGCAGTTGAAGCCCCTGACAGTTGTGGAAAGAATGAAGTGATCCCAAGAGCAGTGCACTTCCCAACAACAAGTCCACACTATTCAGGGTAGAGTTATGGAAGTAACTCAGAGGCTCCAACCTGTACAGGACGAGGCTTACCAACTGTTCATAGAAATTGAAGGCCAAGGAACAAAAATGGAGGAAGTTATCACTACAGTTGAATAATGCCTTGAAGGACCTGTCAACGAAGTAGTCATGCAAGTGTTCACTCAACAAGAGGCCGTAGCACAACAACAAGTCGAAGTAGCTCAAGCTAAGCTCGAGGATTTTGAAGTAGAACTAGTGAGATCAGAGTGACTCGGGATGAGTCACATGTGACTGTTGGGGGCTTGTTGGACCTTGACCAAGTTTTGAGGATTCTTGGTCACGTGTGACCTAATTTTGGGACTTTGAGAGACTGTCGAAGGCGTAGTGCAATATGAAGTGGATATCGCAGGATCTCGACCCCTTTTAGGGTCCTTTTTGGGATTTTGGATTATGTAATGGGTATGGGAATGTCCTCCCATGGGTTTACCCATGCTTAGGCCTATTTTGTAATGTATAAATAGATGCTAAGGAAATATAGTGAACACAAGTGGCTAAGTGATAGAATTGGATCTATGTGATCAAGAGCTGTAAGTGCTTTGTGCATATTGTGTGAGACTTGCAGAGCTAAGTGCAATTCATTGTAAGAGGCTATGGAAGGTTGCGTTCTTAGATCTACTCGGGGAAGGAGGATCTAGCGAGTTGCACAGATCTCTTGTCCTCTGTAGAGTAGGGTTTTTTAGGCTCTGTGCATGTAACCTATTGAAGAAGTTAATAAAGAAGACAAAGAGTTGGTGGATGTAGCCCCAAGGTGGGGGTGAACCACGTACATGTTGTGTTTCTTTTCTCTGTGTGATGTATTGATGTATTTATATGTTTACTTTCTTAGTGCTTTAACATAGATAAATGATAGATAGATATGTTAATGTTGTGTGCTTAATAATATGGATGGATTTTAGATCTGAATTATATACATGTGCTTAGTGTTGAATCTACTATATTTGATTTGTTTCATCGTGATAAGTGTTGTTAGATGCTAGATCTAGTTGAATACTACGTTGTGTTGTAATTAGGATTTAACTGCATTGTAAATAAGGAATATATATTGATGAATGTTAACTATTGAGTGCTCTGTTAAGTGATTAGAATCATAGATCTATGTCCCAGCTAAGGTTACAGACACTCGAGTCCTGCAACCACCCATGCCTCTATCTCGGGTGAGACTTCATCTTCTTCGCAGGTGTTTTCGAAAGGGCCGGTAGTTAGGGTTTTTTTCATGCGTTGTTGTAGCGTTGAACCCTGGGTTTTCCCCTATGCCAACAGAGTACTAGACCGAAATAACCTTCCATGGTTATTAACAGAGCAACAAAGAAATGATATAAAATAGGTCATTCAAAGAATTAAATTTCCCACAGGTTTTGCTTCAAACATAAATAATATCTTAATGAAGAAAGTTGAATTTGGTGGGGTAAGAACACATGATTGGTATACCTTCATTAAGGCAATAATTTTGGTATACATATTTATATATAAAAAAATCGGCCTTATACATCTTTCATTTTTTTTATTCTTTTTCTTGTCTACTTTGGTCGAAACAAATAATGATTCATTTTTTTGTCACAGTATGTTCTACCGCTATCTCTCCCAATTGAATT
Source organism: Picea engelmannii (assembly GCA_009831015.1). Classification (NCBI taxonomy): domain Eukaryota; kingdom Viridiplantae; phylum Streptophyta; class Pinopsida; order Pinales; family Pinaceae; genus Picea; species Picea engelmannii. The sequence continues at coordinate 472,666 of ML781570.1, forward strand.
TGACAACAATGTCAAAAAAGTTATATATGATGTTGGAAAATACATGAGGTAAGTAGTTGTGATTTATATGCAAAATGTTCTTTCAAATTATTGTTTTACTTATATAATGACACATGTTTTACTTGTAATGTAATATATTATACTATGTTATGTTGAAACATGTTAGTTTCTTGTGTCATGATCACATGTAGATGGTTGTCATTGAAACAAATCCATGAAGATGATATAAAGTATTGGAAGAGAGAAATTCCGCATCTAATGTGTGAAATGCAAAAGTATATACCTCCAACATTTTTCAATGCACAAGAACACTACCTCATACACCAAGTTGAGGAGATTGAAATTTGTGGACTTGTTCACACAAGGTCAATGTGGATGGTGGAGAGGCACTTGAAATCATTGAAGGCATTGGTTAGACAAATAGCATGTCCTGAGGGTTCTATGGTGGAGGGATATATGGTATATCAATCCACGATATATATTAGTCAGTATCTTCCTAAATTAGCAGGGCCAACTATGCATGCAGTGGATCACATTTGGGATGTGAACTCCATCAAAAAATTTGAAGATCAGGAGCCTCTGTTGGGGAAAGGTAGAATGAAAAAAATGAGAGGTAATATATTAATAATTGTGGAAATTTATATTAATAATACATATAAAGCTCTAGTTTTTATGTGTATGATCATACTCATTAATATATTAATATAATTTATTTCATAAATTATTAATATTTATATCGCATGGCGAGAAAGACAACCTCGTGGTGATTCTCTTCAAAGGGATTGAAATACCAGGTGTCAATCAACATGCCATTTTTTAATCACCCAGTTGTATACATGGATCATGCTACTATGGACATACTAGAGAGGCACATTCTAGGGAAACTTAGGGATCTCAAAATAGAAGTATTTACCAAAAATTTCCACGCGTTCCACCTTGTTCAAATCACGAGATATTTTGGTGATCTAGGGGGATAAATTGTAATTTTTCTCCTCAATTTTTTCCTTGAGATCATTTATGTCGAGGCCATTTAATTGGTGGAAAGAAATATCTTAGATGATTGTGGAGGATTGCTTTGGGTATGAACCGAA
>ML781571.1:0-26067 GCA_009831015.1 Picea engelmannii
AGTTACATGCTTAATGTTTTCAAGCCTTACTCATATTGTGAATGATTTCTTGAATGAGAATTCAATGTGTAGTTTGACTTCAAGCATTAAGATAGTCTTGAATGCTTTTTGAGTTATTTATGCTTTCAATACTTTGATTTGATGTGATGATAGTTGTTAATGAATGAATGAAAGAAGACAATGAATGCATCTCTTGAATAAGAGTTTTGTTCTTCTAACATTTGATAGGTCTTTGAACTAGTTCGAACATCTCTTGAATGCTTACTGTTTTTACTCTTTAGAAAAACAAGTTTTGATTACTGTTATGAGATCTATGAAGATGACTTCTGAATAGAATCTTAGCATCTCTTTCATATTCATCCTTAGAATAGGTTTTGGTTTATCTCCATTAAAGATAAAAACTATCTCTAAATCCATATACTTTGGACATGCCTCTAAGTCTTACAAACACCTGATTGACAATCATTTACACTCTAATTTACTTGAGTAGATTGGAGCCTAACAGCCGCCACCATTCCAACAAGCTTTTTTTCTGCTGCATTTTACAGTTTCATCTTATTTCCTTATTGAATAGAAACCAATTTTACTGCATCTCCTTTATTCTGTGTTAAGAGTATTTTAATAATTTGTATTCATTTCATTCTTCTCATAAAATACGGATCAAGTTTTGAGGCACTACCAGTAAGGATAAGTTCATCAACATAAATGACAAGGATTATAAGATGGCTTCCTACTTTCTTAGTATAGACATTAGGATCATAATGGCATCTAGAGAATCTAGTGCCAATAAGAAAGTTGTCCATTTTGGCATACCAAGCTCGAGGATCTTTCTTAATACCATAAAGAGATTTCTTAAGGATACAAACAAGGCTAGAGTCATTCTGGACATAGCCAGGAGGTTGTTCCATGTAGATTTCTTCTTCCAAATCTCCATGCAAGAAGACAGATTTAACATCCATCTGATGGACCTCCCATTTATGTGAGGCAACAAGGGCAAGAAAAAGGAGGATGGAATTCATTTTGGATACGGGGAAAATGTTTCATTATAGTCAATTCCTTCAACTTGGGAAAATCCTTTGGCAACTAACTGAGCTTTGTGTCTTTCAACACTTCCATATGATGCATACTTAGTTCTGTAGACCTATTTACATATGACAAGTCTTATTACTTTTGGAAGAGGTACAATATCCCAAGTATCATTTTACATTAAAGAATGATACTCTTCATTCAATGTTGTATTCTAATGTGGATGACCTAAATCTTCTGCAAATGTCTCTGGATCATGAGTTTCTGAAACTTGAGCCAAAAGAGAGGAGGCTTGATGGAACTGTGAACATGTCTGATGTTGATATGAAGGATCACTGACAAGATTACCAACTACTTCTTGTGTTTAACAAACCCATCTAGGAAGCGGTGGAGCTGGTGCTGATTCAGGTTCAAAGGACTCATCTGAAGGAAGGTGAGTAGGCAGAGGTGGATTTTCATCTTCACTATCATCATCTGAAGAAGAAGCTAGAATATGAATAGAAGAAGGCACAAATGTCGAAGAAGGCATAAACATCGAAGATGGCTCGCAGGTCGAAGAAGGCACAATCACCAAATTAGGCTCCCAGGACAAGAGATTTTCATCAAATTTAACATCTCTTCTAATAATAATTTCATTACAATGTGGTTGAAGAAGTCTATAACCTTTGACATCTTCAAAATAACCAACAAATATACATTTCTCACTTTTAGGCTGCAATGTTTCCCTTTCATCATTAAGAATGTGAGCCCATGCTATACTGCCAAATACACGGAAGTGACTTACATCTGGTTTAATTTTAGTCCAATATTCTTCTAATGTTATACTTTTAAGAGCCTTTGTGGGAGTGTGATTTACTGTGTAATTTTCATAGTTGATGGCTTTCGCTCAATACTTTATATTTAATCCCTTAGATTAGATCATATAATCAACCATTTATTTTAATGTGCGGTTCTTTCTCTCAACAACACCATTTTGTTGGGGTGTATATGGACCAATGTGTTGCATTTGGATTCCCTGTCTAGTGCAGTAACTTGTAAAATTATTGTTCACATATTCGCCTCCATTATCTGTTCTTGTTCACATGTCCATATTGGTTTTTTACAAGGGCTCGAAGGCCAAAAACCCAAGTACTCCTAGAAAATTTATCAATGAAAGTTAATAAATACTTTCACTCAGAAAAAGGAGTAGAAAGTGTACCACAAAAGTCATTGCGAACAAGATACAAAGGGCCCGAGGTGTGCCATGAGTCACATTTGTCAAAACACCATCTCTTCATTAAAAATTTGTTAGAACACAACCGGAAAAACACCATCTCTGCATGAAACATGAGAAATTACAATCACCATTTGTTGATTACATAGTTGTTGCAATGAGTGATAGTTTATATGACCAAAACTCTCATGCCAAAGTTTGCTCAAGTCATCACTATGAGCAACAAAAAATGATGAAAAAAATGATGACCCAAAATTTTCAAACTTGTATAACCTAGTAATATCATCAACATTTACAGTTGCAAGAATATGCTTAGGATCTTTTATATCCTTGATTACAACTTGGTGAGGTGAAAACTCTACGATTTTACCTTCACCCGAATGAGTGATTTGATATACTGATAGAACGTTGCAAGAAAGACTTGGAACATATAATACATCATTGAAATGACCATTATCTACTTTAACTATTCCATATACCACAACACTAAGATATCTATCATCAAAAAAAAATATTTTTTTGGTGTTACATTCATTTAGAGAAGAAAATATGTCTTTATCCTTAGCCATATGATAAGATGCTCTAGAATCAATAAACCACTCATCAAAAGAAGAAGTAGAAGTTGTATTGAAGGAGAAACCAGAAGCAGAAAGTGCATGTCCATGAGAAGAAGAAGAAGAAGTAGAATCAATACTGATGTTGTGCTTCTTCGTTGCTGCTTCTAAATATGCCATCTTCTAGTTGAAACATTTTGACTCAACGTGAACATCTTTATCGCAAAAGTTGCAATGTCTATCAATTTTCTTTTTTATATATTTTTCTCCTTTGTCACCATTAGGAGCTGGAGCTATCTGAGTCGGGTTGGATCCCTTAGGTTTCTTGTTGTTGTAGAGAGGATGTTGCTTCTTGGGATTCTTGGTTTTATCTTTCTATTGGGCGACTAAGGCTTCGTTGGAGATACCTGCAGTGTTGATCACTACAAGTTGTACAGTATTATCTTCCTCCCTAATCAAAGAAGCACAAAAGGACTCAAGAGTGGGTTTTTGATAATATTTCCCTAGAGCTTCTCTCATGTTATAAAAGGTAGATACAAACACATAATATGCACTACCTAGCTTAGAAAGAATAAGATAGATGGAACGCTCTTCCTCCATATTTATCTCACATTCTTCACATAAAATTATGAGTGCTTTAAACTTAGATAGATAGTATCCAATGCAAGATAAATCACTTGGACTTAAATTCAGTGCTTGATTTTCTAACTTTTGTGCACGAATATTATCGAGTTTACCAAACACAGATTCAATATTTTCCCAAGCTTCATCGGGCTAATCAATTTCTTTAAGGTGGAACCTTAAATCAAGAGAAATGGACATTTCGATTAGTCCACATGATTTGTAACTCCTATTATCCCATTTTACTTTCTTATCAACATCAGTCGCTTCTTTTCCCTTTCCCAAGGTAATCCAGTACAAGCCTTTACTTTTTAATACATCCTCCATATGATATTTTCATTGGAAGTAGTTGGTGTTGGTAAGCAAAAGATTACTAGAATAATCCATAATAAATATATAGATAATATGTATTTAAAAATTGAAACTGATGTTTTGGATGGAAAGATCTTGAAAAATTAGGCGGTTTAAAAAAACCGGCACTAAAAACGGACTTTGGATGTGAAAGTTATGCCCTTTTTAAAAAATGCATAAACACTAACCAAAGGACGATGTGGTGGTGTAAATTGCTTTATGAAGTGACCCAATTTTATAAAAATAAGCGAGGATCACTTTTACAATGAAGTTACTTTATAAAAGAAAAGTTGCATGCAAATTAAATAACTCTTAAATAAAATATTAAAGCTACCTATAGTGATTCACTTTTATACTTGAAGTGAAATACACTTTACAATTGAGCATGAACTTTTTCAGAAAAAGTAACAAAAAGAGAGACTTGAATTCAAGACCTCTTACTTAATAAGGAAACTTTTAACCAAATGGGCTAGCAAACCATACAATATTCTTTATCAAGAGGATTGGGGATGTTTGATCTGGATTATTTTCGGCACAAAATGAGAGCGAAGATATAATAAATAAATGCACAAAGATATCGTGGATATTCAATAATATAATAGAAATGTATCAGAGATGAAACCATAAATACAAAGATATAGTAATACATGATTTCTATTAATGAAAAAAATGTACATAGACTGCAAAAAAATAGAGTGAAAGACTCGCTAGAATGGTGGTAGTTTATCTCTGTGAAGAGATGTGATAGATACTCGTATTCGCAAGAAGATGATCATTACAATGAGGCTGTAAGGGAATTTTTAACATAATGAAAATCCAAAACCCTAACCTCAGAAGATGAAAAGCCAAAAGGTTTGCAGGCATCGATGGAGCTAGTTGATACGTCAACTTCCCGGGGGCGTAACTTTTGCATACGATCTCCATTTGGGGCGCTCGATATACTGTTAGAAATGTCTATTCGAGGAATAAAAATTTTGATGTGAGAAACATCGAAGGAATAATCATGTTGCTCCCCGTTTTCCCAAAAAATGTCGTTTAGGGCCTCCAAATGGCCCCGAAAGTTTAGGACCCGAAAAAACTGCTAAAACTAGTAAATTACCAAAATTGCCAAAAAACTATTTTGAGCCAGTTGAAAAAGGTGGGTGGCCATCGATATCCACCTGGATCAATGTTTTTGTTGTTTTTTGTTGTGGAAGACTACCTTGGAGAGAATGCTAAAAAAAACTCTCTTCACACAAGAAAAAAATTTCACTTTTCGATGACAACAAGGTTTAGATCTCAGTTAGCTTACCCAGAAAATGCTTTTTTCCCTATCTATTTCTAATTTTCCGAGATTGCACAGGGAGTGGGGAAAAGAGAATACACATATCTAAAAGAGTATCAACCCATAAACAAATAATATAATGCCGAAATTAAACGAAAATAATACTCTACAAAAATTTAAAAATGGCGTATTAAAGGTTTATACCTCCGAATCTGACTAAAATGACCATATCTTGGGAAAACAAAAAACTTTTCGAGTGAAATGAAAAAGTGTTCATAACTGAAACAAGCGCTCCAGACACAATGGAACCATCCTCTCAGCCCAAAAATGTATGAAAATGGTAGAAAATGGAAATGAGACAACTCGGCTTCACGATCTCGATCTACAATAGGAGTGGGTCTTTAAACAGGCCCTGATACCCATGCTCAACAACACAAATATTCCAACTGAGGAAAAACACCCTTAGTAACCACTCACACAACCAAATCAAAGATCAACACACTGATGTTTTGACATGGTAAAACCCCTATAGGGAAACATCCATGGCCCTAGCCAATGCGACCACTTGGAGAACTTAATTAAGGAAAAAGAAAAAGATTATAGAGGGATTTTAAAAGAGATTTTCTCACAAATGATCATCGACAAATGACCCTCCATTCTCCTTAAATAGATATCATGGACCAATCAGGTGTTAAGCCATGGATCAACGGTCATTAAGATCGAGAATAATATGAACCGTCGGATCACTCTATGTCAGGAACATATCATGACCATTGGATTTCCTAACTACAAATGCATACTAAAGAAACACACTTTTACCTAACGACACACTAGACCAAGTAGATCTTAACTAACTCCTAAGTGTCTAAATATCCTAACAATTTTTCTATGATTTTTCATAGTAAATATTACATGTGTGATATTGGAGGTGAAGTGTCATGGAAACATTTTCTTTCTATTGTATTAGAGTTATGATTTGATTTGACAACCTTTACTGTTGTGATTTGTATAATGGGGATTATCTTCATTAGAATAATGAGAGTGGGGAGGGGGGGAATAGCCATCCCACTCAATAATATTTATCGCTCTATTATGAACAAATTTACCATTCAAGAAGATGCCAAAACAATAATGGCACCCATAAGTGTCCCCAAATATTTTGTTTGAAAGGTTTACCACAAGGTACTGAAAGCCTTGAAAATGAAATTGATATTGATATTCTTAATGATCATTACTTAGTTGTCTGTGATGTTATTACACACTGAAATTTGTTAGGATATTTATTTTCTAGGTTTTCGCAAGAGTGTGTAAAAAAGGTTTGGGTTAAGGAATCCTAGGAGCCTTATGGTTGTGTTTGTACAATGACCAAGAGCCTGACAAAAGGATTTTTTCAATTTTCATTCAAGGAAAAGAATAATACCTATGAGGTGGCCATGCATGGTCTTAAGATGTATTGTAATGCCTTGGTGGTATTATCAAAATTTTATGAGAATTTCTTGGTTAATGAAGTTTCTCAAGATTATTTTCCTCTATGGGTTAAATTCTTAGACCTCCTAATAAATTATGGAATTCAAGTTTATTTTCCTCTATGGGTTGAATTATTAGGCCTCCTAATAAATTATGGAATTTTCTTCAGCACATTTCAATGCCCCTTGTTATTCTTTGTTTCAAAAAATAATTCCTTTTAATATTGATGACATGATTCCATATGTATAAAACAATGATTGGAATACCTACACGACCTCCATGAATAGACAAAATTACAAAATAATCATGGGACAACGATAGAAAAAATACCTAAGTGTCTAAGTAAAAACAATGGGTTGGATTATGCCAAAAAATTCAGAGTATCGAAAGGTATGGTATCCATAAAACAAGAACCATAAAATCATAAAAAAAATAACATTAAACATTAACCCCAACTACTGTAGGGAGTTGGTCATGATCATCTAAGGCTACGCCCCATACAATAAGTGGTAGCTTAACTTTTCCATTAGATATACAATGTCCCACTCATCTATAACCTCCTAGGGTCTATGCCCCTATAATATTGAAAGAACCAAGGTTGGGAACACTTTAGCGGTAGGTCGTTGAAGAGGTTGCACACATAGTTAGGGTGAACTTGGATCAATTTGTTAACCTAGTGCCTACGTTTTCCTACTAAAACAATTGCAGAAGATATCTGAAAAGGAACATAGACAGGAGTTAGATTTGGGTTAGGAGGAGTATAACTCATATTGTAGGGGGGTACCTTGTGGTATTTCACCTTATTATGTAAGGATATGATACCATATATTAGGTTTCAATCATGGCAAGATAATGTTGTTGTGACAATGTAATTAATTAGACCATGAGTCCTCTTTTTTCATTGCCAAAGTGAAACTTCAACCCTAATAAGTAACCAAGTAAAATGGAAATATAGAGTCCAGGGTAGTTGGTCACTAAGCAAGGAAGCTCTCTATGATGAAAAGGTAAGGAGGTATTATTTTCATAGAGACGTTTCCTATTCCCAAATTGTTTTAGCTAGCATGTAGAAACAAAACATATTCTTCAAGGTTTCAAGTCATTTGCAATGAGGACATTTGTAGATATTAATTCCAAGGCAAGTTAATAGTGTATCTAAGAGGATCCTCCCTAAGGAAATACAACAAGAAAATAATGCTTTTTTTATTCTAAAACGGGCTTCCAAATAAGCCTGACCAACTAGGTTTTATGTTTAGATTTTAATCTCTAGATATTATTTGGTCACATTTTAGGGATGGATTTGAGAAGAGTTGCTTACATACCATAGTTATGTAATATTTTATGAAATCATATCCTTCCCATTTTCATAGTCATATTGTATTTCATAAAATCATGGCCTTCCCATTTCCTATATCTCCATCGTGCTCTCAGCACAGGGATGCCAAGCATTAGAGAACAATGGTCAAGAATAAAACTCTTTGTATACACTCCACAAAATTTTTATATGAGGTGTCTAGGTGGAACATAAGCTTCAAATAAAGCCAAGAAATCCAGGTTATAGTCTGAGTAGCCACCAAATTATTGGCCACTTAAATCACATTTTGATATAGCATATAGTTTGAGAAACAAGGATATTCATCCATGCGATTTCCATCCATCGAGATAAGTAGAGACCATGAAATATGGTGGAAACTAAATGAAAGGTATGCTCAAAGAGTTGGTTCATTCAATATAGAACGAGATTAATGTGTTCCATTCCATCCAACTTCTCTTAATCACAAAATAACATTTGATTTTGACTACTATAGGAGTGACTATTAAAGTCTCCATGGGAAGCCTCTTCTAGGAGCTCTCCTAGAAGAGGTCCCCTCTGTCAAATCTAAACTTGAGAAACTCCTTCTAAGCGATTTTATTGTCAACAACTCTGACGATCCATTTCGTACACAAGGCCCAAGCTTGGAGTTGACTTTAGATAATGCCTAGGCCTCCATATTTCATTATAGTACAATAGAGATCCTAGTTAACTCAATGAAAAAAGTTTCTTTAATTTTTCTTAGCCCGAATAAAGAAGTGAAGGATTTTTATATCTCAAAGTAATCCATTAGCAAAAGAACCCTATAGAAGGAGTAATACACATTAGTGTCCACTAGGATTTTGGTGCAGATCAGGAATTTGGTATCCAATGCTAAAAGCTTAGTGATCCATTTCTTGATTGTCTGTTCAACCCATTGGATTACAACCTCCTAGGGGCTCGCTGGGGAGGTTCAAACCTTAGAGATTTTATTTTTCATGAAACCTAATTTTTTTAACATCAACCACATTATTTGAAAAAAAATGATATTTACACATAAGATGAACAACTTAACCAAAAACTCATACAACTCGATCAAATATTAATACATCAATGTTTTATGTGGTTAAAATCCTCAAAGAGGGAAACAATTCACAACCCCATCTAAAGAGGCCACTTGAGGAAATATATTAATGCAAAAGAAAAAATATTTTACATAAGAGTTCCTCACAATTGATCTTCAACAAGTGACCCTCCATGCTCTTTAAATATATATCATGAATTAATTGGGTCTTAATATTAAGGAGGATATGAACCATCACATCATTTTATGTCTAGAACATATCATGCTTGTTGGATTACACAACTACAATTGTATACTAAAGAAACATACTTTTATCTAAAGACGCAGTAGACCGAGTTGATATTAACTAACTCATAAGTGTCTAAATATCCTAGCACCCCCCCTTAAGAACAACTTGGAATATGATTGAAGGATTTACAAAGGTGACACAATAGGAGAAGGAAGGAGGCATTGGAACCTATTCCCCTTTAATGAATTGAACTCTTAGCATGGATCACAGTTTGGAAAATTTTCTTGTCTAAGAGACTTTGTGAAAATGCATGCAAATTTATCATGTATAGGGAAAAACAACACTTCAAGAATGTGATATTGAATAACATTTTTTATGTGTATCTCAATCTGTTGTTTTACACTGATATTGAACTAGAAATTTGGCAATCTTGATGGAACTTTGATTATCACACCAGAGGGTGGTGAGATGTTGTTGGAATCCAAACTTTGAAAGGATCTATCAAATCCATAAGGCTTCTTGAGTTGCATTCACTATTACCACATAGTCTACTTCCATTGAAGAAAGAACAAGTTCTTGTTGTTTCTTAAAAGCCTGAGTGATAGGTTTGGAACCAACATTGAAAATATAACCCGTAGTAGACTTTCAATCATCGAGACCGTAAGCCCAACCGAGATCAGTGAAACCAACCAACAAAGGAGTCCCCTATCAACCATAATGCATACCAAACTGAACTGTTCCCTAGATAAACCAAAGTATCTTTTTTTTCTTTTTTGCCAATGGCTCTCTTGGGGTGTTTTCATATAAGAGGCTACCAGCTAACTGATAGTACTGAAAGTCGTGTCTACTTTGGGTGTAGTACAAACTCTAGAATGAAAGGGAGAAGGGGATATTTTACAATTTTCCTTGTAAAAGCAGTGAATCACATGCATACTTAGAGTGGGGAAAATAAATACCTTCATGGGTTTGCAATACTTGGAGGCCAAAGAAATAACACAAATATCCTAAATTTGTCATTTCAAATTCCTTCTTAATTATGATTTCCCATAGTTTAAAATTTTAGGATCACTACTAATAAAATAAGTCATCAACATAAAGAACAAGTATTATGATATGGTTTCCTACATTTCTGATATAAACATTGAAGTTAGAATGACATTTAGAAAATCTAATATTTAGAAAAATAACTATCACAATTGTCAAATGTATTCATATTTATGTCAAAGCTATCCAAATACCTTCAGAAAAAATAATACACTACATTTAATCATATAAAGAAATTGTCTTTTCATATTAACTTCTCATGAAATTACCATCTTATGTTATTTATATGACGCAACATGCTATCATTTACAATGATGATATGATTACACATAACAATATGCACACCTTAATCTTTATATAGTATGAAACACATATGTACCTTTGATTGCAGAAAACAATATGCACATCTTAATCTTTATATAGTATAAAACACATATACCTTTGGTGGAAAAAGTGTAAACATTGAGAGATGGATTAAGAATTATAGAAGTAGATAATTGGGTTAGGGGATGTTTGTTTTTCATTTGTTATTAACCTTATCTTTATTAAAGATTACCAACCTAGATTTATTAGACACTTAGAAGGATCCAATTTTTTAAGATGTAATTTTTTTATTATTATTTCATTTTTTTATTATTATTTTTTTAATTAAATTGAACTTATTTATTATTATTTTTTAATTATTTATATATTTTTTAATTAATAAATTTATTATTGTTATATTTTCATGTGCCTCAACATACTCCCCATAATGAATTGTAAACCTCTACTCTCAATAAAAAGGAAATGATGTGATGTTAATGTCTTAAATAACCAAATAAAAAAAACCTAATAAGCATACACAAAATGCAAAATACATTATTGAACTCAATTAAATCCAAAAAAAATAATTCTAGAGAAAGGATGTGGAGACCAACCTATTAAAGACAAAAATTTACAAATGAAGAGTCATCGAAGTATTCACCCGACTTATAATCACCAAGAGTCACCGAAGTTCTTTGCCTCTTCTTGAACTTCCCTTCGCTAACGACCTGGCAGCTGTGGTATCGAGGGAGGCAGGATGTCGAGTAATTACCTGAGAAGACTATTGAAAGATCTGAAGAGGCTGAGAGATGATCCCCCTGAAGGTATTAGCGGAGCTCCGCGGGAGGAGGACAATATTATGCTCTGGAACGCTTCTATTTCGGGGTATATATATTAGGGTTTCTGCCATTTTATCACTTTCTGCTTCTAAAAATTCGATTGATCTGAATACGCTGAGATTTGAAGTAAGTGACCTGTGCCCATATTTGTTTGCAGGCCTACAGATACTGCATGGGAGGGTGGTGAGTGTTTTCTCAAATTAAGATTTTCACTCTTTTTTGAGATTTTGATGGACTGAACATGATCAGTTTGTATTGCAATTTTGTAGGCATATTCAAGCTAACGGTCGAGTTCAAACAGGATTACCCTTTCAGTCCTCCAACGGTGAAATTTGTATCGAAAATGTTTCACCCAAATGGTAAGTGCTGTCTATGTAACCTCAAATTTCTGTACATCTTGTCCACTTTCATGAATCCAAAATATTTTAGTAAATACAATTTGATTTCCATATTTATTAAATAGTATTTGATGGTGTAAAAACAACGAAATTTGCCTCTCTTGTTGTTTGAGTCCTTGCCAGGCATATCAGATCCTAGGTTTGAATATATTTTTCCTAGTCATCAAGGAAGTGATCTGTGCTCTGTCCTGTGCAGTTTATAAGAATGGTAATATTTGCTTGGACATTTTGCAAAAACGGTGGAGCCCAGCCTACGATGTAGCTACACTTCTCATTTCAATTCAGGTACTGGACTTTTTGGTTGTGAGGTGATCTTCATGAAGGGTAGCAGCTACTTTATATGATTGCAGATTAAAATGATATTTGCAGATTAAGTTACAAATTCTTTTAGCTTTGATCAATGTATGCTATTATGTTGGTGCAGTCATTGCTGTGTGACCCAAATACAAGCTCTCCTGCTAATACAGAGGCTGCTCAATTGTACCGCCATAATCAGAGAGAATATAATATAAGGGTCGGCGAGGTTGTTAGGTATCAACCGCTTCCATTAATGGTTACAAAGAGATGAAGTGGCATTAATGTCTTCACCACAAAAATAAAAAGTAAACCTCACCATACACAATATGCAAAATACATTATTTAATTTAGGTAATCTCAAAAAAAATTTAGAGAAAGGATTTGGAGATCGATTCATTAAAGAAAAAAAAAATCTTCAAATAAAGAAAAAAATGAATTTAATTAGAGGAGTAGGGTGTTAAAGAAAAAAATCTACAAAGAAAAAGTGATTTTATTTAGAAGAATAGGATATGTATACTTGGTAGACTTTACCAGTCAAATCATTGGATTGAAACGGTCCTTGTCACTGGAACAAAAAATATTATACACCAATTTGATATTTGACTTTGGCCATAACCTTAAAATTACATTATTATTATTATTATTATCAACTTTTCTTCACAAACAACATGATAATTTTGGTATCGAGACAGGATGTCTACTGCTTGCACGGCCCCATTAATGACTGATCTCGGAGGCAGGATGTCGAATCCTTGCACAACCAGATTAAGGACGACCAGACTAATGACTGATCTGGAAAGCAGGATGTCGACTCCTAGTATGACCAGATTAACGACTGATCTGGTAGGCAGGATGTCGAATCCTGACACGACCAGATTAACGACTGATCTGGTAGGCAGAATGTCGACTCCTGGCAGGACCAGATTAACGACTGATCTGGTAAGCAGGATGTCGACTCCTGACAGGACCAGATTAACGACTGATCTGAGAGGCAGGATGTCGATTCCTGACACGACCAGAATAACGACTGATCTGGTAGGCAGGATGTCGACTCCTGGCACGACCAGATTAACGACTGATCTGAGAGGCAGGATGTCGACTCTTTGCAGGAAAAGACTATCGATGGATCTCAAGAGTCTGAAAGTTGACGCCCCTGCAGAAGTTAGCGCAGGTCCACGGGAGGGCAATATGATGGTTTGGGACGCTATTATTATCGGGTATATAGATTAGGGCTTCTGGCATTTTATCTGTTTTATTTATCATTAAATAATCATGTTTCTGCTTCTAAAAATTGAATTGATCTAAATACGCCCAGTTTGTTGAGATTTGATACATGTAACTGAGTGACCTGTGCCCATAATTGTTTGCAGGCCTCAAGATACTCCATGGGGTGGTGGTCAGTATTTTCCCAAATTAAGATTTTCAGTATTTTTCGGAGATTTTGATGAACTGAACATGATCAATATTATATCGCAATTTTGTAGGCATATTCAAGCTAACGCTGGAGTTCAAACATGATTACCCTTACACCCCTCCAAGGGTGAGGTTTGTAACCAACATATTTCACCCAAATGGTAAGTGCTGTCTATGTAACCTCAAATTTCTGTATGTCTAGTCCACTTTCATGATTCCAAAATATCTCAATGTTTGGTAAATACAAATTGATTTCCATGTTTATTAAATAGTATTTGATGGTGTAAAAACAATGAAATCTGCCCCTCTTGTTTTTTAATCCTTACCAGGCATATCAGATCCTAGGTTTAAATAGGTCTTTCCTAATCATGAAGGAGGTGATCTTAGGTTTGTCCTGTGCAGTTTCTGATGATGGTAGTATTTGCTTGGAAAACTTGTGGAGCATAATCTATGATGTAGCTCAACTTCTCATTTCAATTCAGGTACTGGACTTGTTGGCTGTGAGGTGATGTTCATGACGGGTAGTAGCTAACTTATATGATTGCAGATTAATGTGATATTTTTAAAGGCGGGAGATGTAAGTTACAAATGCTTTTAGCTGATCAATATATATGGTATTATGTGGGTGCAGGCATTACTGCCTGACCCAGATCTAGATTGTCCTGCTAATCCAGAGGCTGTTCAGTTGTACCGCCAAAATCGCAGAGAATATGACAGAAGGGCCCGCCGGGTTGTTATTGAGACCTCCTATGGAATATAACAGAAGGGTCCGCGAGGTTGTTCAAGAGAGCTTGTTAAGTTAAATATATGCCACAAATTTACGCGCTTAAAATGATAAGAATTTTTTTATTTGATTGCTGGTTAAAATGGTCATCCAAAAAGCAATCATAGCCGTGGATGTCAATAACCTCATTTCATCTTATAGTTCCACACAACTTCTGTTTCAACACAGGATTTTTGTGAAATGATTAGTTATATTATCTATTGTATTTCGTTAGCATTTTAATGTTTCAGAGGGAAGTGAGATTATCGAAGTTCATGACTGTTTTAACACAGAATTTATGTGAAATGATTAGTTTTATGATCTATTATGTTTCATTAGCATATCAGCATTTTCGTGTTTTAGAGGGAAGTAAGATTATCTAAGTTCATGACTGTTTTCTGTTTTAGAGTGAAATAAATTATGCTACATATGGGAGAGCAATAATGAGAATATTACTGCTTGAAATATGTCTATTTAGTTTGGAAAAAATTATATATGCTCACAATCTATATGGCTATTCATTTTCGAAAAAAATATATATGCTCCCAATCTACATGAATTGAATTGAACTATATATTGTAATTGTTTTTTAATTTTTTTTAGGATATAAACATTCTTTTTATTATTTATCCTAATTGAACTATATATTGTAATTATTTTTAATTTTTTTTTAAGGATATAAACATTCTTTTTTATTATTTATCCTAATAGAGTGAAACAAAAAATGGTGTAATATGCATTAATTTTCTTTCTTATGTAATGTGGGATTACTAATTTTTTTTTTTTAATTAGTCTAAGAAAGTGAACTGTGATTTTTGATATCGTTGTTTTAATGATATTAAAATTTGGTTTCAATCAATTTTGAGAATAATGACCACTTTTAAAAAATAAAAATAAAAATTCTAATTCTTATACTATTTCAAACTAGATTAGTACTTGAATCTATCAGTGGCAACTTTGATTGATGATCTTCAAAATTTTTAGGGTCCATCCTGGTTGAAATTGCAGGTTTGATGATCTTCAAAATTTGTAGGAGTCCAACCTGGCTGAAATTGCAGGTTCCTCAAACTGTAACATTTTGTTGTTTTGGTCCTCAGGTTATAGTAAAATTTTGGCTAAGAGCTTAATCAAATTCTCCCAAGAATTCTTAAGGCTGACAAGAATCTAGCTAATGAAACGTTTTGGCAGAGAGTTTAACAAATCTCTTGGCCGAGAGTTTGATCAATTTTTTCCCCAAGAATCGCAATGTTTCAGCTAAAAGTAAATAAAAGTTTGACTGAAAGATTATTAAAATGAATTTTATTTTGACTACTTTTGAAAAAAAAGAGAAAGTTAATTGTTTTGTTTTTCTGGGATATCTGAGTTTTGCTATTAGTTTACAAATTTGATAAGTAACCATTTTGGAATTTTGATTTTGTGATTTTAGAATATTCCTCGTTACTTTAGAATTTTAGCTTTGAAATATTGGAATTTGCTTCATAATTTGCCTTGGGATATTGGAAAATTTGTCTCGTCACTTACCAATTTTTGGCTTTAAGATATACTAGAATTTGTGTTATCACTTGTGGAATCTGAGATTCTTTCTCAATTGTAATTTTGACATTGGATGAATCTTAGTTTTTAATTCTTTTAACTTGGGTTGATAAAGGTATTACAAATTGCAAGAGATGATTTAGAAGAAAGGGATGAAAAATATAGTGAATACATGAAAAAATGAAGATTAAATGAAGTGGATGAAAGAAATATGGAGGAACAAGTTGATGAAAGTCTTGGACGCACATGACTAAGATAAGGAAATGAGGTTGACAAATGTTGAGGAACTAGTAGGTGACATTACTCAAAAAGACAATGTTGAAATTGACACTATTGGTGAGTTTCTTAATTTTTTATTTTCTTAGTTTTTAGATGATCTAGGTGGATACTTGTGGCCATTGACTTGTTCCACTAATTCATAATGGTTCCACATATTGGCATTTTTTGGGGCCGTTTTGAGGCATGTATTTTTTTGGTGCGGTAGTGTCTAGCATGTAGCCAAAGACACATGTTAGGGCAGACAAAATGTCTACTTGTCCTTTTCGACGAGATACCAAGTGCCCCAAATGGAGATCGTCCCCTACTTACATCAACTAACCACATCAGAACCACAAACATTTTGGCTTTTCATCTTCTAGGATTAGGGTTTTCTCATTGATGCTATATGTTAAAAGGTATTTTCACATTAATGCTATATGTTAAAAGGTATTTTTAGTCTCATTGTAATCAACTCCTCGTGAATAAGTGTAGCCAACACATTTCTCTCTTTAGAGATAAGCTACCATCATTCTAGCTAGCTTGTGTGCTGTGGATTTTATAGTCTTTTGTATTTTAGAAAGTCATTAATAGAATCTCGTTTTAAATTTGTTATTGTTTTTCTTGCTTTGATATTGTTTTTCTTGCAATATCTCTGTGTGCTTCCTTGTTATATCTTCCTATTCATGTCTTTCTCAATTCAGTTGTATAAGAGAAATATGTTCTTTTTTGTTTGCATGTCCTCGATGAGGTCAGGCTATTGAGAGTCGGGTTTCAAACTAGTTGAGATTGGGGAAAAACACACTCGCTTGCCCAAGTAGCCTCCCATGGAAAAATAAAAGAGAGACGATGGAGCAAGAGATACTATCAAACTGTTTCTCAATGAATCCCTCACACTGTAGAGGAACAAGATGATGGAGAATTTCTCTCTGATCCTTGACTATTGCTAACGACAACAGAGGCACCTTGAACCAATAGTCACTTCAAAGGTGTGATGCCCTTTAATGTACAATTTAACTTTGATATTGATTTATTTGAAGGCCATATAGGCATCGACACTTTGGAAAAATGTTTAAGTCTACTAGAGGTCTATTTCTCTATCCAAAATTTTTCCAATGGTGAAAAATCACCTCCATGCTCCTTAAATCCCTTCCCATGTTAGATATTGGTGGCAGACATATGGTGAGAAACATTTTGGAGATGAGTCTACAATTTTTGGGTCAAGACCCACTTGGGAGGATTTTGCTGATGCCCTCAAGGAGAAATGCTACCCTATTGAAAACTATGATGACTAGTACATGATGACTAGGAGAGGGACCAAACAGTGCCAAATCACACCAACATCTTCCATACGTTGTGCAAAAATCTAGGCATCAAAGACTCTAAGTGGAACCTAGTTCTAAAGTACCAGAGTGGTATACATAGGTCCAAATATATATGGATTTATTGGAAATATCCTCACTGTGAGTCGCTTATTAATATGTTGTTAAGATTGAAGGAAAGTTCAAGAAAATGAATAAGTAAGATTTTAATTTTGCAAACCCATTGCAACAAAAGCATAGTAAATGTGGCCCTAACTTTCAAAGAAAAGGACAGAGCAAGGATGACCAACCCCAGGACAACCATTCCAAGCCATAAGTAGAGAAGGGTAACGAGAATTCAAATAAGGACACTGGAAAGGGGTGAGAGTTCCAAAAAATCCCTTGGAACAACACTGATTAATGTTGTTCCATAGAATCACTGACGAAAGTCTCAGAGTCAGATGACGACTGCAACTATGATTTGAAACTAGATAAGAAAAAATGGATCACTAACCTAGAACCCAATGTCACCGTCACTACCACAAAGGTTCAGCTAGAGGAACCAAAGGATCGTGAAGAGGTGGAGCACCTCTTTCACTCATAGATGCCGGTAAAGGGGACCCCACTACATTTCATTGTTAACAATGGTAGCCACAAGACACTAATAATAGAAGAGGTCCTCAAGAGGTTGAACCTAACAATGACGCCACACCCTCAACCATACACCAACAATTGGCTCATCCATGGACTAGACATCCACATTAGCCAACAATGTTTCCTACACTATGACATCAAACCCTTCAAAGATGAGGTATTGTGTGATGTTTCCCCCTCTTGAATTTTATGATGTTATTTTAGGGAAACCATATATGTGGAAACATCATGTTGTTTATGAATCTAGGCCTCGTGGTGTCATTATAACTTTAGGAGGTCAACTCTAGAGGGTACTAAAGGCAGTACCAAATACCGTGGTTTCTTTTATCTCTGCGACATACTGCAAAAAGGTGGTCTCATAGACCAGGAGATTAGTCTTGTTTATGTTCTAGATGGAAGGAAAATGGAAGGTCAATGCAACTATTAAAACCTCTACAGGAGGTTTCTCTACATAGTAGAAGAAGGTGGACAAGATAGTAGAAGAGTACAAATACATATTTTTCTAACCTAGTGGGGTACCTTTTCACTATCAGGTAAAGCACTCAATTCATTTGACACCTGGTGCTCCTTTACCTAATGACACTGATTTTAGGTGCGTTTTTATGGAGAATGAATAAATCGAATGATAGATCCAAGAGATAATTTCAAAGGGAGATATTAGACCATTCTCCTCACCTTGTAGGATCCCAATTGTTTTGATACAAAATAAAGATGGTACATGGTGACTTTGTATTGACTATAGTGCCTTGAACAAGATTACAGTAAAAAACTAGTACCAAATCCCAAAGATTGATGATCTTCTAGATAAGCTCAATGTAGCCAAACTTTTCAATCAGATTGATCTAAATTTAGGCTACTGCTAGGTGTCGATTGAGAAAAATGATGTATGGAAGACAAAATTCAAGTCTAAACAAGGTCTCTTCGAGTGGTTGGTCATGCCTTTCAGCTCGAATAATGCCCCAAACACATTCATGTAGATTATGGATGATATACTGCATCCATTCATAAACTCCTTTGTTGTCGTATATTTGGATGACATCCTCATCTTTAGCTAAACCTTGGAGGATCATTTGAAGCACATTCAATAGGGTACCCTACAAAAACATAATTTATAGTCCAATTTGGAGAAGTGTTCCTTCGACATGAAGAGAATTCAATATTTGGGTACATCATGGATGTGCAGGGTGTGCATGTGGATCTATCCAATATCCAATTCATTCATTGTTGGTTGGACCCGAAGACAATGACCGAGCTCTGCAGCTTCTTGGGCCTTGAAAAATTCTGTTGTAGGTTTGTGTTGGGGTTATCTCATATATCTTGGGCCCTAAGCCAGGTGACTAAGGGTGGAGTGAAGGATAAGTTTCTTTGGGTCGCGTCACAACATAAATCATTCTAGGATTTTAAACTCCACCTCTACTCAGCACCAATCCTCATTTTTCTAAATCTTCGACAATCGTTTGATATTGAGACAAATGATTCAAATTATACTATCAGTGAAGTCCTCACTCAACATGGGTATTCAGTGGCCGATCACAGTGGAAAACTATTTGATGATTTCCGTAGATACCCCACCTATGACAAAGATATGTACTCCATTGAGCAAGCATGTTGACAGTGGAAGAATTACATTATGGGAATGGATAGAATCATCCAAACTAATCACATGCCTCTATAATTCATGTAGACACAAGGAAAGTTACATAATGATTGCCATTAGAAGTGATCCACATACCTTCAACAATTCCACGAAACATTGAACGCAAGAATATTTCATCTCCATGATGGATTTTCATTCCATTTGAGCCATCTCTATGGTCCTTCAAGCGAGTGTGGAAATATTATTTGGGAATCATATAACAGTTAGGTGACATGAGACTTTGGAATGGAAAAAATAGCGGCACTATTGAAAAATAATTTTTATTGGTCGAAGCTTGAACAAGATTTCTGCAAGTATATCATATCCTGCACTTCCTACACCATTTCCAAACCCTCCATCAAGAAACAAGGGCTATAAAACCCTCTTATTACTCCTAATAGGGCTTGGGAGTCCATTTCTATGGACTACATGTCCGGTCTACCTCAACCAAGCATGATAGTGACTCTGTCTTCGTGGTCATTGATCGATTCTCTAATATGGAAGTTTTTACACCCTCCAAGAAGAGTATCACAACTAATGCCACCTCTAATATCTTATTTTAATGTGTTTGGGTTCATTTTTGGATCCCACAAGCCATTATTTCAGATCGAGACAATAGGTTATTGAGTAGTTACTGGTCTAAACTATGGTCAATGATGGACACCAAGTTGACCAAATCGACTTCCTTCCTCTCTAAGACTTATGGAAAAACAAAGGTAGTCAACATGATGATTGTTAATATTTTGAGGATTTCCAATTCCAAACATCCACACACATGGGATGAGATTATTATTTATGTTCAACATAGCTACATCAGAGCCCTAGAGTGCTCTATTGGCCACAACCCTTTTCAGGTGTACTTGGGGTTCCATCCATTGACCCCCATTGACATAGCTCTACCCATTGCAGCTACACAGGAAGAGCCCTCCCATGCTTGCACTGATGTAGATCGAGCAACAAAATTTGTTGAGAGAATCCAACACATCCAACAACAAGTTCATGATATTTCACAAAAAACCAAATCCAAGTATAAGTAGTGCCACGATCAGTATTAGGTACCACACAAGTTTCAGGTGGCAGATAAGGTATGGTTTCATTTGTAGAAATATCCCATCATAGGAACCCATTGAAAGGTATTCCCACTCCTTTGTGACTTTTACACCATTAACAAGTCTGTGGGTGAGATTTGTGACACCCTCAAATATTCAAAACAATTCATTTTAAAGTTGTTGTTTTAAAAATAAACTTCCATTTATGGAAATTCGAATTTTAATTTGTGGAAGTATGTAATTGTTATTTTTATGACTATTGGACAAAAGTTTGACTTGCCAACTATCCTCTTTTGATGGACACATGTATGAGACAAATATTTTAATAAATTAAATGTTGGAAAATAGATGGAGCAACTAGGTTAAAAATAGTTGACTATGACTCCATGAGTGGGGAACATGTTCAAGTTATCTTAGAGGTGATTTTTACAAGTGTCATAAGTTGAGTTATGTCACTGTCAATCCCTAAAAATCATGGATTTGTAAAGCTAAGAATTTGCCAAGAGGGGAAAAGAATGGAAAGTTCTAGGAAATGGAAAAATGATATATATATACAACATATATGGGAGGTAGGAGACTTCTTATTATGTTGGGAAAAATGATTGTTTGTTGTTATGAACACATATGGTGTTAGGAAAATGATTTTATGAATTGTTCAGAGAAACAATGGCTAAGGAGTGATGCTCATTTTTCCCTTGTGGAGTCATGGTCAGGCTAGGGGCTGATCAGGACAAGTAATCATGGATTTTCTGTATCTACGGTTGGGTGGAATGTGATTGTTCCATTTTTTTTCCCAGCATCACAATTACATATATATATTTTCATTTGATTCATTTCTTTGTGTGTACATTGAAATTGCTTATTACTACGGATATGTATTTAAGCTGTAGATATTAATTAAGTTATATAAGGAAATCTTTATTGTTTCATGTATTTTGTAGAGAGTCAGAAATTATTTATAAGTTCATAGAATATGGAATTATGCAAATTCAATCACAAAATCCTAAAAGGAAGCCAAAATAGTTATGTATAATTATATCAGATTTATATAACAATAGATTGGTTGAGTATGATGCATCCATGGAACTATTAATATTGCATGCATATTATAGAATTTCGTGAATTCTACATAATTATACATATGCTATATAATTTTCTTGAATGCTACAAAATTATATACTTGCTGTAGAATCTTCCATTTTATAAATGCATGCATTCCACTTGAATTAAACAATTCCTCTTCATTATATAGAGTATGGAATTATGCACTCTGACGTTATAATTATGAGGGAGATCTGAATACACCTTGTATGAGGATATAAATTTCTAGATTTTGGAAATCATTATTTAAAATAGTGCAATTTCTAGATAACGAAAGTCATGGAATATCTAGATAAAAAGGCTACAAAAATTAGACAGTGAGTAGAAGTGTTTGTAAATACTTTAAAATACTGCAGAAATATATATATATATATATATATATATATATATATATATATATAAAAGATTAAATTACATACATGTGTAAATTTCTTATCTTGGTGATAAGTTACAGATTCCACAAGAATGAACATTATCTATAGTTTCTCTAGAACGAATCTTATCAGATCTGTATTCCCTGGGTTTTTATAGAAGTATTCTAGATTACATGAGTGAATTCATACCGAACATGGGGTAACTCTTTTACATGTAATATTGATTATTTTTCCATCTTATCGAATATATATAATTCTCAGCAGAAGAATGTATGAACTCATGTATTGATTAAATATAAATACATTATAAAGAGACTATGTGTATTAGCGCGTTATATTGCAGACAAGAGATAGGAAATAAACGACGTTGAACACAGAGACAAATTTTATATATATTCCAGATCTTTAATGAGACTTCAAAATATAGTAGACAAAGGCATAAAATTCATAACAGGTACTCTTATGAATAGAAATTCATTAAACTTTTGACTTGAAGGACAATCAAGAAATAAAGTACGCCATACAAATCAATTCCATAGATCTCTGGAAAAAGATCTAGAAAAGGAAAAGGAAGAAATACCTAAGTTAAGTAAGAGAGAAATTTTTGACAACATGTGTCGAGTACTCTTAAACCTGCATAGAGTTAACATATGTTATGTGAATGCGACTATAGTAAAGGACATGAAAACAAATCGTAAGTGGAAAACCTCTTATTGAGAAGCCATAGAAAGATATTCATAAGAAATAGCTAAGGGATAACTAACAACTACAGAAACCAGGAAGTCATTTCTTCTCAAAGAAAGTCTTTTTCAATATTTAGATAAAGAAATATTTACCACGAGAACACAATGGCGCCCAAAAAAGAAAAATGCATACACATTATTTTTTTTTACTCGTTGGAGTCTGAACAAATATAACTTACCGTCCATACCCGGGTACAGTTATTCTCCTTGAGATAGTAAGCAAAGAGCAGGCTCCTTCTGAACTGCACTCGAAGAAAACATCAAGAAAATATGCAACATAACAATTCTCAGAAATCTAGAGCCAAGTCCAGAAAAAGGGATAAATGGCATAATTATTACGTTACTTACTAGTGGTCTACCTAGGTGGACTCAATACAAGACCTTCAAAAAATTCCAACAGGTTTAAACTACTTGCTTTCATACAAATGTTCTTTCCTTTATTTCCATGATTAGAATACAAAATTCAATAGGAACAAAATTGCAATGCTTGTATGGCATAGGTAAAGTTCGAAAGGAATACCATAGTTTGGAGAGATCCATGGTGGAACACTTCATTCCTAGAAACAAAGTTCGTTGGCTCATATCAAGGGTTTATATCCAAGGTTTCACCCTTTAGATGAAGGATTTAATCATACTCTTTTTTTAACTTTGTATATCTCTTATAAAAGAGTCATATTAAAGGTGTACAAAAAGTTTCTTATTATTTCAGTCATTGAAAATAAACGAAAAGAACCTTAGATATGGATCATTATTAATCAATAAAAAAAGAATACAAGTCTTTGAGTTCTATAGGAATCAAAATATTGAGCCTAGTGACGAATGATTAAATATTTTTCGGCTATGTTGACAGTGAAAATAAGACTCTTGAGTACTTTAGAGATAGGGTTTTGATGAAAAATGATTTAAGTATTTCTAAGTGAATTAAATTAGTCTATGGAAGAAGAAGACACTTAAGTGGTAAGAATTTTGTAGATTGTTTTAAGGACATATTTATTTTGAGGTTGTCAAGATAAGAGTTGACGAAGAACATTTCCTTATTTACAACCTATTAATAATTTTTTTATTAAGGAATTTTGGGTATGTTACAAGATTTATTATGAATTAAGTATTCATCATTTCCTTGGCTTTCACCTTGTATTTAATGTGGAACTACTTAGACCATATTTTTCACCTCTCCTAGACACTTTAGTCATGACCGAGCACTTGGCCCCTACATAACTCAATCCTAACTGCATTGAACGTGTGACAGTTGATCGGATCATGGAAACCAGGATGAAGGGAACTTTAAAATAGAACATCCAACTCTATTGGGTCATCAAAGCAGGGTAGCTTCTTCACCACGAAAATTTGTTCACTAGGAGTCAGATTTAGCAGAAGTTTCCCCATTTGATGGAGGAACTTGATGCAATGGGGACCATTTATTCCTAGGGGGGGACTCATCTAGGTGGATACTAGTGACCACCCACCTATTCCCCTAATTTAGAATGGTTCAACATATTGACATTTTTTCTACATTTTTTTGGGTCCCAAACTTTCGCGGTCGTTTTGAGGCCCTACACGGCAATTTTTTGGCATGACCATACCTTACTTGTAGCCAAGTAAAATGATAGGACATATGGAATGTGTACTTATCGGTTACACCTTCTTGATGGGGTACTGAGTTCCCCAAGTGGAGATTGTATGAAAAATTTGTGTCCCCAGGAGATTGATGTATCAACTAACCACATGGAGACCAACAAACCTTTTGGTGTTTCATCTTCTATGGTTAGGGTTTTGGATGTTTATGGCTTTATCATTAACTCTTTATGTTAAAAGGAATTTTCATCATCTTTGTAATCATCTTCTTACGAATGATCATAAATGACACATCTCTCTCCTCATAGATAAGTTACCACTATTCTTTTGTATTCAAGACAATCATTAATAGAATCTGAGTTTAAATATACTAATATGTCTTTTGCAATATTTCTATGTGTTTCCTTTTTAAATATCTTCTTTCGTGTCATTCTCAATATAATCTAGATCATTAGATCTGATTTATTCCTGTTTAAAAGAATATTTTGAAATATATATATGTTTACATTATTCAAATTATACAAATTTATATAATTTTTAAATAGGGACAACATCTAACCAAGTAGAATATCCTACAACAAATAGCACTTCTCTAAAATTAATTGGTATTTACAAAAACACGCACTTTCATGACAGTTTTAAGGAACATGGATGCAACTAAAATTGAATAAATAGGACTAGTTATGGATGCAATCATAGCTTAATATAAAAGCAAGTACAACAGTGAAAGTTCATTTTACAGGTAAATCTATCATAGCACAAGCTAAAATTCTATTTATATTCTTAGATAAAAAAACTCTAAGACATGTAGTTAGATTATTGGGCATTTAAAGTGACAAAGAGATGAATTTAAATGAGGCTTTATGAAACAACATGAAGTTTCCCCTTCTCGATTGGAAAAAAATATCCAATAATGCTAAGGGTGCACATAGAGAATTAATAATAGATACCATTACATCAAGTCATGTGATGTCAATGATTTCAAAAATATTAAAAAACTAGAGGGAAACACTATGGAAGAAAAAAATATTTAGGGTTTAAATATATGAAGATTATGAACTTAGATGTCAGGATATTATTTGTAGGTATCTCTACCAAGATCTACTTCTAGATAATGTGAGAAATAGGGTGCAAGAGTTTTTTCATTTGAATTATCATGTTTAACCAAATGAAAAGGATGTTGTGGATTATTATATATCAAAAGGAGTATGTGAAATTCATGCAAGGAATTTAACATAGGTTACTCAAGTGGAATTGTTCTGGGATTTTAAGGAGAATAATATTTATGTGAACATTTCCTTTAGCATATTTGTCATTCCTAAACCATGGTAATTTAATCCCATCGTTATTTGAGACACATGCAATTGTTAACACCTTATAGAATTCCACTTGTATTATGAAACATTTTTAGAAGTTGGCATACAACATTGGTCAAATGAGCCCCTTCTTTTAAGTGTTTGTGATTTTCTATCTAACATATTATGTGCACAAGAGAATTATCGGTAATTTGATAAGAAATAATGTGTGGTTAGAAAATAAAAAGAATCTTCTCATTTGGCACTATTTAGTAGAAAGTATCCTATTGATATGAGTAATGATCCTTGATTTTCAAATATGATTGTGAAGTCGAAAATTTATGAATATGTTAATTACAATCTTATCATAGATTCTTATGAAATCTAAAAAAGTATT
>ML781571.1:35955-88736 GCA_009831015.1 Picea engelmannii
TTAGAAGAACAAAACTCTGATTCAAGAGATGCATTCATTGTCTTCTTTCATTCATTCATTAACAACTATCATCACATCAAATAAAAGTACTGAAAGCATAAATAACTCAAAAAGCATTCAAGACTATCTTAATGCTTGAAGTCAAACTACACATTGAATTCTCATTCAAGAAATCATTCACAATATGAGTAAGGATTGAAAACATTAAGCATGTAACTTAGCTATTAAATTCATCTAACTACAGGAAGATAAAACTCATCTATAGCAAGATCTGATCTAAAACATGTACTTGAAAAAGAAGACAAAGAAAGAGTGTACTAGTTTGGCAAAGGGGGCCCTCCAATGCTTCACTGGTACACTTGAGTTGACTCAGCTAAGAAAGAGCTCCAACAACATTCAAATCATCATATCATAAGCATTCATAGGAACAAAACACAGAGATGATCTTCAAGAGTGCAAATTCCAAAGTTTCTTCATTCACATCAAGATTGTCTTACTAGTTTAAGCTTAAGAGTATTTATACAAGAGTCTTAAAACTAAAAATGCTAATAAGTCTCCTAAATATCATGATCAGATCCATAATATCCTAGGAGGGTCGAATGCCTCCTTCAGATCCACAATATATGGTCATATCCCACGAAAATCCAACTGTCCAAGATTTAAGGCTGAAACAGGGTATTTTCTGCTGAAGTGGCCCCGTTTGACCAGCGTTGACCGGACATCTAGAAGGCTCAGATTTCGATTATGATATATCTTATCCATCCTTGTACATTAGGGAACACGACCCAAGTGTTATATTTCACCCAGGTGTCTTGCAAGCATACAAACCACGAAGCTTTTACGGGATTTAGTCAAATCCTGTAATTTCTGATAAATTTTCAATTTTAATGCTAAAATTTAGAAAACTCAATTCTTAAGCTAAAGAATGGAAAATATACCTTGCATAGGCTGTTTCATGGAAAATATGGAATGAAATGAAGGCAAAATGGATGGATACAGAGGCAAAAGTATGGTTTATAGAGAAAAATGGAAGCATACAAATGGACTCAACATCGGCTTATCTATGATAAGAGATGTGATGATTGAAATAATATGACTACAATGAGGCTATGAAGGAATTTTTAAAATAAACATGAATTCAAAAACCCTAGACATCCAAAAACCTAACCCTAGGAGATGAAGCACCAAAAGTCATGTGGGCCCCGTTCGGGAAAGCTAGTACATAAACTTCCTAGGGTCGTAACTTTTTCATACGATCTATGTTTTAGGCGCACAATAGCTTGTTGGAAAGGTCTCTCCAAGGAATACACATGTTGCCATCAAACTCGAACTTTGTCCACGGTTTGATTGTGACGATCCCTAAAAACGTTGTTTAGGGCCTCAAAACGGCTCTAGAAGTCAAGGACCCGAAAAGTAGGAAAAAACTGCCAAACTGGAAAACTTCCAAAATGAACCAGTTGGAATAGGTGGGAGGATACCAAAATCAATTTCAATCACTACTCACCCCTTAGGAATCAATGGTCTCCATTGCGTTGAGTTCCCCCATCATATGAGGAAATTACTATTGAATTTGGCCCCAGGTGAGCCACTTGCCTTGGTGCAGGAGTTGCCTTACTTTGACAACTTGATAAAGTTGGATCCTTTGTTGTCGATTTCCCTTGACCTCTGTGTCCACAATATGATCATTGGATGTATTTTTTTATCCATTTAGGGTTGATCTCTTTTCGTGTCAATTATTCTGCTATCTCTGAGGTGTCCAATATTGGTGGGAAGTATAGTCGAAGGACAACCACATTGAATACTGGGTGCAGGCCAAGGAAGTGGGGAATGTTGAGCTCAAAATAATTTTGACCCACAACCTTGGTGATGGTTTAAGGTCCATAACAAAGTGGATGAAGATTATGATGGGGCCCTATGAGGCATTATTTCCGCAAGTGCAACCAAACTTTGTCTCCCACCAGAAAAGTATGTGGCACCCGTTGTTGATCATGGCACTGCTTTTAATTAACATTGAAATTTTATAAAATATACTGAACCTGTTGGTGAATGTGTTGGATCCTCTCAATGAACCAGGTGGATTTTTCATCTTTAGTTGGAGAAGGGAACAAGTCGACCGAAGTGGTCACAAGGGGAAGTGCAACATCCATGGGTGATTTAGGATCTTTTCGTCCAGTGACTTCTTAAAGAATTGTATTAGATGAGCATAAAACTAAAGTGCACCATGAATAAGGAAACGTTCAAAAGGAAAGAGACATAAGCATGAAATATGAACACAAAAACTTGATAACGAAGTTCGTCCCTGGTGGACTATGTCTCCAAGCCTCAATCCGAGTTTGGAAATTTCAGGCCCAAGAGACACCCCTTCCTTGGTTTCCATGCCTGAATCTACAAATGAATGATTGGAAAAATCTCAAAATGCATGCCCAGTCTCGAAATTTGTGCCTTGTTCTCTCCTTTTTGTCCCGTACACTGGTGGAAAATCCCCTTTTATAAAAAAATTGGGCAGTTATGTAATAATGGGATGGTTCGGTGCATTGGTTATTGAGGCTATATTAAGTTCTTGGTTAGGTGGAGGTCTCGGGATCGAATATTGGTGTCCTCCCATTTTTAAAAAATAGTTACAACCATACTTGACACACTGCTAAAATGGCGTGGAAGTTGGCGGAGATTATGGTGGGTATGTCATATATGGCGTACTGTTTAGAGTATGTTGGAACGGTTTTGGCAGACTCTATATTTGGTGGAGGTTTGGAATATGCCCTCAATTTGGAAGAAATGTTGCCATATTTGGCGGGCCATATTTATATATTTTTTAACAATCTGGTTGTTGGACGTCATTGGTCATTTTCCCACTACCACATGGCAGCGCATGATTGGGCCACTTAGTAGCCAATCATTGGCCCATGTCACTTTGTTGCACAGTTAGCATGCCACGTTACCTTCCCGCCATGTCACCCTCCTACGTGTCATATGGATGCCACGTGTCCTGTACAAACTACCACGTGTCAAATTTTAATTGGTCCACAAGTCGACCCAAAAAGTCCAAAAATGAGTGACACATGACAGCCTCTCGTGCTACCACATCATCATGTTGATAGAAGAATGACATGTGTCACCCTCTGCACTTGCCACATATATTGTATGGACTATGACATCATATGTACTGATGTTGATGTTAGAAGTACGGATGTTGATGTCAGCAGTATGGATGCTGACTCATCCTTGTTGACTGGTCTAGGTTGACCAAACATTTGGCTACATATATCTTTCGATCCGTAACTCTGTTTGACGATCCATTTATTCAATTGGAAATATTACAACGCGCTCTTCGTGATCATTCCATTTTCATTGATTTTTGGGAACTTTGAATATTTTCCCTTTCTCTATCTGTTGAAGCCATTCTGAGCATCCTGAGTTGCCTCTGCGAGTTCTGAGTTGTTCTTATCCTTCTCTAGATCCTTTTTGGATCATGCCTTCCTATTGAAAGTTTTTTGGACCACCAAAAGCTTTCATCAATCAATAGGTAAGTGAGGAAAGAGTCCCCTCACTTTGTCCTTATCAATCCACTTTACCCTACTTGGATGTGTGCCCTTCAATCCTACTCGAAGATAATCAACATCACCCTTGCGTGAACTCCTCATTCTTATATCCAGGATAATATCTTATTGTAACTCATCCAAGTACTCAGGTGTGAACTCATCAACCAAAGGTATTGAACCTTCCTCATCTTGATCCATGATCATGGGAGGCTCAAAAAGTTTCAAGTTCTCTATGTTCACAACGGAGTAAATCTGCATATACGGTGGACAATTTAAATGGAAATCATTAGTGTTGTTTTTCTCCAAGATAGTGAAGGGTCCATAATGAATGGGATTGAGTTTCTTTCCTTCACCCTTCAATCGTTTCTTGTTGATGTGAATCCATACCCAGTCTCCAACCTAGAACTGATGATCAACCTTGTGCTTGTCATGTCAAGCTTTATATTGTGCTTGACTCTTCTCCAATTGTTCCCTGACTGCCTGGTGTATCTGTTGGATCCTCTGGATGAACTTGTGGGATTTTTCCTTTGTTCATTCTTCATTCACATCAGCATCTATCCCATACATTAATTCCAAAGGAACCTTGGGTAGGTACCCAAAACATGTCTCAAAAGGTGAACTTTGAGTGGAAGAATGTAAAGATCGGTTACAAGCATGTTGTACATAGGGTATTTGTTCATCCCATAACTTAGGATGCTTGATATAGTAGCCTCGAAGAAAAAGTACCACTTTTATGTTTACCACCTCTATATTTTCGTCAATTTGTGGATGGAAAGCAATGCTCCTCTTCAATTTGGTATCCATCATTCTCCACAAACTAGTCCAAAATTCCCCAAGGAATCGAGTATCTTGATCCGAGACAATGGGCGTGGGTAACCCAAAGTAAACCCAATCATACTTAAAGAAGATATTAGTAGTCTTCTCAACAATGATCTTCTTTTTACATGGAATCAATATACACATCTTTTTGAACCTATCCACTATGACATACAAATAATCAAGACCCCCTTTGGTCATTGGTAAACCTCCTAAAAAATCCATGGAAATGTTTTCCCATGGATGGAATGGAACAAGAAGTGGTGAGCATAGCCCCAGTTTTCTATTAGTGGGATTACAAGTAGAACACATCACACACCCCTTTACATATTTAGTTACAATTTCTTTCATTTGAGTCCAATAACAAAACTTCTGCAAATGAGCCATAGTTTTTCCTACCCAAAAATGCGTAGACACAAGAGAGGTGTGAGCTTCTCGTATTACATGGACTTGTTCACTTGCAGGAATACATAGCTTTCCAAGATGGTAGATTAATTCTCCCTACAGACAATAGTTCTCTACATGTGCACCATGGGTTAGCTTCTCATATACTTCTTTAAAATATTCATAGATGGAATATTGTACGACATAGCTATCATGAGATAAAAAAAAATTCTTCAAAATAATAGAAGCAACAATAGGAGGTCTTGAAAGCATATCGTCTACCTTGTTACTTGTACCCTTCTTGTACTTGATTACCAAATGAAATTGTTGTAGAAAACCCATCCACCTGTAGTTTCAATATTGTTGCAGTTTGGTCTGTCCTTGAAGATATTGTAAGGGCTGGTGATCTGTATGTATAATTTTTTCCTTCCCTAACAAGTAGTGCTTCCATTTCTTTACGCTTYGCACTAATGCATACAACTCTTTATCATAAGTAGGATAGTTAACAATTGACATGTGAGGCAAGTATACTTAGGCCATATTGTAGTACAACACTATGCCACATATATCAAGGACTCCCCAACACTATGCCACATATATCAAGTAGTACAACATCCAAATCCACTTCATCAATCAACTTGGAAGCAATAGAAAATATGACCCTACATTGTTTGGTGACATTAATTTTTTCATTATCACAAACCCAACCAAGAGGATAAGGCTTCGGATGTGGCTTCATTTCAAGACCATCTTCTTGACAAGTGCTTCAGATATTAAGTTTACGTGGGAACCATGATCAAATAATGTATCTATCTCAATATTTTTAGATACAACTTGTATATGAAATAACTCATTCCTCTTTCGTTCATCAATCTGAGATTCATTATTGGAACTTGAACTGGCATGAAGGGAATATTTACCTTGTACTCCAACCGTTGTGATCTTTCCTTCATCTCCTGAATCAGAACCAAGATCTTGTTGCATTGTAGCAATGGTCTTTGTCTTCTGATTTCCAAAAAACTGTTTTGGTTTCTTTTTTGGATGCAGTTTCCAACAATGTTATTCATCATGACTGATCTTCTTGCAATGACTACAAGATGGTTTTCCTCCTCTCATTACTGTAGTGGTCTTCTTGGCCTTCCTTTTGAAATTCATGAAAGTATTTTGTGGGAAATTGGAAGGTTTCTTCGTGGGATATTCTTGAACATGTTTCCCCCTGTTCTCAAGGTGAGTGGCTTGCACACAAACTTATTCAAGAGTATTGGGGTTAAACAAGAGAAAATTATGATGAATATAATTGTGAAGTGCACCAATATACTTCATTAAAGTTTCAAAAGAATCCAAAGGAAAATTCAATTCAAGATGTTTCTTCCTAAATTCTTCTTTGAAACTTTGTACAGTTTGACCTTTACTTTGTCTTAAAGTTTTTCATTCCATCATTGTTGTATGTAAATACCCTAATGGATAGACCTGCTTCCTTATCTCTGATTTAAATTTTGACCATGAGGAAAGAAAATTACCACACTTACTCTTGTCCTGAAGCTTTCTCTCCCACCATACGAGAGAGGTGCCTTCCAAATGAAGAGAAGCCAGTTTCACTTTAACTTCCTCTTCATCAATATGTTGAACACAGAAATATACGTCAACCTGTCAGATCCAATTGTCTAGCTTTTCAGGATTAGCATCTCCATTAAACATATGTAAAGAAAATTTTACATCAAGCTTAAATAATGGTTTCTTAAAAGAGGCTTTACGACTAGAATGATGAGAATGATGAGAATGCTCAGAGGAAGAAGAACTAGAACTTGAAGTTGAATATGGAGGCTCAAGAGAATCTCCTCCAGCTCTCAGATTCACTGAAGTATCTTCATCTAGTGGTGCTTCATTTTTCTTCCCTTTCTTCTTCAGCCTCTTCTCGTAATCTCCATACATTTTCTCAACCATGTCTGACATGCGATAGAAGAACATGTGAAAGTTTTTCTCTTGTTCATCATGCTTGTCCTCTTCTGTCATCTTCTTCCTTTAGGATGCATGACCAACTTTAGGATTGAACATCTTAAGAGTTCCTTCACCCTACTTATTCTTGGCCCTAGTAAGCATTCAAAATCAACAATTCAAGTCAAAGACGACTGCTCTGGTACCAACATGATCCAGGATATTTTCGTCTGGTGACTTATTAAATAATTGTATTAAATGAGAATAAAACTAAAATCCACCACAAAGAAGGAAAATCTCAAAAGGAAAGAGAAATAAGCATGAAATATGAACACAAAAATTTGATAACAAAGTTCGTCCCTGGTGGACTACGTCTCCATGCCTCGATCTAAGTCTGGCACTTTTAGGCCCAAGAGACACCCCTACCTTAGTTTTCGTGCTTGCCTCTGCAAATGATTGACTGGAAAAATCTTGAAATGTGTGTCCAGTCTCAAAATAAGTGCCTTGGTCTCTCCTCTTTGTCTCGTACACTGGAAAAAAATCCCATTTTATAATTTTTTTGGGCGGTTATGTAATAATGGGATAGTTGGGTGCATTGGTTATTAAGGATATATTAATTTCTTGGTTAGGCAAAGGTCATGAGGTTGAATCCCACGGGCCTCCCCTTTTTAACATATGGTTACAACCATTCTTGGCATGGTTCTAAAATGGCAGGGAAGTTGGCGGAGATTCTGGCAGGTATGCCATATATGGCGTACTGTTTAGAGTATGTTGGAGTAGTTTTAGCGGACTCTATATTTGGCATAGGTTTGGAATATGCCCACAATATGGTGGAATTTTCGCCAGATTTGGCGGGCCATATTTATATATTTTTTAACAATCTGGTTGTTCGACGTCATTACCACTACCATGTGGAAGCCCATGATTGGGCCATGTGGTAGCCATTCATTGGCTGGCATCACCTCATTGCATGGTTATCGTGCCACATTACCTCCCTTCCATGTCACCTTGCCATGTGTCATATGGATGCCACATGTCGTACACAATTCCACATGTCAACTTTTCATTGGTCCACAAGTCGACCCAAAAAGTCCAAAAATGAAAGAGACATGGTAGCCTCTCGTGTTGCCACATCATCATGATGAAATCATGTTGATGTCATCATGATGACATCATGTTGATGTCATCATGAAATGTGTCATCCTCTATGTTTTCCACATATGTTGTATAGATGATGACATCATCTGTATTGATGATGATGTTAGCAGTATGGATGTTGAATCATCCTTGTTGATTAGGCTAGGTTGACCAAAAAATTGACTGTGGATATCTTTCGATCCATAACTTTGTTTGATGATCCGCTTACATCATTGGAAATCTTACAACATGATCTTTGTTATCATGCCATTTTCATTGAGTTTTGGGAACCTTGAATTTTTTTCCCTTTCTCAGTTTGTTGAAGCCATTATGAGTGTCCTGAATTTCCTCTGTGAGTTCTGAGGTGTTCTTATCCTTTTCTGGATCCTTTTTGGATCAATGGGTCCCAATGGTTGGAATCCAAACCCCACCATAAAGTGGTTGTGGTCGGTTGAGCTATCTATGGATTGGTTGTATCTATGATGAACATAGGGAAGACTCTCATCCCATGTGCAAGGGTTCTTGGAATTGTCCATGTGTAAGATATGCACGATCATCTGATTGACGACCTTAGTTTGGTCATCTATTTGGGGGTGAAAGGAAATGGATTTGGTGAGCTTGGTGTCTAACAGTGACCAGAACCTTGACCATAATTTGATGAGTAACCGATTGTCCATATATGAGACATTTTTTTGTAGGATTCTAACATGTACCCATACTTGTTCAAAGAAAATCTTGGCAGTGGCCTCTGTTGTGATTCTCTTCTTGCATGTGGCCAGAATCGCCATCTTGGAAAAGCGATCAACAACCAAAAACACACAATCATTTCCCCTATTGGTGGAGGGAAGGCCTGACATGTAGTCCATTGAGATGGATTCCCATGGTCTGTCAAGAATAGGCAGAGGGCTATAAAATCCCTGTTTCTTATTTGTCAGTTTGGAAATGGCACATGAAGTGCAGGACCATATATACTTGTTGACATCCTAGTGAATTTTTGGCCAATAGAAATGTTTCTGCATCAGTTCCATTGTCTTTTCGACGTCGAAGTTTCCTGCCACCCAACTGTAGTGGGATTCTCAGATCAACTTCACTCTCTCACTTGATGGAACGTAGATATGGCCTAGATGGCACAGCATCCTATCCTGGATATGGAAATTAGCGACAACTAATTTTGTGCCCAACATCTGATAGGTGGTGGCGAAGTCAGGGTTTGTCTCATAGGGGTGGAGCCATCAAGAGGTCTCATGGCCACAAGAGTCTAGCAATGTGGTGAGTTCCATGATCGGAGGTCAGCTGAGGCAGTCAGCGACTCATTTGGTGCTTCCTATTTTATATTTGATGTTAAGGTGGAACTTCTGCATGTAAGTGGACCACCTATGATGGTGTTCATTATACAATTTTTCTTATGTCTACAAGAATTGCAGTGGCTTATGATCAGTCTAGATGATTATCTCTTTCCCAAGAATGTAATGTCTCCACTGGTGGCAGGTTTGCACAATGGATTACATTTATTCTCCAGAAGTATGTTACTTACGGACATCATCAGATAATGTCTCACTATGATAGGCCACATGGTGGATGTGATGAGTGAGAACGATTCCCACAGCATAGTCAAAAGCATTTGTCTCAATCTCAAAGGGTTGTTGTAGGTATTGGAATTAAATTATTGGTGTTGATCACAAGCATTGCTTCAAATCATTGAAAGCTTCTTGTTGAAACAATCCCAACACATTTTTTTTCCTTACCACCACCGCTGGTTACTTGGTTGAGGGCCCATGCAATATGGAATAGTCCAAAGATGAACCTGCAATATAAATTAGTAATGCCTAAGAAGTACTGAAGCATGGTGAGTGTGGTTGGGGCTTGCCAATCACAAATGACTTTGATCTTGGCTGGATCCACATGCACACCATGCTGATAAATAATTTAGCCTAGGTAATGGACCCTGTCCATGTCGAAGGATCATCTTTCCAAGTTGGCATACAACTTGTGCTACCGAAGGGTGTGCAGAACCTATTGAATATGCTCTAAGTGTTCCACCCAAGTCTTGTTATAGATGAGGATGTCATCCAGATACACCACTACAAAAGTATTGGTGAAAGGTTGCAGGATACCATCCATCATCCTAATGAAATTTTATTGAGCATTTTTCAAGCCAAAGGGCACGACCAACCATTCAAAAATATCTTCTTTTGACTTGAAGGTATTCTTCCATACATTTGTTTGTTCTACTGGGAATTGGTGGTATCCAGACTTCATATCAATCTTACTGAAGTATTTGGCCCGCATGAGCTGATCAAGGAGGTCATCAATTCAGGGAATCAGGTACCAGTTTTGGAATGTGATTTTATTCAGGGCCCAGTAATCAATGTAGAGTTACCAAGTCCCATCTTTCTTCTGCACCATCGCGATTGGGCTGCCACAAGGCAATGATATGGGACAAATGTTCCCCTTGTGGATTATTTATTGGATCTACCTCCTAATATCCTCATTTTCCAACAGAGAGCGGCGGTAAATTGGCCCATTGAGTAGCGATGCGTCGGGGGTTAGATCAATCGAATGCTTGACCTGACAATGCAGAGGTAGGTCGATAAGTGAGGATAATATATCTGAGTATTCTTCCACAACCTTATCCACTTGCTTCTATTGTGTGAAGAGATCGACCATGGAGGCCCTATATGTGGCTACGATATTTCTCTCACTATGGGATCAAATCATGAAGAAGACAAACTTCCCAGCATGAGATATGACCTTTCTACATTTCTTGGCATAGATCAAGGAAATAGGACTAGGTGGGACTAGCTCGAGTATCATGTACAATTTTTCGTTCAAAGTAATCATAACACTTTGAGGCCTAGACTCATATACATCATGATGTTTCCATTAATAAGGATGGCCCAAAATAACATTACAAACTTTGAGAGGAGAAAAATTACACAATACGTTGTCCTTGAATGGCTTGATGTCATAAGACAGTCGACACTATTGGCTTACTTGGAGATCACTTTCATGGCAGAGACATCGAATGGTGTAGGGCTACGAGTGTGGCATTGTTGGTAAGGACAATTGCTTGATGACCTCTACTGATATGAGGTTATCCTGGCTATCTCTATTGACGATGAAGTGTAGTGGGGTGTGTTTCACCCACACCTGTGAATTGAAAAGGCTCTCGCCTTCCTCTGGCTCATCTGGTTCACCGGGATAGAGCTTGGTGGTAACAATGGTGGCACTGGGTTCTGCATCAATGATTTGTCTCCCCCTTTTTCATTTTGACTCATAGTTGGAAACTGTATCTAATTCATAGGCTTTCGCTTCAGCCACCAATGACTGCTTTGAGAGGAAATCAACAGTGTAATGCTAAGAGCTCTTATGGAAGTTGCACCACTTCCTGGTATCTCTATTTGTCTTTTCGGTGTCCTTCTTTGCCTGGTGCTTGGAATGGTTTTCCTGATGCTATCCATATTTTCCTTGTCTTTTTTTCTATGGGTTGGGTTTTCCCTTTCCTTTCTTTGTTGTGTGGGGTTCCCAAGACCAAATTACTGCATCTTTTGTTTGAGCTTCTTCTCGATTTTTATGACATATCGATAGGCTATGCCGAAGGATGAGATGTCTAGAAATTCTATTTCAGTATGGATGTATCGATGTAGAGCACCAGGATACTTGAGCACCAGATGTCTTTCATAATATTTGATACCCATCTTGGTACGCAAGGTATGGTAGATATTTGTGAACTCAGGCACTGTTTGGTCTCTGTCTTGCCATAGTGTGGTCCATTTTGTATACATGTCATCATAACTTTAGACAGGGTAATATTGTTCCTTAATAGCATCACTGGAGGATTCCCAGGTGACTGTGTCTATAAATAATTAGTGCTCCTCTATTTCCTTTTGCTCAAAAAAAAATTCCCACCAATCTTTGACATGGGGAAAGACTTTGAGTAGTGCAAAAGAATTTTTCTCTCTATTCAAAAATTTATGGACAAAACAATAACCTTCTAGTAGATTCAACCACTTGTATACAACATTTTCCTCTATCTTACCTTCAAATATAGGAATATCAAAGTTGATTTTTACCTTGGAGGGGGAGGCACCTCTGCTCGAGGAAGATACGTTGCTTGTTGGTAGCCGCCGAAGGATTTGTGTGAAACTATTCATCATCTCGTTCCTCTGTTATGTGAGGGGTTCCTCAAGAAACATTTTGAAAGGATATCATGTCCCATCGTCTTTATGTTCTCTGACCATGAGAGGTCTCTTGGGTGTGTGATATATTTTGTTATCAAGAGAAACAAGCTTGAGACCGAATTCTTTGTACCCTGACCTCGTTGGGGACATGCATTAAGAACGACAAGGAGCATACTAGTCTGATACTACTAATATGTATTTTATGAGAAAAACGAAATGAATATAGATTATTAAAATATTCTTAACATAGAATAATGGAGAGACAATAAAATTGGTTTCTATTCAATAAGGAAATACGTTGAAACTGTAAAATGCAGCAAAAAACAAGCTTGTTGGAATGGTGGTGGCTTATCTCTGAGAAGAGATGTAACGATTGTGCTCATTCACAAGAATATGAATACAATGAGGCTCTAAAGGGGTTTTTACAATAAACATGAATGTCAAAACCCTAGACATCCAAAAACCTAACCCTAGGAGATGAAGCGCCAAAAGTCATGTGGGCCCCGTTGGGGTAAGCTAGTACTTCAACTTCTTGGGGTCGTAACTTTTGCATACGATCTTTGTTTTAGGTGCACGATATCCCATTGGAAAGGTATATCCAAGGAATACACATTTTTTCGTAATATTTTGACTCGATTGACAATTTGACTACGGCGAGGACTAAAAACGTTGTTTAAGGCCTCAAAACAGCCCCAGAAGTCAAGGACCCGAAAACTAGGAAAAAAACTATCAAACTGGAAAACTACCAAAATGAACGAGTTGGAATAGGTGGAAGGCCACTGACATCCATATTGATTAAAACTTTTAAACCATGTGAAAACCATCCTTAAGAAGAAATTTGAAATGACAGACTTAGGCTTTTTGCACTATTTACTTGGCCTCCAAGTTTTGCAAACCAATGAAGGGATTTTTCTTTCTCATTCTAAGTATGCTTATGACCTTCTTCGTCACTTTCACGTGGACGATTGTAAACCAACTGCTTCTCCCTTCTAGTTTGGAGTCAAGCATATTGCAACCTGTACTTCTCCCGAATTTCATGCCACCTTGTATCGTCAGTTAGCTCATAGCCTCTTATACTTGACTCATACTTGTCCTGGTATTTCCTTTGTTGTTGGTATTATTGCCCAGTATATGAAAACATCGCATGAAATACATTGGAAAGCGGTGAAAAGGATACTTCTCTATGTCTGTGGTACAGTTCAGATCGGGACACATTACATTTCAGGGGGGACTCCTTTATTGGTTTGTTTCACTGATTCAGATTGGGCTAGAGACCTTGATGATCGGAAGTCTACTATAGGTTATGCTTTTATCCTTGGTTCAGGACCTATCACTTGGGCCTGTAAGAAACAATGGGATATTTCACTTTCTTGAATGGAAGTAGAGTACTGAGTAGTCGTAAATGCAATTTAGGAAGCCTTGTGGCTTCGACAGATCCTTCTAGAGTTTGGTTTCCAGTAGAAGCATCCGACCATCCTTTGGTGCGACAATCAGAGTCCCATCAAGATCACCAAAGACCTAATTCAACATCAGCACATAAAACACATCGAGCTACACATGCACTTCATCAGAAAACTCATTCATGATCAAGTTATTGAAGTGCTCTTTTTCCCTACAGAAGATCAAGTTGCAGACATTTTCACAAAGTCTCTTACAGAAGCAAAGTTTTCCAAACATAGATCTATGTTAGAAGTTCAAGAAGTTGTCATTAAGGGGGGATAGGCTCTAATTCCTCCTTCCTTCTCCTATTATGTCACTATTGTAAATCCTTCAATCTTATC
Organism: Picea engelmannii; assembly: GCA_009831015.1. NCBI lineage: Eukaryota > Viridiplantae > Streptophyta > Pinopsida > Pinales > Pinaceae > Picea > Picea engelmannii. The sequence goes on from ML781571.1 coordinate 49,729, forward strand.
CCAAGTTGTTCTTAAGGGGGGATATTAAGATATTTAGACACTTAGGAATTAGTTAAGATCTACTTGGTCTAATGTTTTATTAGGTAAAAGTATGTTTCTTAGTGTGCTTCATTAGTATGCATTAGTATTCATTTGTAGTTAGGAAATCCAATGGTCACAATATGTTCCCGACATAGAGTGATCTGACGGTTCATGATCTCCTCGGTCTTAATGTCCATAGATCCATGACTTAACACTCGATCGGTCCATGATCTCTATTTAAAGAGCATGGAGGGTCATTTGTCGATGATTGATTGTGAGAAACTCTCTTGTAAAATCCCTCTGTAATATTTTTCTTTTGCATTTATAAACTGCTCCAAGTGGTCGAATTGGTTGGGGTCGTGGATGTTTCCTCGTAGGGCTTTTACCACGTCAAAACATCAATGTGTTAATCTTTGATCTGGTTTTGTGAGTGGTTACTAAAGGTGTTCGCCCTCTGTTTGAATACCTATGTTGTCGAACAAAATCTCCATGAGGAAGATCCATGATTAATTGATTTGTAAACCACCATGGATATTCTAGTAGAACATTTTTCCACAACAAATCTTACAATATTATGTAATGTTTTACTTTAGATTTCATATTTAATATTTCTATCTTATTTCACAAAAAACTAAAATAAACTAAAACTAAAATGAACGAAACTACACAAATAACACAAACTATCTACACAATGAACACAAAATGTACCCTAGGACAAGCCAATATAGGAAAATTTTAGGTAGTAGGTGAGGCCTATGTTTTATTCTCAGTTATAAAATGTAAATACAAAGAAAGTATACTCACAGTGGAGTGCTCATGGACACTTGTGAGTATGGTTGCTACATGATCTTCCATTTCCTTTGCAGTACTCCAAAATAGCACTTCAAAAAGATTTTCTCGACTATAGAACAATAAATAATACAGTAAGAATGAAACCCCTTCATTTCCTATCAACTTGGTATTTAATATGGCCTGGTAAATGATTAGGGTAAGGGTTTGGGTTTTTACATGTCTCAACTCCTAATTAGGGTTGTTGGGTAAATTAATTATCATTAATAAACACTTTACTTGTCAATTTGGTTTGTAAACTTGTGAATTACATACACAATATGTGCAGGTAAATAATTGAAGTCTAAACTATTCTAACTTCTTAAGAGACATTAAAATCCCATTACAATCAATATTAGACAACAATCCAATCAAAACACAAATAGTCCATTCAAAAATAAATCTTGGACAGATTCACTTTGTCCACAAGACTACTATTAAGCATGAGCAAAACTCAATGGCTATGCATGTCATGTCTAGATCACTAATCTACACATGAACATGTCTATGATATGTTATCTTCTTAACTTTCAGTCAATGGATGTTTAAACTTTTTGTGCATTAAAAGAATTAAAATCCTAAAAGGAAATTCAAACTCAAAGGCCAATGACTAGTTCTTTATTCAAATCCCCTTCTAGGGCTCAGGCCTCAGTCTTTCACTAAACAACTTAAGTATCCGTGATACCTTGTATGAGCTTAGATTTGAGTGGAAGATTAAACTTTTTGTGCATTAAAAGAATTAAAATCCTAATAGGAAATTCAAACTCAAAGGCCAATGACTAGTTCTTTATTCAAATCCCCTTCTAGGGCTCAGGGTGCAGTTTTTCATTAAACAACTTAAGTATTCGTGATACCTTGTATGAGCTTAGATTTGAGTGGAAGAGAATCCTATATATTCTCCACAATTAAATAAAAGATGCTACTAGAATGTAACAATAGGGTTTTACCCAAACTTAGCATTTGAATTAGTAAGTTGGGAGGTTACTCAAAACTTTATGTGTGGGATATTGATCTAATGTTGAATTTACTAGCTGAAGACTAAAATCCATAAACCTCTCAATTAGGAACAAATCCCTTAGTCATGCATTTGCAATTAACACATAAGCATGGAAATTCTATATATGGTGGTATTGCACTTTTACATCCAAATAACGTACCTATGTGCAAACGTGACTCAGGATAAATCTTGTCACTCATATCAACACATTCATTTGTTCATACCAGATTGATAAACATTCTAAAGAAAGAAGTTACCATTTTATCAAGATTTGTTCTCGCAAAAGGGTTTGGAATACATTCTTATGCCTTAAGGAGCTCCTCTATTTCTTATCATTAATTGATTCAGTTCTTTAATAAATCCAACAATTGTAACAAACCAAAACTCTGTAAATTGCACCGACATAAAAAGATATGCAACAAAGTAAAGTAGAAAATTGTCTGAAATTCAAGCGCATGTCCACTAAAAAGTAGTGTAATATTAGTGTTTCTAAATAGAAGACAAGCTACATGTTTACTATTAACAAGCAGTCAAAACTTAAATATAAATTTTAACACTTAACACTATAGAGCATATTCTAATTTCTATGATGCAAAAGTAAACTAAAATTACAAACTAAGCTAATAACATAAAATGTAGGAACAAGAATGCTTCTCCAAGTTTGTGGACCCTCCGAACTAGATAGCGAAGCTGGTTAACTTACAGTCACACGACTAAATAAACACCAAAGTAAACATCGTTCTCCCAAGCTTCAGTAACATCATATTTCCTCTACCTTCTCCCAAGAGTACCATTTTGCCTTGCCTAGAATTTATCCTTTCCACTGAACTTCCCATAGTTCATGCTACCCTTGATTTGTTATTCTATTCTTGTCTATAATATTGTATATTTTATTAACTATGTCTAATCTTATGGTGCTAGTTCCTCTATGGTAAGTAAGACTCACTAATAAGTTTCTTGGTATAGCATGGAAGCCTCATAAAGTTTCATATTTTCAACATTCAGTTTCCATGAATGCAAATATAAGGGGGTAGATTGAGTTTGTAGGCATTATCACCTACATTCTCCAACACTTAAAAATTACCATACTCCAAATAATTTATATTATTACTATGATTTCATATCCCTTAGGGGTGTTATCGTTGTTGTGTCTTCTTCCTTGAATGGTAACTTTTCTCATAATAGAATGATAAATATTATTGAGGATTGGGATGGATATTTCCCTCCCTCTCATTATTCTAATCAAGCTTATCTCCATTGGACAACTCACAAATGTAAAGGTTGTAAAATCAAATCATAACTCTAATATAATAGAAAGAAAATGTTTCCATGACACTTCACCTCCAAGATCACACATGTAATATTTACTACAAAAAAACCATATAAAATCTCCATGAGGAATATCCATGATTAATTGATTTCTAAACTACCACGGATATTCCACCAACATTTTTCCACAACCACAATATGTACACTAGGACAAGACAATATAGGAAAAACCTAGCTAGTAGGTGATTGGTATCTTTTATTCTGAGTTATAAAATGTAAATACAAAGAAAGTACACTCATAGTGGATTTTTTATGGACACTATGGTGAGTATCGATGCTACATGATCTTCCATTTCCTTCTCACTACTCCAAAATCTCACTTCCAATTTTTTTTTCTCAACTATATAACAATAAACAACACAATAATAATGGAATCCCTTCATTTCCTATCAACCCAGTGTTTAATATGTCATGGTAAATATTTAGGGTTAGGATTCGATATTTAACATGCTTCAACTCCCAATTAGGGTTATGATTTTGGACCCTTTAAATCCTTCTTGAAATTATATATGTGAGTATCTATACATGTGTGAGTAATCGAATTTTATGTGGCATCCACTTGGTATCATGGTGGTCAATAAGATAGGTCAACGTGTGGGAGGAATCACTTCCTCATATGAACTCTAGTTGAGGAGATATTTGTACCATTTGAAAGATCTCCATGTGTAGGATAGATTCAAGAGTATAGAAATTGGTTCATTTTTTGACCTGAAAATTATTTTTTAAGGCCTCACACAAACTCTAAAATTTTATGGAACCCAAATCACAAAAGCAGGACTTTACCCTAAAATGGGCCCTACAAGACAATAGCTCTAAATTTTATATCTAGAAAATACCAAAATACACGATGAAACATATACTAATCCATTTTGGATCATACCTCTCCATTTCAAGAGGATTTTTGTCCCCAAAATATTTTAATAAAGAAGGTGAGGAAATATTTCCTCTACCTTCTCCCAAGAGTACCATTTTTCCTTGCCTAGAATTTATCCTTTCCACTGAACTTCCCATAGTTCATGCTACCCTTGATTTGTTATTCTATTCTTGTCTATAATATTGTATATTTTATTAACTATGTCTAATCTTATGGTGCTAGTTCCTCTATGGTAAGTAAGACTCACTAATAAGTTTCTTGGTATAGCATGGAAGCCTCATAAAGTTTCATATTTTCAACATTCAGTTTCCATGAATGCAAATATAAGGGGGTAGATTGAGTTTGTAGGCATTATCACCTACATTCTCCAACACTTAAAAATTACCATACTCCAAATAATTTATATTATTACTATGATTTCATATCCTTTCATTATTTAGATGAAATCATACTCTATTTCCCACCTTGAATGTCTTCTTAGTTTTGTGTTGATAATTCTAGTCCTTGTGCTTTTCCTATGACTTCTTCATTGTCTCTTGTACTTACAAATAATTTTTCTTGATCTTATCAAATGAAATTCTCATCCTTCAATGCTTCTCATGTTGTTTCTTCCCTCACTCATTGTTTTCATATAAACAATATAATGGCTAAGGTGGAAAATACATAAAGAAAATTTGGAAAGAGGACTTATTGGTAGAAGTCATGTGAATTTCTTTGTTATACGAGTGTTGAATATAAATTATTTTTTTCTCTAGGTTATCGTATACTTCTAATTGTAACCCTCAAAATTTGGACTAATTTCCTATTCACTAATTATGTCTACCCATGTGTTTTTGTATGGAAAGCTATAGGTCGTTTTAACTTGATGTCATTCTTCTCCAAAAACATATTATAAAAGGAATTGATAAATCTAGTATCTCTATATGAGATGGTGCTCCTTTCTATCCAAAATTACACCTAGAATTTTTTAAAGAATGTGTTTGATGCATATTGTACCATGATGGTGTTTTTACAAGGAATTAGAATGCACATCTTGCTAAACCTATCAACTACCACGACTAGATAGACATGTTCCTTCCTTGTTCTTTGAAAAATACCCACGAAATCCTTGCATATGCTCTCCCATGGTATAGTAGTTACAAGTAAGGGATGCTATAAACCTTAATTTTTATTGTTGATTTTGTAGGTACAATGAAGTACACAACCCCCAATAAAACTATTTCAATCTTCTTTCATTTTAAAGAAGTAGAAAAATCTTTGTGAGTTGTCAATTGTCTTCCAAAACCCAAAATACCTTGTAACTTTGGATTTGTGAGCCTCTCTGATAAGCTACAACATCTCATGTTTAGGAACACATAGCTTGTCTATATCATATAGAAACCCATCGTGGAGATGATAGTTATCCTTAGTGTCATATTATTCTACATGAAATTAACCTTATAGCTACTAAAACACCTCTTTAAAGTCCTCATATTTCATTGATGCCTCTTTGTGCATATCATGGATGCTTCCATTTCTTAACAAGTTGAACTAGAGTATAGAGTCCCTTTTCATATGTAGTGTATTTTAGAACTCCCCCGTGGAACATTTCATAATGACAACATATAAAATTAACTCATTACATCAAGACCACTCCCATTTCATATTCCCTTGTATATGTCTCCACTTTGAAAGGATTTTACAAATTGGGCAATGCAAAAACTGGTGATTGACTAATATTTTTTTTTAGTTCTTCAAAATTGTTATGTTGATTATTTCCCCACTAAAACGTATTGTCACATATTTTTATGGAATGAAGTGGTGGAGATGTAGGTAAAATGGATACTATACACTTTCAAAGGTAGTGTCAAGACCCCACAGAACGCCTAATAGATCTTGTGATCATTCACCTCCTAAGGGCGTGCGGCACCACGATAGTTCTTACTTAGTTTCTTGGAATACCAAGAATACTTTGTCCAGACTTTGCCTCTTCAACTAGAGTATACCCATAATCCATTATAGGATATTGGTGAGTTACACTCCTAGTCTAGGGAAACTCTTTCTTACTTAGAAAATTTGTTAACATTGTTTAACAATTATTCTTACTTAATAATTCATCCATGAACATGAGAATTCTAAGAGAACAACTAATGAAAAAGAAAAGAGAAATGCATAAATATTTGGGGTAAAAAAAATTGTGCCTAACACCTGCTGAGTCTTTGTTATTTTAAAATAGTTACAAATAATCACTATTGGCTTGGTTTACAACATGGAAGATTCAAACGAATCACCTCACCTCACCAAGACACTCAATAATATATCAATCATGACAAGACTCTCTATCGCAATCGTCTTCACAAATCCCTAAGATGCACCTCAAAGGCACTCACAACCACAAAACTTGTTGTCATTTCATTTCCGCTGAATTTCACCAATATAACACGGATTTTGGTTTTGTCTCACACATGCCCCCATAGAACTGTTTTTTCCAGACATCCCTAAAACCTTTCAAAGAATCCAAATCTTGGCTACTTGTATTCCATCTTGGAAACATTTCCTCAATTTGTTGCCTCGGAATTTCCTCAGAATTTCTCTCCAAATCTCTTGTAAAAAATTCTCTTATGCTCCCTTTGTTTGTGCGCCCTTGATTTTATATGGAATCCAAGGGACACTTGTGTGATTTATCACATCTCCTCAGTGCATCACTCCCATCACTACCCTTAATTATTATCCCTTCAACCAAAAGGAAGTGTTGGGTGCTCAAGAAGAAGAACAAACAAGGTCCTTCCCTAGATCCATCGGTGCGTCATAGTTTAAAATTTTGGTTGGGATATCTCCCTCATATTCAATCGGTCCCAATAAAATCAATGAAGCGTCACCATAATTCTACATCATGTATATAAGAATCAATACACTTGAATGGATCATGCCTTCACACTTCTCCATGATTCATTCTATCTCAGGGTCATACAACCATTCACCACATCCAACTTAGTTACAGGGGGAATTGGCCTCTTACTTGGTTCTCCTCCACCAAGGTTGTTGCATTTCCCTCACATCCTCTTATCTCACGAATGGTTTATGCTCCTATTTAACTAACTGCTCTGACATCTTCATTTATGTGTCTTATTTTGTTCTTCGTTGTTATTCATCAACTTTCAAACAAAAATTAGCCAAGTCATCCATTGTCTTAGCTAAATATCCACATATATTTTCAACATAGACCAACCTCTATTCCACTCAGATGAGCTTCCTTTCATTTTTTTCATTATACTTTCCAACCATCACCCCACATCGTCCATGTTCATCACCATAAGGTTGATTTCTTTGGTTGTCTACAAAAACCATCTACATGGAAGACATCCACGTGCATCCTTCCTTATGGTAGGAATTAAACATGGAGTCTGTCCTAAGAAAATGGCCAAATTGTTCATGTGAGGAATTTGTGTTTCCTTTTCTTCCCTCATGAACTCTTGTCCCAACACAACCTCAAAATCATCCATAGGAACAAGATTGAAACTTGTCTTTCCACGCCAATCACCAAGATTCAATGAAATGTCCATGGCCACACCAATGAATTTCTCCATGCCTGTGTTGACTTTCTTGAAGGTTTTTCGCATCAGTTTAGAATACAACCCAAGCCTTCATACCAAGTCTTCCCTCAACAAGTTATGAATCTCCCCACTCTACACCATGGCTAACAATAAATTCTTGTTGAGTTCGACTTGAACATAGAAAAATTTTGTCTCATATTACTCTTGGATATATGTGGATTCATCCTCCATGACAACATTGAAGTCCTACAAAACTCCAACATATGGTTTTTCTACCTTCTCCAAATAATTCAACTTTTGTTTCAAGGGACAATTCTTCACATAATGCTCATTGACACAAATCCAACATGAAATCAGTTTCTTCTCTTTCATTGCATCTGTTTTCTTGGCATTGTCTTTTCTACCTTTGGACGTCTTTGATTTTCCTTTGTCCTTCATTTTCCCCTTCCCTTGCTGCTTATTCTCACTTTGGAAATATTCATTATTCATAGGACATGTCTTGGGTTTGCCCTTGCAGTCCAACAGTTTTTTCGCTGCAGTGATCGTAGATGCAAATTACTACACATTATGTCGTCGTAACTCATGTTTTTCCCATGGTTGCATACCATTCATGAAGTGGAAAATTCTATCTTCTTATGACATATGTTTTATCTCCAACATGAGACATGTGAAATCCTTGATCTAGGCTTGGATATTACTAGTGTGCTTGAGAACCAAAAACTAATTCCCCACAATCCATGCTTGGTTCCCTTGACCACACTATGCCTTCAAGGATGCCTTCATCACTACCCAATTCTTTATCTTCTCAATGTTTTGCCCAACTATTGAGTCTTCCACTCAGTTCTTCGAACAAAGATTTGTGGTTCCTGTCACGAACATCGATGCAACATTCACCTTGGCTTTGTTCAAACTTCCATTCAATTGTTCCAAGTATTGCTCAATGTTCCAACATAAGTTTACGCACAACTTACTGTTGCAATTTCCATCAGATGGATCATGTTCCTTTATCTTGATCCTCATCAACATGACAACATATCTCTTTTTGTTAGCTGAAGCTTATTTCAATAGTGTGATGGTGTCATCTTGGTATCTCAACTTCTGAGTGACTTTGGAAAGTGCATCCTCTATTGCATTTAGTCTACCATGAATGTAATTATTCAAGATTTCATTCATCATATATGTAGTTGACTGGAACTCCAGAATGAAATCGTTAAACCCACACTTCATCTCTCTCATATTAGAATCTATCTGACTGATCTTCTCACCATGCTAGCACAATGCATATGTGATATACTCGGCATTCCTTTCCAGGATAGTGATCTATACCTTCATATTAAAAATCTTGGGATCCCTCTTAGTGTCACTACCATCATCCATGGATGGTCCTCCAAGTATATTCATTTTACATGCCAAGGGTTCCTCCAAGGCACCCAAGAGTTCATCTCAAGTCTTCTTTATATTTTATGGTTACTTCTGTGATCGATTCTGTGACAATATTGTGAGAGTATTTCATTTTTCTTTCCCCAAGTGCTTCATTCTCACACAAAAGTTTGTTCTTATCCTTATCAAGGAGTTCACTCAGGTATGCACACAAGTTATAGCCTCGTTTGCAACTTGGACATGTCACAACCCAACAATTTTTCGCTCAATTTTCTTTTTGATGGGTCTATCTATTGAGCCCTTCACCAAGCCTAGGCCTATACTACTTCACCACCAAGTGTTCCCCTCCTCCACCATTGTTCATGATGCAGTAGTGGTGAAGATACATATATGATGTGATACCACTTGTCATGACCGCACACAATGCCCGGATATATCTTGTGATCATTCACCTCCCGAGGGCATGCAACACCAAAATGGTTCTTACTTCATTTCTTGGCACACTAAGAATACTTCATCCAGACTACACCTCTTCACCTAGAGCATACTCATACTCCATTCTAGGCTATTGGTGAGTCACACTCTTACTTTATTGCAACTCTTGCTTACTTAACAATTTGTTAAGAAAGTGTAATACTTAGTCTTATTTAATAATTCATCAATGAACATGATTAGTCTTGTTTAAGAATTCATCCATGAACATGATTAGTCTTATTTAAGAATTAATCCATGAACATGAGCATTCCAACAAAAAAATTGTAGAACAAAAATCAAGACAAACACAAAAAATAGTTTGGGCAACACACATCATTCTTAACACTCGGCTAAGTATTTTTTATTGCAAAATAGTTACAAATAAGAACTATCAGATCAGTTTACAACAAGGAAGAGTTAAAAAACTCACCTCACCTTACCAAGACACTCAAGAACAAATCTATTACCATAAGAATATCTACCGCAACCATATTCACATTTCCTTACAGTGCACCTTAGATGCTCCTACAACCACATACTTGTTTTCATTTCGTTTTCGCATACTTTCACTAAGATAACATAGATTTTGGTTACATCTCACACATGCCCTCACAGACCTTCATTTTCCATACATCCCTAAAACTGTCCAAAGCATTCGACTCTTGGCTACTTGTCTTCCATCTTGGAAACTTTTCCTTAGTTTGTTTCCTTAGACTTGCCTCAGAATTTCTCTCCAAATCACTTCTCAAAATGTCTCTTATGATCCCTTTGGTTTTGCGCCCTTGCTTTTATATGGACTCCAAGGGGAACTTGTGTGAATTTTTCCATATCTCTGGTGCATCATGCCCCTTCATGAATTGTCACACTTAACTGACTGTTGTACTCATCGATGGAACCAGAGTGCCCATCTATGGACCTAGAGTTCCCATCTTAGAATGTGCTCCCATCAACTATTTGTTTCTTGGAATGACATGCCCCATCCTTGGGAACATGTCCCTTTCCTTGTGTGATTTTCATTTTGATCATTTTGATTCCTCGTGGATGTGTCGATGGGGTTTTCCAACCTCTCCTCCATGCCCATGTTTCTAAGGGAAAACAAGTTCACTCCTTGGACATGCTCCCAAGTCTCCCCACCCTTTCCCAAATGAAACCCAAGTCTTTGTCAATCATTATAAGTCACGTAATGTGTATGCCCCTTTGGTTCTGCATGTCACCATGTTATTCCCAATGTGATATTGCCCATACCCAAATGTCTTCATTTTCCCAACTATTCACATATTTCCTTGTCCTCTTCATCTGGTTTTCGTTGAATCTTCCCAAGGAGCCTGTGTTCTTAGTGGATGTGGTGGGAGACCCTTACAGGTATTATGCTACCCCCACAAAGATCCCAAGTTCAACGAAAAATAATAATATTTGGCTTATTGATGATGGTGTCCATATTCATGATATAAATCTTGAGTTCCCCTCCACCAATCACATACCCCAAAAACAACGATGGCTATTGAGTAAATTCACATTTCTTAAGGTTTACTAGTGGTTGGTGTTATTTTAGGGTCTCTAACACCTGCATGAGATGTGATATATTCGCTTCCCAAGAAGATATATAAGCCAATATATCATTTTTGTACACTATTACAAATGAATCTATAAATGAATGAAACACATCATTCATCAACTGTAAAAATGCAGTTAGTACATTACATAAACCCAAAAAAATTACTTGGCATGTTGCAATTGATCTAACAAGTTATCCATCTCAAAAAAAGGGTATTGATTATTTAGGTTGATATTATTCAAATATTTTCACTTGATATGCATTATCCAATTTCCATCCTACTTGCATACTATGATGATAGGTTACCCACAAGGTGAGGTGGTTGGCCGATCCAATAGTTGTGGACACTATTTCCTCACTTCATCTACTTCCAAGATGGATTTTTGATATAACAAAATGTTTGGAAATGGGGATTTGGGAAACATTTGTATTACATGCTTCATTTCCCTGTTAGGTGGTAGCCCTTTAGAATCCTTGAACACTTATTTGCATGCCTAAAAATGATTCTCAAATAGATGTTTCTCTGATTTAGTACATACCTCCAAAGATGCATTTACTTCTTAATATTTGCATCCTTATTTTATTTGAGATATTACACACGCACCTAGTATTTATTTTCCTATGTTCATTAGTATATATTGAGGGCATCCCTTGGTCTAAGATATTATCCCCTAGATGATAATATTCTCCCTTATATGAGGTTGCTACATACTCTTCAATAATTACTCAGTTGAACCTGCATGATACTAGTGGATTCAAGTCTGACATGTCAACCTTGGCGTTATCACCAAGTGTTGCATACTCACCTTGGAATCATCACCAGGAGGGACCACTTCATATGCATGAGGCTAGGAGAGTGTTATACATGTGCGTGCATGAGATTCTCTCCATTCCATTTGTGTTAACTAGTTAATTGATGATTGTATGTCTGATTAACTAGGACTAGGTGGCATTTCACTCTATTTTATGTTAGTATATGCCCACATATCTCTATATCACTATTATGGAATATTAGTTCAGCCATGTAGAGTATATCAGATGTAATTTTTCATTCTATGATTGTGTGGAATACAATTCTTTCATTTTTTATCTCCAATTCTTCTCTTCTTTTCTCAACTTTGCAAGTTTTGTATTCATTGTTGCTAGCTATATTCTTTGTGCAGTTTTCACTACAATTTCACATGGTAATGGAGCCCACAGGTGCTAGGAAGAAGGTGCACAAACTATCTATTACAAGTACACAATATTGAATCAATCACAAAGAATTAAATTTCCACCATCAACAATTCTTAAACCATATGTAACATTCCCCATCTTACCTAGGAACATTACTTGTGGAAAATACACAAGATTTTGAATTTTTTCTTCTGCTAAATAACTTTCTTATAGATTATCAACGATATATCATACACATATTTAACTAGATTATGATATCCATAATTAAATACGTCTACATCATTCTAAATGAATATAATTCATCTAACAAATAATCTACAACATCATATAAAACCCTTCTTAGGAACAGGGTAAAAACACAACCATGAAACTCATAAGAAAACTCAAAAATAGATAAACACTTATCTTTTTAAAATGTTTGTGCAACCAACATATTAGGAACAAAATTCCACCCAACCATACAATTGTTATTCCAAATCTCAATAGCTAGTCAACGCTGAGTTGGGGCTAGGAATCCACAAAAGAAGGGTTCCTCTCACATCCCACCCACAACTCAATATCTCAAAACCGATTGGTATTCTTCTACAAGTATCTCGAGTTTCCTCCAACTTTCTTCCTCATGACCTTCCCAACCCAAGTAACTTACCCCTTCAATGCTCTCAGTCCACCAGGTGTCCCTATCATTTAACAATGTCTCTCTGGCATAGGTAACCAATAATTTATTTACTGGGAAATCAAGGGAACTCACTACTAGGAAACCTACCAGCAAACAACAACAACAACACTTGTTGTTACAGTAAAAATCCCATAGTTGTTCACTCTTCAAGCCTGACAAGATACCTCTTCAATCTTCATGTCCAAAATGATCCAAAAATGTTCCAACATGATCCATATTTCTCCCAACCTTCCTAGTCTATCTCCAATGCTCTTTCTCCCTACTCTCTACTTGTTGTTCATGTAAAAATTGAATGTGAAAAACTGTTTGTTCTCCCCATACAAATTTCTTCTATTTTCCCAAGACAATTGACAAATCGTTCTGCCCAATGTTTATTGTACTTCATCTCCATTCTCCCCAACCGTTATGGGATGTGTATATCACACCCACCTTCTTACATGAGTTTAATGATTGGGCTATCATACACTCAAACAAAAATAGAAGTTACCCCCAATGACAATTCAATTAAGAAAAAATGGGTTCAATTAATACCCATAATTAATCCCCCCATTGGACCTCTCTTAGACACTCTCTTCTCATGGAAAACTTAGCTCCCATCTCTCTCCATATCCCCCAACAATTGAAATCACATTTTATTTATTAAAATTAAAAAAAAAAATACATTTTTCATATTACATTTTTTGGACATATCCATATTCATATATACATTAAGCATTAATTAAACTTGGAATTATAGTGTATATGTTACATTCCCCCTCCCCTACAACTATGTGTTTTCCATCATGCACAACCCCATGCCGAAACACATATACAAATTTACAACATAATATTTAGAAATATAAAATTATGAAATGTTTTTACTCTCCAACAATAGTTTCAACTATAATATCTCGTTCTTATAAACTCGCTAACCCAAAGAATGTGTCCCCTTCAATTCTCTTATTCCATTAGGTTGTAGCATTATTTTATCATGGATATCAATGTAGGTGACCAAGAATTATGAGAAGTGGTTGTGGAGATCTAGCTGCCCAAAAATGGAGTCTTGAATTTTATTTTTTATTTTCTTCAAAATTGACAAAACATTGCAGGTATTCCTATCACCTAGTTTTTCCGTACTCTCACATTGAATCTTCAAGACCGTAGAAGGTCCATTGAACCTTTACCATCCATCTGGATTTGTTGTTGAGCACTTTTAATATTTGGTCTAGGATGCATACTAATTTGGCCTGGAAATCTCGTTTGTGTTCCACTTGAATCACAATTCAATCAATAATGTGGCTAGGGTCAAACAGATATTTCTTTAACAATGGCACATGAAATACATTATGCACTCTCATGGATGCAAGAAATACTAGCATGTATGCAACTGGACCTATCTTCTCTAATATTTCAAAAGGCCCACAATTTCTTGCTTCCAACTTTGGGTATAAACCCAATCTTATTGAACTTATTTTTTCTTTCATGTTTTGAAAAACATGTTCATCCCCTTTAAAATCCCTCAAAGCTCTATTCTTGTCTACATAACTTTTTTGCATGTCTTGGGAAGCCTTTAAATTATGACTGATCTTTCTCATCTTCTTTTCCATTTCTCTCAACAAATATAGCCCAGTGACAACTTTGTCTGGTGGGTTATCCCAACTCACTGGTGTATTACACTTCCTTCCATACAAAGCTTCAGATTGGCTCATTTTTAATGAGCCTTCATACCCATTATTGTAAGCAAACTCTACCTAGTGGATGTAGTATTCCCACTTTGATGGATGGTCCATCACATACATTTTGAGCATTTCTTCAATGATTCTTATAGTCCTCTCTATTTTCCCATCTAACTATGGATGATATAGTGTATTGAGATTTAAATTTATCCCAAATCCTTTGAACAACCCTTTCCAAAAAATGGATGTGAATTTTGGATCTCTATATGAAAACTATTGCCTTTCACCCTCCATGTAGTCTGGAAAATTCCTTTGTGTAGATCTATGCAATATTTTTTTCCTTGTGTGTATTCCTCATAGGATTAAAATGTGCATCCTTTGTTAATTTATCCACCACCACCATGATGGAATCATATTGCTTCACTAGGCAGCTTTGTAATGAAATAAATTGTAACCATTTCCATTTAGGATTGAGAAATGGTTGTAGCAGCCCCAATGGATGTCTATGCTTTTTTTTCACCTTTTGAAATTCTAGAAACCTATAAATACAATTATCCATGTACTGTCCTCCATACCAACTCAGGAACATTACAATGCGGAATACTCTTACAAATTAAAATTTATGCTATCTAATTAAATCCTGTATCTTCCAGCTATGGATTGCAAACACAAATTTAATTGTTGTTCGTTACTATTAATTTGATGCATCTACAATAAGCTAAAATAACATGAATGCATCTCAAACAACTCAACACAATAACATATAAGTCATTCTCAATTTCAGATTTAATGCACAACAAATAAACTCGTAAATACAACACATAAACATATTAAACTCTTACCTTTTATAAACAATTGTGAAACTAGCTACTTGGGATGGATGTTCCACCCAACCATAGACTAATAAACACATCTAGTCACCCCCGAGCCAAGGCTAGTAATCCAAAAAATAGGGTGTTCTTTCATTGTACACTCATAGCTCAAAAACCAACAACCCACTGATATTATCCTACAACTACCCTGATTTTTCACCAGATCTCTTCCTCTTGACCTGCCCAACCCAAGGAATGTACTCCTTCATTGATATCAGTTCCTTGGGAATACCATTCATTTATCATTGTATATTTGGAACAAGTAACTAGGAATCTCTCTACTGGGAAATCCATAAAAATCACTGCTAGGAAAAACTACCAACAACAACAACAACACTTGTTGTTATAGTGCAACTCACCTAGCAGCTCAGTCTTCAAGATTGACAACCTATATTTTCAATATTCAAATCTAAATACACTAAAAAATTCTCTATAATTCACCCTCCATGGATACATTATCTCCAAGCTCTGTTTCTTTCTCTCTACCTGGTGCTCATGCACAAAAAATAAATGTGTAAAATTGTTGTAGCTACCTATACAAATTTTCTCCTTTTGACTTACTTGCTTGAATCACACACTTCCCCAAGTTAATTTTATTCATCCTCCATGTGGACAATAAATATTGGATGTGACCACTCACACCCACCCTCTTACATTTATTAAATGATTGTCTTTGGGAGCACTCAATCAGAAATTCGATTTTAATACATAGTCGTAGTAAGATTCAGGAATGTGGGTGAATATTAATAGACATGGGTAATTTCCACTTGGAGCCATCCTATTCATTATCTTAGAACCTACCCTCTCTTGTTGATCAATTCATCCTCCATCTCTATCAATTTCCCCTTAACAACTCGTATCACATTTTATCATTTAAACATAGAAATACAATTCGCATATTGCATCAATTTGGTTGTATCCACACATTATATCTACATTAAATATAAATTAAACTAGGGATTATAGTGGGGATGTTACATTCCCCCTCCCATACATTTTTATTACATCCTCAGTGCATACCTTGGCGATATACATATATCCCAATTTACATCACAATACTTAGAAAATAAAATTCTTCAATTTTGCAATTTCCCGCAACAGTTCCAACCATAATCTCTCGTTCCTTTCAACCTATGGACCCAAGGTATGCATCATTCATTTATAAATGTGAAACCAAGGAACATACCATTTTTTTTTATCAATATCAACCCAAGGAATGTGCCATTGTTTTATTAGGTCTCCCAGCGCAGTTGGATAGGACTTTGAGATGTGGTTCCAGAACTCTAGTTGCAAAAAATGGAGTCTTGCATTATGTTTTCTTCAAAATTTTCAAACATTTGTGGGTATTATTCCTATATGTTTTCTTCATGCTCCCATGTAGCATCTTTAGGACCATAATAGGTCCATTGAACCTCTACCATCCCTATGGATTTTTTCTGGATAACTTTGAATTTCCAGTCTAGGATGCGTAGTGGTTCCACCTGGAAATCCCCTTTGTTCTCCACCTTGATCACATTTCAATCAATTATGTGGTTAGGGTCAAACACATATTTCTTTAATACTGATACATACATTATTCGCTCTCATGGATGCAGGAAATGATAGCATGTATGCATCTGGCCCTATCTTTTCTAAGATTTCAAAAGATCCACAACATCTTGCTGCCAACTTTGGGAAACTTCATAATCTTAGCAAACTTTTTTTCTCTGCCACTTTTAAGAACACATGTTCTAAAACTTTAAAATATCTAAACACTCCATTCTTGTTTACATAAGAAAATTTCATGTCATGGGAAGCCTTTAAATTGTGCTTCATCTTTGTCATCTACTCTTCCATTTACTTTAACAAATCCAACCCAACAACTGCCCTATCTATTGTATTATCCCAACTCACTAGAGAGTTACAATTTCTTCTATACAATGCTTCAAAAAGACTCATTTTTAGAGAGGCCTGATACCCATTGTTGTAAAAAAATTCCACTAAGTGGATATAATTCTCCCACTTTGATAGTTGATCCATCACATCCATTCTAAGCATGTCTTCAATTATTTTGTTGGTCCTCTCTGTCTACCCATATGTCTTTGGGTGATACATTGTACTAATATTTATATTTGTTCCAAAGCCTTTGAACAAGCCTTTCCAAAAATTTGAAGTAAACTTTGGATCTTTGTCTGAAACTATTTACTTAGACTCCCCATGTAGCTTAGCAACTCCCTTCATGTATATCTCTAAAATATGTGTTTCCTTGTGTCTTGTCTTCACTAGAATAAAATGTGTCACCTTAGTTAATTTATCCACCACCACCATCATGGAGTCATGTTGCTTCAATGTTATGGGAATCTTTATAATAAAATCCACTATGACAACTTACCACTTCCAGTTTTTAATGGGAAATGGCTACAACAACCCAACTGGATGCCTACGTTTTTTCTTTAACTTCAGACACTCTAGACATCTGGCTATGTAATTAATTACTTCCCTCATTCCAGGCCAAAAGTTTTGGATTCTTACAGCTACAATTGTCTTATGATATCCCGAATGTACAACATATGGAACATTATGCATTTCCTTCAACACTGCATTTTTCATCTCATTGGAATTGAACACATATACTTTGCCTTTGTACATGCTAATTCCATATTCTTTTAACTCATACAAATTAAATTTCTGYTGAACATCACCTTGCTGTAATTTTTCTTTTATGTTCAAATCCTACTGGTCTGAATTTGTAGCTTCAATTATTTATCTTTTAAATATTTCATGTACATTATAATGGTTGCAATATTCCCCTCATGAGATCTCTTGTTGAATTCATCAGTCACTTGATTTTTCTTGCACTTTATATGCTTAATTTCAAAGTCATAATCACTTAGAAATTCCATCCATGTAGTTTATCTAGCATTTAGTGTTGGCTATCCAAACAAATTTTTCAGACCATAGTGTTATGTTCTAAGCTCAAAATTCTTACCCATGAAGTAACGCCTCCACTTTTTTAATGCATGTACAATGGACTCTATTTCTAGATCATGGGTAGAATAATTCCTCTCATGTTGTTTTAATTTTTTGTATGCATAACATACCACATTATATTTTTGATTGGGGACTCCATAGAGCCCTTCCTTGCATGCATCAGTGGACACAACAAAGTCCTCATATGGATCTAAAATCATTAATATTGATGCACTTGTCAATATTTTTTTCAACTATTGAAATATTTCTTCACACTAGGAAGTCCAACTTCACTCCCTTCTTTTGCAAAGAAGTGATTCTCAATTCTCTCTACCTGGTTCTCATGCACAAAAAATAAATGTGTAAAATTGTTGTAGCTACCTATACAAATTTTCTCCTTTTGACTTACTTTCTTGACGCACACACTTCCCCAAGTTAATTTTACTCATCCTCCATGTGGAAAATAAATATGGGATGTGACCACTCACACCCACCCTCTTACATTTATTAAATGATTGTCTTTGGGAACACTCAATCAGAAACTCGATTTTAATACATAGTCGTAGTAAGATTCAGGAATGTGGGTGAATATTAATAGACATGGGTAATTTCCACTTGGAGCCATCCTATTCATTCCCTTAGAACCTACCCTCTCTTGTGGATCAATTCATCCTCCATCTCTATCAATTTCCCCTTAACAACTCGTATCACATTTTATCATTTAAACATAGAAATACAATTCGCATATTGCATCAATTTGGTTGTATCCACACATTATATCTACATTAAATATAAATTAAACTAGGGATTATAGTGGGGATGTTACATTCCCCCTCCCATATATTTTTATTCCATCCTCAGTGCACACCTTGGCGATATACATATATCCCAATTTACATCACAATACTTAGAAAATAAAATTCTTCAATTTTGCAATTTCCCGCAACAGTTCCAACCATAATCTCTCATTCCTTTCAACCTGTGGACCCAAGGTATGCATCATTCATTTATAAATGTGAAACCAAGGAACATACCATTTTTTTTTATCAATATCAACCCAAGGAATGTGCCATTGTTTTATTAGGGCTCCCAGCGCAGTTGGATAGGACTCTGAGATGTGGTTCCAGAACTCTAGTTGCAAAAAATGGAGTCTTGCATTATGTTTTCTTCAAAATTTTCAAACATTTGTGGGTATTACTCCTATATGTGTTCTTCATCCTCCCATGTAGCATCTTTAGGACCATAGTAGGTCCATTGAACCTCTACCATCCCTATGGATTTTTTCTGGATAACTTTGAATTTCCAGTCTAGGATGCGTAGTGGTTCCACCTGGAAATACCCTTTGTTCTCCACCTTGATCACATTTCAATCAATTATGTGGTTAGGGTCAAACACATATTTCTTTAATAATGATACATACATTATTCACTCTCATGGCTGCAGGAAATGATAGCATGTATGCATCTGGTCCTATCTTTTCTAAGATTTCAAAAGATCCACAACATCTTGCTGCCAACTTTGGGAAACTTCCTAATCTTAGCAAACTTTTTTTCTCTGCCACTTTTAAGAACACATGTTCTAAAACTTTAAAATATCTAAACACTCCATTCTTGTTTACATAAGAAACTTTCATGTCATGGGAAGCCTTTAAATTGTGCTTCATCTTTGTCATCTACTCTTCCATTTACTTTAACAAATCCAACCCAACAACTGCCCTATCTATTGTATGACTCATTTTTAGTGAGGCCTGATACCCATTGTTGTAAAAAAATTCCACTAAGTGGATATAATTCTCCCACTTTGATAGTTGATCCATCACATCCATTCTGAGCATGTCTTCAATTATTTTGTTGGTCCTCTATGTCTACCCATATGTCTTTGGGTGATACGTTGTACTAAGATTTATATTTGTTCCAAAGCCTTTGAGMAAGCCTTTCCAAAAATTTGAAGTWAACTTTGGATCTTTGTCTGAAACTATTTACTTAGACTCCCCATGTAGCCTAGCAACTCCCTTCATGTATATCTCTAAAATATGTGTTTCCTTGTGTCTTGTCTTCACTAGAATAAAATGTGTCGCCTTAGTTAATTTWTCCACCACCACCATCATGGAGTCATGTTGCTTCAATGTTATGGGAATATTTATAATAAAATCCACTATGACAACTTACCACTTCCAGTTTTTAATGGGAAATGGCTACAACAACCCAACTGGATGCCTACGTTTTTTCTTTAACTTCAGACACTCTAGACATCTGGCTATGTAATTAATTACTTCCCTCATTCCAGGCCAAAAGTTTTGGATTCTTACAGCTACAATTGTCTTATGATATCCCGGATGTACAACATATGGAACATTATGCATTTCCTTCAACACTGCATTTTTCATCTCATTGGAATTGAACACATATACATTGCCTTTGTACATGCTAATTCCATATTCTTTTAACTCATACAAATTAAATTTATGTTGAACATCACCTTGCTATAATTTTTCTTTTATGTTCAAATCCTATTGGTCTGAATTTGTAGCTTCAATTATTTATCTTTTAAATATTTCATGTACATTATAATGGTTGCAATATTCCTCTCATGAGATCTCTTATTGAATGCATCAGTCACTTGATTTCTCTTGCACTTTATATGCTTAATTTCAAAGTCATAATCACTTAGAAATTCCATCCATGTAGTTTATCTAGCATTTAGTGTTGGCTATCCAAACAAATTTTTCAGACCATAGTGTTATGTTCTAAGCTCAAAATTATTACCCATGAAGTAACGCCTCCACTTTTTTAATGCATGTACAATGGACTCTATCTCTAGATCATGGGTAGAATAATTCCTCTCATGTTGTTTTAATTTTTTGTATGCATAACATACCACATTATATTTTTGACTGGGGACTCCATAGAGCCCTTCCTTGCATGCATCAGTGGACACAACAAAGTCCTCATATGGATCTAAAATCATTAATATTGATGCACTTGTCAATATTTTTTTCAACTGTTGAAATATTTCTTCACACTAGGAAGTCCAACTTCACTCCCTTCTTTTGCAAAGAAGTGATTGGGCTTGCAATATTTGAGAATACGTTTATGAAGCTTCGGTAATAAATGATAAGACCCATGAATCAATCTGAGCTATGTGACATTTCTTTGCACTAGCCATCCTCTAATGGAATATATCTTCTCATGATCAACCGATATCCCTTCTGCTGAAATTATATACCCCAAGTAGTGAATATTATTTTGATAAAAGATGCACTTACTTAGATCAACATACAATTTATGCTCTCTTAATACTTTCAAAACCATTCTTAAATGTTTCTTATGGTCTTCTTTTTACTTAGAATAGATGAGTATATCATTTAGGAACACAATTACAAACTTGTCTAGGTACTCCATGAACAATCCATTCTTCAGACACATAAAGACAGTTGGGGAATTTGATAGTCCAAATGGCACTACCATGAATTCATAATTCCCATATCTTGTCATTAATTGTTTCTTTATAATGTATTCTTCCTTTATCCGTACTTGATGATAACCTGATCTCAAGTCAATGTTAGAAAAGATTCTTGCACCTTTCATCTAATCGAACAAATCATCAATTCTTGCAAAAGGATATTTGTTATTTATGGTGACATTATTCGGCTACCTGAAATCAATACAGATCCTTAAGGTTCCATATTTCTTCTTTACAAATAGTAGTGGGGCTCCCCAACGTGACACACTTGGGTGTATATACCCCTTCTTTAAAAATTCTTCAAGATTCATATGAAACTCTTTCAATTATGGCATTCCCATTTTATAAGGTGTCTTAGACACTAGGGAAGCTCCTAGCACCAAATCAATAGAGATATAATTGTCTCTTTTGGGTGGAAATCATGGGATCTTCCTAAAAACATATTCAAAATCCCTCAAGACCGGATGATATTCAATGCTTGCCACTTTATGTGTGGCTACCTCTTCCATATGGGATACAAAAATATGGCATCCCTTCATGAAACTCTTTTTCAATTGGATAGATGAAATCTCTCTAACTACTACAAATATTGGAATGCCCAGAACCTTTATTTATTACCTTTGTTCATAAGTACATGTAATTGTCTTGTTATAAAAATCTAAGATAGCATGGTGTTTTTCCAACCAATCCATGCTAATTAGACAGTCATATGAACCAAATAGTATGATTTTTACATATATATTTGTGTTGAGTCCATTCATCTCTATCGGATAATATTTAACCAACTCATTGATTTTCCTCTTAGCTCCTATGGCTAACTGAACTAACCAATATTTATTATTCTTACTACTTTTCATGTGAAATATTTCAACAGTGTTATCATTTGTGTAACTATGGCTAGCTTGATAATCAATTAAAATTGTTATGGGATAGCTATCACTCTTACTTTCCACTTCAATCATGGGGGATTGATGTTTTGCTTGCTTATTGTCCAAGGATGCAAAAATCCTTGACATGTTTCCTCTCATGTCTTCCATTGTTTCATCCTCCTGAATGTTGTGAATATTCCTCATTCTTTCACCTTTTTGAGGGAAGTCCCTATATAAGTGATTTCCCTCACATCCCCAACATTGTACATATTGTTTCCTTGGCTTTTTCCCAAATGAATTTGCAGTATTTTGCTCATTTTGTGTTGACTGGCCTTGTTATTTTCTTGGGTGTTGTTATTGAAAAAAGGTGGATTAAAACATTTATTCCTTTGATCCTTCTTACACCTCATCTTTCTATTCCAAGCCTTTTGGAAAACCAACCTTCCTCTTCTCTCCTCATAGATAGTATTTCCCCTCTTTATGGTTTCCTCCAAGGTTTTTGTGTTACCATATTCTATCTTTTCACTGTAGAAGGAGGGTAACCCACTTAGAAACCTTTGGATTTTGATCTTCTCATATTTTATGAAGTCCACATAGTTCAACAGTTCAAAGAAACTCTTCTTGTATTCCTCCATTTTCATGGTTCCCATCTTGAGTTTAAATAACTCTTTCATCTTCCTTTCATGGTAATTATTGAACAAATATTTCTCTTTAGAATATCCTTTGAACCACCTCCGTGAGATCCTCTTCTCATCAAGGTTATCAAATTGCTTAAGTTGATCCCACCATATGGTTTTCTTTCCTTGCAAGTGGTAAGTGGTAAATCTAACTTCTTCCCTTGAGGGGTATTCATGAACCTGGAAATATTTCATCATTTCCAACAACCAAGCCTCAACGTCTTCTACTTTGATGTGCTCACCATTGAAATTTGGTGGCTTCATCTTCCTAAGTTCACCTTGCAAGATGTATACCTTAGTCTTTCTCCTTTTCCTCCTAATAGGAGACAAAGTTGGGATGCTTCATGGCCCTAAAATTTCATGAATTGTTCTGGTGGATTTCTTTAGAGAACGATGGAGCCTGCTCATGATTCTTGAATCTCTATAATTTCCACAATTATCCCTTTTGCTTTGAGATCTGAATGTTGATACTTGTCTAGCACTAACTTCTTGCTTTGTTCCAGAGTATTTGTTAACTTTTTTTTGCAGCATATTTAGACTATGAAGTACGTCTTTGTGCACTTTCATAATCCTTTCATTATAGTATTTATAGCTATACACTTCCCTATGCACGATTCTCATAGTTACAGGTCCATTCCTTCCTCTTCTGCCATTGGAATATGTCTCAGCATTTACCATCTTGACATGCAGACTGATGATCTCTTTCCCATGGTTTTAATATCCTTGAACATTATCCATAACTCCAATCCTCATATAATATTTTTTTTTTATTTCTTGTACCTCTAATTCTACAACAAATTTGCACGTAATAATTATTGTCAGAACATGCATACTATAAACATTTCATCAATTATAATATAGGTTATTTATTCATAAAATTATGAAGAAAAAAATGCACCAAATCAAAATCAAATTCCTTTTATGCATTCCCCTCTGAAACATCTTTCCAATGAATATAATCATGCCTCATTCTGAGTTCTAAGAGAAAAATTACAACATTTACAAGTTGCAATTTCCATTCTTTTACTGTCACAAATATCTCTTTATTAATTTTTGGAAAACAAATTTCCCAATTCAAAATTTTGGGTTTCCATATGTATTCTACTCCTTAATACCTTTACAATTACTATTATATTGCTCAATTCCTATCTCTGATTTGAAATTTATGGTCCAACGAAGTTTAGGTTGTTTTACTCAATTTATCCATGTATGTTGCAGGTGTCTTATTTCTCTTCTTGTGCATTTTTACTTACACAGAACCTGAATATGGATAAAGGGATGCCTTCTATGGATCATAAGATTTCCATAGACTACTCCTATGCCCAAAATAGACTTATAAGAAATTATTTATTCCCTCTAAAAGTAATTCCATGCCAAAAAATTTCCCTTAGTGTTTTGGCTATAGCTTTCTCATACGAGCTCTATTTTGCAAATAGATTATCTCATTGGAAATCTCTCTCTGAGATCTTCTATTTGATCTGTAGAAATAGAGTGTACCTTGGTTATTGATTATACCTTGGTACACTCTATTATTTTGGGTTTTGACTGGCTAAAAACATTGTATAGGGCCTCAAAATTTCATCGCAAGTTAATGACCTTCAAAAATATGAAAATTTTAGAAACTTTCATATAAAACTCACTATTTTTTTGTTGTAATATCATTTTAAATATGAGACGTTAATCTCAAATCATGTGGAATTTAATTTGTTGATTCGTACTCCATTTTTAATCGATGATTGACACCTTCCTTTATATTTGCACAACATTTCACCCAAACTACTAACCCAACCGTTGGCCACCATCCCATTCCCTTGACAATCGATTCCCAACACCATGATAAACTAGCCAACCCGACCATCAATCATCGATGATTTTTATTGGTGAATAGATATCCTCACCAATTCAGATGGCACCCTAACATCGACCCATTGACCATTGGTGCTACTCGTTGACTATAGAAAATGGTTTCGCAATTCGATCGACCCAACCATCGATCATTGATCACTTAAGGGATGACATGGAAACTGCTGACATGGCATGACACATGGATGTTTATGTTGTATGAAATGTCATCCTAATATTTCAACTTGGTTGATGTGGCATGACAAATGGATGTCGATGTGGCATGGTATATGGGTGATGATGTGGCATGACATGTCATTACCCTCTTTTCTCCATCGACCATCGGTTGATTCTCATGGACAACCCAAACACCTTGTTGAATTATCCAACGCTCAATCATCGATGAAAATAGATACACTTTGGATGTTGTTGACGCCCAACCATCAACCTATCAACCCATCGATTGTTTCTCCTGCTTGATTCCAACACTTTACTGAATTTGGCTGACCTGACCATCGATCGTCGACAATTTTCCTTGGCCAACTTCAATACTTCGAATTTTTTTTATCAATATCCAATCAATATGGGTCATCAATCTCCCATTGAAAACCAATCTCAACCATTGATTCTCTCACTTCACCAATGGCCAAAAAATAATCTTGATTGTCGATCTTCTCTACACCAAAAACATTCGATTTGAATCCTAGTCATTTATTATTCCTAACCTCCCAACAACCAAAAATGAATTCAGACTATTGATTTAATCCATTTTCCCAACTACCAAAATAAATCTCATTTTTTGATCTCATCAACCTCCCAAATGGTTGAAACCTTAATAATTTTTAAATTTATCAAAGTGAATATGGGTCATTGATCACAAGATCAAATGTGATCTCAGTCGTCCATTCACCAAACTCCCTACAACTCTACAAGGACCATTAAAACTGAAATTTTGATCTTTGAGGATGAAATTAACTTTGTAACTTTGCAGATTTACTCCATTAAACTTTTCCTTGATGGGTGTGAGGTAAATTTGACCTAAATTTTCTCATAAATTTGGGGACTTCTCTCTGTTCTTCTCTATTTTTCCCAAAATTCATCACAAAAAAAATATGCAACAAAGAATCTCACCAATTTGGTCTGGTTATTGGCCCATACAAGCCCAATGTTTAAACCAAATGCTTTGATACTGTAATGTAACATCCCCCATTCCAACTAAGGAACATTACGAGGTGGAATAATCTTAAAAAATAATTTTTTTTCTCTCTAATTAAATCATGTAGCTTCCAGCTATGAATTACACACACAAATTTAACTTTTGTATGTTATTATTAATTCGATGCATCTACAATAAGCTAAAATGAAATTAATGCATCTCAAATAACTCAACACAACAACATACAAGTCATTCTCAATTTTAGATTTAATGCATAACAAATAAACTCATAAATACAACACATAAACATATTAAACACTTATCTTTTACAAACAGTTGTGCAACCAGCTACTTGGGACAGATGTTCCATGATGCAGGCTATCACCCTCTGCCTCGGCAAAGGCCTCTGCGCTGACCTCCCGGTCTTAAGGATCGTTCAAATTTTTCCCTCAAGCTGGAGTGGCTCCTTCGATTCTCCACTGGAATCTTTATTAAAACTGACCCACAGGTCTTTTCTGCTCCTCACAGCCTCTACATCTGATCATTGTTCTCTTCGCGACAACAAAATAAAATTTCAGGCTTTGGGGTTTCACAATCCTTGATGTCACAAACCTTTGCCTTCCCGATTTCCCAATCTATGATATCCCAAGATGCTTCAACTTCTTCTAGTCCCCTGGGCTAGACTTTTGGGTCCATACGACCTCCCTTCTATATGACCGCAGTCCTAGCTCCTTTCGGGATTTCGGGGTTTCAAATGACGAAATGCATTTTCCCTCGATTCTTCCGATCTCTCGAACTCCGATCTCCCGATATGGATTCCTTTTTCGAGACTTTCCCTGGAAGTCGAGATTGTTGCCATGCGTCCTCAACAATGGACGGTCCACGCCACTTTGCAATTTTGGGAAAACAATGCCTTTGGGTTCTTTCCCATGGGACTCCTGGAATTCTGATTCCCAACCTCCCGTTATGACGAGATGACGTCAGTTGGACCCCATAACGAATCTTTCCTCCTTATCAAGATTTCGGACTTCGCAGTTCAGAAATGTAAGTGTTTCCTGTCTTCAGGATTCGTGAAATGCCGAATCCCGACTTCTTGAATTTTCGACACGCGTCCCAAATGGATGGACGATTCAGATCAAACCTCGGACTTCACCAAATGAAAAGTCAAAAACACTCACTTATGTGAGTCCCGGTGCCTGGATCTCCGAATTGGATGATCACGCGAGACACATCCTTCCTTAGATCCATGATTGTAATCCTTTTGTTGTTTTAGGACTCAAAAGGTCTCGGACTCTTGGTCTCTTGACTTCCCAACAGATGGACAGTTCTGATTTGTTTTGGGGTTTTCACTGTGGATTTACCCGATCTCTTGTCCACAGAAATTTTGATATTCCGAACTTCGATGCCTCAATACCCCGATACCTTTCGGGACCTTCACTCGGCTTGAGAGGTTTTAAACCCCCTGCAACTCCTGTCAGATCGAATGGCTAATGGGTATCTAAGTGAAGATCCGACGGTTCACAATCTTCTAAGCTTGCACCTTGGCAACCCAGTCATAACCTCCTCACTTCTTTGTCAGATCGGACGACTGATGGGATTTTTCTAATTCTCTACAGAGAATTTTGACCGTCTATTTCTTCCCTCTGACGATTTCTGCGAAGTGAACCAAGGATTATTCCCCGGACTTATCCACCTGTGGCACAAACTTCCAATGCCTTCTAATCACTCAAAATGCACCAACTCTTTGTACTGCCTTCAACAGTTTCAAAGGCTTTATCCTTCCTGATCTTTCTCACAACTTCGAGTCTTAAAGAAGATCCTTGCACGCACTCCTTGCGGCAACCTCCAAACACTTGAAGTGTTGAACGCTCTTCGACCTTGCGCACACTTTGCAGTAGTAGTCTCTCAATACTTGGCTCAGGTTTGAAAACTTCGAGACTTTACTCGGTCTATGCACTCCTTGCACGGCTCCTGTTCCTGACTGCACTTCTGGGTTAATGAGGACAAAAGCTATCTCTCTTGAGCTTTTAGAGACAACTCTCTGAACACCTTGTCAACGCACTCCTTGCGGAAAATTTGACTGCACTCCTTGCAGGAACTCTTGCTCATATAGAGAAACAATTGAAACTCATTCTTCTTACTCTCTCTCTCTCTCTCTCTCTCTCTCTCTCTTAGATTTCAAACATTCAACAAGAAATCATTCATACATAGCATAAAAGAAAATGTACAGCAGAAAGAGTAAAACATTCATGAGCATAACATTCAAAGATGCATACACAGAGAATATAGGAACACCATGAGTCTGAATCACAACTTCCTCATATTAGTTCAGAACTTCTGTACATGGAGTCTGCTACACAGTTCTCTCTGTTTTTTCCTCTATGCTCTCCTACTCTTCATCATGATGTTACAATACACAATGAGGGTGTCAATATTCCGTTTTCCCTCTCTCATTCTAAACTATCTAATCTATGCATTAAAGCTACCTACTAACATAAATGCTTTCTTAGTCCTTCAAATGAGAGCGGGTCGCTCAAGGTCTAATTACAATCTATTAGTACGCCTCTCCTTAACTACAAATTTAAGTTTGGCGCATCCAATCTTCAAAAAAATTTAAAAAATGTATCATGTGCTAAAAATGTGTTGTGGTTGCCCCACGCTCGCTTGATGTTGGTGATGCTCCTGCATCATTCCACCCAAACATAGACTATTTTTTTCAAATGTCAACATCTAGTCACCTTTGAGTTGAGACTAGTAATCCACAAAAGAGGGTGGTATCTCATTGTCCACTCACAACCCATTGACATAATTCTCCTACAAATATCTTGATTTTGCACCATCTCTCTTTTTCTCGACCTACCCAAGCCAATGAATGTACCCCTTCACTAATATTATTCCCTCAAGAGTCATATTCATTTATCAGGGTCTCTATGGCACAAATAACTAGGAATATCTTTGTTGGTAACTCCAAGGAACTCACTGCTTGGAGAAACTAGTAGTAACAATAGAAACACTTGTTGTTATAATGAAACTCAACCAGGAGTTCACTCTTCAGGCTTGAAAACCTGGATCTTCAATATTAAGCTCCAAAACACTTTGAATGTTCTCTAGAATTCTCTATAATTCACCCTCGATGGATACACCTTCTCCAATACTTGTTTCCTGCTCTCTACACGTTTCTCATGCATAAAAATTGAATTTTAAAATTGTTATAGACACATATATGAATTTTATCCTTTTGGATTAATTTCTTGACTCACACACTTACCTAAGTTTATTGTATTGATCCCCCATGTTCTCAATAACTATGGGATGTGACCACTCACACCCACCCTCTTACATGTATTCAGTGATTGGCTTTGGGAACACTCAATCCAAAAATAATGTTTAATACATAGTCATAGTAAAATTCAAGAATGTGGGTGAATATTAATAGATGTGTAATTCCCCCTTGGACCCCTCTTAGCCATTCTCTTATACCATCCCTTCTATTGTGGATTAATTCAATGCCCATCTCTATACATGTCCCCTTAGTATCTTATATCACATTTTATTATTAAAACATAGAAATACAATTGCCATATTACATCACTTTGGTCATAGCCACACACTATATCTGCATTAAGCATAAGTTGAACTATGAATAATAGTGGGGATGTTACAAGCCACTTCTTTCTCCATTCCTAGCCAAAAGTATTGGCTTCTTACAACTGCAATTTTTTTCTAATATTCTAAGTGCCCAACATATGGCACATTATATATTTCTCTCAGCAATGTATTTTTTAGCTCACTAAAATTTTTCAAATACATTTTCTCTCTATACATGAGTATTTTATCCTCTTTTATCTCATGAAAATTACTTTTATGTTGTAAATTACCTTGTGATAACTTTTCTTTTATTTTAAAATATTGTTGATCTAAATTTGAAGCCTCTAAAATTTTGTCTTTTAAATTTGTGTTGAACATGTTGATGGTTGAAATATGCATTTCATGACATCTTCTACTGAGTGCATCAGCCACCCGATTTTATTTTCCTTTTATATGCTTAATTTCAAAGTCATATTCACTCAAAAATTTCAGCCATCTAGTTTTTCTGACATATAATGTTGGTTGTCCAAACAAATGCTTCAGACCATGGTGGTTTTTCCTTATCTCATATATTCTCCTCGTAAGGTAATGTCTCTAGATTTTTAGTGAGGACTCCATCGATCTCTTCCTTGCATGCATCATTGCACACCACAAAATCTTCATCGATATCTGTAATCTTAAATATCAGTGCACTTGTTAAAATATATTTCAAGTACTCAAAACTCTCTACACACTTGGAATTCCATTCAAATTTCACTCCCTTCTTTTGCAAAGAAATGATTGGGATTTCAATATTGGAAAATCCTTTTATGAATCTTTGGTAATAATTGGAAAGTCCCATGAATAATCTCAAGTTTGTCACATTTCTTGGCATTGGCCATCCTCTAATGGCCTCTATGTTCTCAAGACAAATTTATATCCCTTCTACTGAAATAATGTGCCCCAAGTAATGAATCTTGTTTTGATAAAAGATGCACTTACTTAGCTTGGCATACATGTTATGTTCTCTCAAAACTTGCAGGACCATTCTTAAGTGATGCTCATTATTTTCTTATTTCCTTGAGTATATGAGTATATCACCTAAGAACACAATCACAAACTTTTCCATGTATTCCCTGAACACTCCATTTGTTTATCCCCGCTTGGTGATAACCTGATCTCATTTCAATAATAAAAAAAAATATTGCACCTTTCAACTAATC
Organism: Picea engelmannii; assembly: GCA_009831015.1. Classification (NCBI taxonomy): domain Eukaryota; kingdom Viridiplantae; phylum Streptophyta; class Pinopsida; order Pinales; family Pinaceae; genus Picea; species Picea engelmannii. The sequence continues at coordinate 80,844 of ML781571.1, forward strand.
AAATAGATCATCAATCATTGGCAAATAATATTTGATCTTTATTGTGACCTTATTTAGCTATCTAAAATCAGGACACAACCTTAAGGTTACATATTTCTTCTTCACAAAAATAACTAGGGCTCCCCAAGGTGACTTACTTGGGTGTATATACCCCTTCTTCAAAAGTTCTTCAAGTTTCATTTGCAAATCCTTTAAAAATGGCGTGCCCATTCTGTAAGGTGTCTTGGATTTCACCAAAAAACACTTTGGTGGAAATCCTAGGATTTCCCTAAAAACATCTTCAAAATATTTTAAGACTAGATGGTCGTCAATACTTTCCACTTTATCTTTGGATACTTCTTCCATATGGGATAAGAAAATATGACATCCCCTCTCAAAACTTGTTTTCAGTTGCATGGTTGAAATTTCTCTAATTACTAAAACTCTAAGAATGCCTTAAATCTTTCCTTGCTTTCCTCCCTCATCAGGACACATTATTATTTTGATGTAATAGTGTAGGACATAACAGTGTTTTTCGAACAAATATTTTCCAATTCGACAACCATATGAACCCAATGGTATGACATTCATATCTACCTTTGTGCTGAGTCCATTCATGTCTATTGGAAAATATTTAACCAACTCATTGATGTTTCTCTTAGCCCCTGTGGATAATTGAACTAAACAATATTTCTTATGCGTAATCCTTTACTAGTGAAATATTTAAACAATGTTAGAGTATATATAACTATGGAAATCTCCAAAATAAATTGAAATTTCTATGGGTTAGTTATCAATCTTACCTTCCACTTCAATCATGGGGGATTAACACTCTAATTGCTTGTTGTCCAAGGCTGCATAAATCTTTTGCATTATTCCACCCATGTCTTCAAATGTTTCATCCTCCTAAATTTTTTGGAAAATACTCATTCTTTCTGCTTTGTGAGGGAAGTGATTATATAAGTGATTTCCCTAGCATCCCCAACATTGTGTAGGTTGTTCCCTTGGCCTTTTCCCAAATGAATATTTTGTCTTGTGCTCATTTTGGGTTGATTATCCTTACTAATTTTCTTGGGAATTTTTCTTGAAAAAGGGTGTCTTAAAACCTTTATTCCTTTGATCGCTTTTTCCTTTCATCTTGTCATTCCAAGATTTTTGGAAGAATATCCTCCCTATATTATTCTCATAAATTTGCATTTCTCTTCGCATGGGATCCTCCAAGGTCCTAGAGTTATCACATTGAATATTGTCACTATATAAAGAGGGTAAGCCACTCAGAAACATTTGGATTTTGACCTTCTCATCCTTTATTAAGCCCACATACTTAAGCAATTCAAAGAATCTCTTTTCATAGACATCCATTGTCATGCTTCCCAACTTGAGTTCAAAGAAACATTTAATTTTACTTTCATAGTAATGATCAGACAAATATTTCACTTGTAAATATCCTTTGAACTGCCTCCACGAGACATTCTTCTCATCAAGGTGTTTGTCTTTCTTAAGTTGATCCCACCACATAGATGTGTTTCCTTGCAAGTGGTAACTTGTAGTTCTTGTTTCTATCTTGGAGGGATAATCATGTAGATGGAAATGTTTTTTCCAATATCAAGGCCTCGACCTATTCTCCCTTCCCATTCTCTCCATTGAAAGTTGGTGGCTTAATTTTCCTAAGTTCACTTTGCAATATATTTTCCTCGAGTTTTCTCCTCTACCTCCTAGTAAGAGACACACTTGGGATGCTCTCTGGAACTAAAACTGCATGATCTCTCCTAATGGATTTCATTAGAGAAAGATGGTGTCTTCTCATACTCCTTGATTTAGTATCATTCCTATGCTCATCCCTTCTGTTATGGGATCTAGATGTTGTCACTTATCTAGCACTAGTTGATTGCTTTATCCCAGAGTCTTTATTGGATTAAATCTGAAACATGTTCAATATATATAGTATCTCCTCTTGAGATTTCATAATATTCTCATTATATTCCCTATATATTTTCTCTTCTCTTTCCACCTTTACATTTGCGTTGTCCTTTAAAATTAATACAATATTAATATTGACGGGCCCACCGGTACCGAATTCCCACTTATCATGCATCTGAACTCAAATGGGACAAGGGTCCCACCTCATATGCCAAACCTCCACCTAGCACCCTTCCATTGGTTGCGGGAAAGTGAGGGTCCCATACCATACCTTTACCTTGGCACACAAAATTGATTCCCCCCCAATCCAATGGTGGATATGATTAGGATATCAATGGCAGATGATCTATCTTGTATCACCAACACTCTCTAGGGTTAACACCCCTTTCGTGATGCGACACGTGAACTTGCATGTCCCTCGATCGGATGGGTGGAGATGATCACAAGATAAATGATGGGGAATCCATTTCATATCTCCAACATGCTCGAGTGTTAACACCCCCTCCACGATGTGACACTATAAAACAACCCTAATATGTGATGCATTTTTACTAGTTTCACATTACCAAAGACCTTTTGGAAAATCACTTGTGAGCAATGCGACACCACTTATGGTATCGACTCACCTCCTTGCTAATGTGACTCCCACATCACTTGTTGGTCTGGTGACTGAAAACTACAAACCCTACCATTGTGTACTTTCCATTGTGGAATTCCATGTCACCATTTCCACACCACCCTCCATGTGGCCTCTACGTTATGTTAACATAATGGTACGAAAAATTACCCAAATTTTCCAAAATTTCAAAATTTCCCAAATTTTTTAAAAATGTATGTTCTCAAAATTCTCATCATGGTTTCCATGAAACTATGAAATTAATATTTATATGGCCAATATCATCCTTTTTCATTTCATTTCGAACATGAAAGCCAAAATTTGACACTTCCACATTGAATTCTAATGAATTTCACTTCAAAAATTGCGGATTTTTCCCGATTTCTACATGGATATCCTAAAAATCCCAAATTAAACCAATTACAAGCCAAAAAACACTCATTAAGAGGTTAAAATTGGGGGTCTTAACCCCTAATATTAATTTCCTCATGAATTTTCCCCAATTCACTAGAGTAATTTTGACAAATAAATTTGCAGACATCCTCTAAAATTTAATTCTGCAATTCCATCTTATGTGTGTTGTTTCTAGACCATGCAGCTTCAATTTTTAACCTATCACTCTTATGCCAATCTATAATCCTCCCCAACTTAACTAAGGAACATTACTTGTGAAAAATACACAATATTTCGAAAATTTTCTTTGGCTAAATAATTTTTCTTTAGCTTACCAACTACATATCATAAACATATTTAACTAGATTTTGATACCTGGTGAAAACCTCTTGCCCTCTGGCCGAGATCAGCGCAAGATATTTTCCAAACCACGCAAAGAGTTAAGTAAACCCTTTTTTTCAAGCCACGAAATATTTCAGGCTTCGCGAGTTGGAGGTTCTCGACGCAATGTCACAACTCTTACAATCGTCGAAATGTGAAATGTCAATGAAGGTTGACTCCTCCAACGCGACAAGCACATGCCACCTGTTACCCACTAGTTTCAGTTTTTGGGACTTTGAGTGAACAACCAACAGTCGTTCATCTTCCCTTATGACTCCCCAAACTCTGAAATTTCACCTTTTACGGGATCGAAGACTATGAGCCTCCCTTGATCCAACAGTCCCGATATTTTCCAGATTTCACAAACCGAGAGTTTGAAACTCTCGATTCCAAATTCTCTTGTCGCGCCAATCCCTGAATTCCTGAAATGAAAATTCATTCAGGATCCGACGACACTCATTGGATTCAATCCAACGACCCCTATCTCTCCTGATCTTTTGAATGTTAAAAGATGCTCAGCCTTAACTTCCTCACAGATTTATAAGATCCAACGGTTCACGGAATTTCGATACTTTTCCACAAAGTGTTTCCACCATTCAATTCTACAGTTGATAATCCCTTTCATGATTCAAGAGTTAGAGTGACCAAGGGTTTTTGCCTACTCTCCAAAATTACGAACTCTGAATTCTCGAAATGATCTAATGGCTCGAAATGACCACTACCAACAGTTCACGTTGACTCTTGATATCAGGATGGTGGATTCATCGAACTCCTAATCACCTTATAGCTCCTCTAATCCTACGGTCCTCGCAATTTTGCGAGTTCTCCACGGATAATTCTAACCATCTGATTCACTCCTCAATGACTCCTATACGACGATTTTGACCTTCATCTCCCTTTGATCACTTCAAAGGTTAAATCCCTTCTGATATTTCTCTTATAGACTCAAGCTTCCAAGAAAAAAAAGGATCCCTGCATGCACTCCTTGTGGCAGAATTTCAAATAACCTCTATTTATTTGAGTCTTTGACCCTGTGCACTCTTTGCAATAGTAGTCCTTCAACTTTCCCCTTAGTTGATAAGTTTTAAATCTTCAACCAGCCTGCGCACACCTTGCACGGCTCTGTTGTTCACTTGCACTTCTACTGGTATGAGAACAACGATATCCCTCCTAAGCTTTCTGAGATAAAAATCATACCCTCATCGATGCACACCTTGCGGATGTTCACTGCACCCCTTGTAGGAATCCTCAGGGAGAGAAACAATTGAGACTCATTCTTCTTCTCTTACTGACTTCATACATTCAACATGAAATCATAAACATAACACAACATTGAAATAAATCCATAACAGAGAAACAAATCAACTGTAAACATACCATTCAACTAATATAAACAGTAAGCATCATAACACCATGAAAGTTGAGTCAAAGCTTCATATATTAACTCAAGTGCTCTTGTACATGGGTTATTCTCTACAGCTCTCTGCTACAACTTTATAGCTTATGAATTCTGAATGATCCTCCCAAAATTACAATGATACAAGGGTGAGGGTGTCTATATCCTTTTTCCTTCCCATGCTTCTAAACTGTCTAATCTATTAAATTGAATCTACTTACTCGCACTCATTACACATAAATGCCTCTACATTCGACAGATGATAGAAACACTCACGATTTGTTTACAACATCTAGATATAAATGTAAGTACACTTCCCTTAGCTATTTCATTAATGTCCATCCATTAATCTTCAAAACACTTCAAACTGTGCATGGGTGCTTTTCCAGTTGTCTTTCGCCTTTATGTTGCTTGGCTAGCTATGTATGATGCTCCTGCATCATACTCCCTTGCTTGAAAATTTTCATGAACTCCTGTTCATGAACTCTTGCATAGTTTGTCCATGCTTATGAATTGCTGCTTCATCCTCCCAATTAGCATCTGCAACTGGATGTCCTTTCCATTTGACCAAGTATTCAAAATACTCTTTTATCCTAGTCTTTTTGATAATCCTTTTGTCAATTATTCTTTCCATCTATGGCTTTTTAGCTACAGGCATTTGTTTTTTCCATTGAATTTCTTTCTGTTCCTCCTCTGCTCCTATTTCTTCAGCCCTGTAAGGGTACAAATCTGTGATATTGAATATCGGTGAGATTCCAACCCCATCGGGTAATTCAATATCATATGCATTTCCCCAAATTTCCTTATGACCCTGCATGGTCTAATCGTTTTCATCTTCAGTTTGTTATACGTTACCCTTGGGAACCTCTCCTTCCTCAAATGTGCAAGAATTAGATCACCAACTTCAAACTGAAGTTCTCGCCTATGTTGATCTGCTCTACGCTTGTATTCTTGATTTGAACTCTGCAATCGCTCCTTAATTGGGCTATGAAGCTCCTTCATTCCTTCTACAAAGTCCTATGCACTAGCACTTCTGAATTCAACTTGTTTTGCATCTTTCAATTCAGAAAATCCCCTTGGTTTCATTCCATATGCAATATAGAATGGACTGTGCCCTGTTCTTCTATTGAGTGAATCATTGTAAGCAAATTCCTCCTGTGGCAGAATGTGATCCCATTGACAATGGTGTTCAGTCACTAAGCTCCTTAACAAATCCCCCAAGCTCCTGTTTATGACCTCTGTCTTTCCATCTGTCTGAGGATGATATGTTGAGCTAAAAGGAAAAATTGTCCCCAACTTCTTCCATAAGGTCCTCCAGAAATGCCCTATGAACTTGGTAACTCGATCAAAAACGATACTCTTTGGCAAGCCATGAAGTCTGACAACTTCCTTGAAAAATAGGTTTGCAATATGAGTTGCATCGTTGGTTTTTTGGCATGGTATGAAATGTGCCATCTTTGAAAATATGTCGACTACCACAAAGATTGAATCACATCCTCTTTGTGTCCTTGGCAGTCCTAATATGAATTCCATGCTCACTGCATCCCATGGCCTTTATGGTATGGGTAATGGTTGATATAATCCTGTGTTCTGCCTTTTTCCTTTCATGTGCTGAAAAATTCTGCACCTGTCCACAAATTTCTTCACATCCGTCCTCATCCGTAGCCAAAAATATGAGCCATTTAGCTTTGAAAACGTTTTATCATGACCGAACTGTTCGACCAATCCTCGACTGTGTTTTTCCTTCAACAAATTCTCCCTCATGGAGCCTTTCAGAATACATAGTTGATTTTCCCTGAACAATAATCCATCCTGGATCATGTATTTAGTCCATTGGCTTCTATCCCTGAGAATTGGATTCTCAAATGCCTCATATGCCTCTTTAAAATCTAGGTCATCCCTGCACATTTCTTTGAGGTTATCAAAACCCAAAGTCTTAACTCTGAACTCCTGCATAAGAGAACATTTCCTGCTCAAAGCGTCAACAACTTTGTTAGTAGTTCCATAAATATGCTTAGTCAAAAAAGTAAAATTTTGCATGAATTCAACCCATTTAGCATGATTTTGGTTCAACTTCTCTTGTCGAGTCACGAATTGTAAAGTGTGATTATCATTGTACAAAACAAACTCCTTGGGAACCAAATAATGTCTCCATTTCTTCAGTGCTTGTATGACTACATAGAATTCTTTGTCATACGTGGAGTACTTAATCTTTGCTTCATTCAATTTTTCACTGAAATATGTGACCGGCCTATTGTCTTGGCTCAAGACTGCTCCAATTGCAAATCCACTCGCGTCACACCTAACCTGGAATGTCTTGCTAAAATATGGCAAAACCAGAATTGGTTGCTCAGTGATCTTCTTCTTCAGCAGATTGAAGCTCTTCTCTGCTTCCTCTGTCCAGTAAAAAGATTTGTGTCGTTTCTTCACTGTATCCATCATTGGAGCACTAATTCCATTGAAGTTTCGAATGAATTTCCTGTAGAATCTTTCCAAACCATGGAAGCTTCGAACTTCAAACATGCTCTTCGGCGATGGCCAATTCTTAATCTCATTTATCTTTTCTAGATCCATTTTCAATTCATTTGCAAAGATAACAAAACCCAAATAAATGAGTTTCATCCTCATAAATGATGATTTCTTCATATTGATTAGCAATTTCTCTTGATGTAACCTCCTCATTACTGCAACTAGATTCTTTTAGTGTTCTGCTTCTGTTTTGCTAAAAATTAGTATATCATCAAGATATACAATGACAAATTTCCCAATGAAATCCTTCATGACTTCATTCATCAACCTCATGAAAGTACTAGGCGCATTTGTTAGGCCAAATGGCATGACAAGACATTCATACAATCCCTCATTTGTCTTGAACGTTGTCTTCCATTCATCACCTTCTCTCATTCTAATCTGATGATATCCTCTTTTCAAATCAAGTTTTGAAAAAAACTTTGCTCCACTCAAGCAATCCATCAAGTCGTCCATCCTTGGCAATGGAAACCTGTATCTTATGGTAATATTATTGATTTCCCTTGAGTCTGTACACATTCTCCAGCCACCATCTTTCTTTGGGCTGAGCACTATCAGAACAATGCATGGACTCAAGCTCTCTTGAATCAATCCTTTGTCCATTAAGTCCTGGACTTGCCTCTTAACTTCTTCATTTTCTTGCGGCATCAACCAATATGCTTCTTTGTTCGACAAATTG
>ML781571.1:101946-117251 GCA_009831015.1 Picea engelmannii
TGTCACAGGTTTACCAGAACTCAAGGTCGATCAAGAAGGCATATGCAATGGATGTGCATAAGGGAAGAACATCAAGAAATCGTTTCCAAAGAGGGACAACAAGACAGAAGGAGTCCCAGAACTCATCCATTCAGATGTGTGTGGCCCAATGCCATCATCCTTCATTACTAGGTATGTATACTATGTATCGTTCATTAATGATTATTCTCATAAAAGACCTAGATATATTTGAAGTGTTCAGCAAGATCAAGGAATTCAAAGCCTTGATAAGAGAACCCTTTTGTAAGGAAGATTAAGATACTCATGTCAGATAATGGAGGATAATATACCTCAAAAGAGTTCATGAACTTATGCAAAGATGTTGGGATCAAGATCCCCAACAAAATGGTGTAGCTGAATAGAAGAAAAAAACCATGATGGAAGCCGTGAATATCAAGATCTTCCTATGTGCTTATGGGTAGAAGCAGTAATGACAGTTGTTTATGTGCAGAACCGATTACCCCATAGTGCACTTGGGCTCAAGACACCAGAAGAGATGTTCATCGGAAATAAGCTAGAGGTAAGTCATCTTGAAAATATTTGGCTATCCATTGCTTATTCATATACCTAAAGAAAAGAGAAACAATCTAGAACCCTCTGAAAAGAAGGGAATATTTGTGGGATACTGTGAGGTCTCCAAGACATTCAGAATCTACATACCAGGTCACCACCACATTGATATTAGCAGGGACGTGACCGTTGATGAATAAGTAGCACTTAAGAAATCACGAAGATGCCAGCTTGAAGAAGTATATGAAGAGGAACCTGTAAATCCTAGGATTACAGAATCAATGAGGGAGGTTCCCAGAGCTGTAGAACCAGTGAGGGAAGTCGTAACTTCCCCTGATGAGGAACTTCTAGAAGACCATGATATAGTAGAAGTTCAATAACCTCCTCAAATGACCTTCTCCCATAAAAGAAATCATGCTTGGGCAAGAGAGCTTATTCAAGATGGAGAGAAGTATGGTGTTCCAAAAGGAACCACGAGACAGGTGAAAAGACCAAAGACATTCTCCAATTACATGGCTTTGATGTGCAATCTACTTGATGAAGAACCTACATGCTTTGAAGAGGCCATTCAAAAGAAGAAATGGGTAGATGCCATGACAGAGGAATACCAATCCATAATAAAGAATGATGTATGGGAAATAGTTCCCAGACCAAAATCTAAGGATGTGGTATCATCAAAATGGATCTTCAAAATAAAACATGTTGCTGATGGAAGTATTGAGAAATATAAAGCAATATTTGTCACTCGTGGCTTTTCCCAGAAGGAAGGTATTGACTATGAAGAGACATTTTCTCCTATGGCTAGATACACTTCGATCAGAACCATTATATCTCTTGCTGCCAAGATGAAATGGAAGCTGCACCAGATGGACGTGAAGACAACTTTCCTGAATGGTGTTATCGAAGAGAAAGTGTATATAGAGCAACCCCAAGGATTTGAGGTTGAAGATAGGAAGTCTCATGTCTGCTGATTAAAGAAATCCTTATACGGATTGAAGCAAGCTCTCAGAGCTTGCTATGGCTGTATAGACAGTTTCTTGACGAGCTTAGGCTTTACCAAGAGTAAAGCAGATTCAAATCTCTACTTTAAAATTATGGATAATGAAACAGTAATATTACTACTATATGTGGATGACTTATTCTTAACTGGAGAAGAAAAGCTCATCACTGAATGTAAATAGAGACTTGCCGCAAAATTTGAAATGAAAGACCTTGGTCTAATGCATTACTTCTTAGGCCTTGAGGTATGGCAGAGTCCAGAAAGAATCTTCCTTAACCAAGGGAAGTACACGGTCAAAATCTTAAAGAGATTTGACATGCTAGAATGGAAGTCCATGAATACTCTCATGGAAGAGAAGTTGAAGTTGTTGGTCAGTACTTCGTCAGATTTGATAGATGCCACACTATACAGACAGATTATTGGATCGTTGATGTACCTGATGAACACCAGATGAGACATTTGTTTTGCAGTGAACACCTTGAGTCAGTTTCTGGTAGATCCCGGACGTGTTCACCTAGTGGCTGCAAGACATGTGATGAGGTACCTTAAAGGTACAATGGATTATGGTCTCAGCTATGATGTAGATCATGACTTCACATTGAGTGGATATACTGATGCAGATTGGGCAGGAAGCGTTGCATACAGAAAAATCACTTCCGGATGTTGTTTCAGTTTGGGATCAACCATGATCTTATGGTAGAGTAGGAAGAAATCCAGTATTTCTCTCATCACAATGGAAGTAGAGTACATTGCCGCATTTTTTTCTAGCTGCGAAGCTATATGGCTTCGAAAGTTGCTGACAGACCTATTTGACTTGGAGATGAGAGCAACTGCAATTCTATGTGACAACCAGAGCTGCATAAAGATGACAGAGAATCCTGTATTCGATGACAGGTCAAAGCACATAGAGATCCAATATCATTTCATCCACGACATGGTACAGAGAGGTGCCTTGAAGCTCCATTACATTAGCACATATGAACATGTTGTTGATGTGTTGACTAAGCCTCTATCTCGTGTAAAGTTTGAACACTTTCGAGATAAGCATGGTATATTCTGAAAGGACCCTCCCTGAAAGGGGGAGTATATATATTTTCCTTGCTTCTAACCTCACTGTTAGACGTAAATCAAGATGAGTCATTTCTTCTGACCTCGTTATTAGGCATAAAGAATGACGTTGTGTGTTCCTTGCTTCTGACCTCGTTGTTAGACATAAAGCATGATGTTATGTGTTCCTTTCTTTTGACCTCGTTGTTAGACGTAAAGCATGATGCTATGTGTTCCTTGATTCTGACCTCGCTGTTAGACGTAAAGCAAGATGAATCATTTCTTTTGACCTTGTTGTTAGACGTAAAGCATGACGTTGTGGATTCATTGTTTCTGACCTAGCTATTAGATGTAAAGCAAGATGATTCCTCACTTCTGACCTCGTTGTTAGATGTAAAGCGAGATGTTGATGTGTTACTTTCTTCTGACCTCGTTGTTAGATGTAAATCAAGATGAGTCATGCTTCTGACCTCATTGTTAGATGTAAATCTTGACGTTGTGATTCTTCACTTCTAACCTAGTTGTTAGACATAAAGTGAGATGATGATATTCCTTGCTTCTAACCTAGTTGTTAGACGTAAAGCAAGATGTGACTGACACTGAGCTACCAGCTTAACAACTATTACATTGAGCTAGTGTAGTACTGCCAACCTAGTGTTGTGATGAGGTATAATTTTTTTACTGATACATATTTGATGCAGATGATGATAGAATTATTTTGAGAATGGTGATGTTTCTGATGAAGAAAACTTTTGATGACTCGTAAATATGCTAGCCAATGTTTCAAGATGATATTGATGATACTGTCTTCCTGATGCCACTGATGATGCAGACCTCTCTCGCCTGATGCTGATGAAGAATACCCTTCTTGTTAAGGGGGGGTGTTGAAATAATGTAATTGCGAAGAGCATTCTTATTATTATTGTTATTTTGTTATTAGGATTAATCCCCATTGTGGATTAATCATGTCGGTAATTGTATTAGGACCAAATCCCCTTTTGTGGATTGGTCGTCGGACAATTATAATGGGCAGAATAAGAAGTTGGCCCCATCAGTTATTATTGAGACCCGGAATTAATTTAAAGGTGGGTTTACCCACCCAGAGTGAGAGGTCGTCCCTGCCAGTGAAACCCTTTCACACGTGCCAGTCTTATATATATAGGAGGCTAGCGCCTCACTTTAACACACAACTCACTTGCTCATTATTTTATGAGGCAAGATGCAATTACCAGTTAGAGAGAGGAGAAGAAGAGTGGCACATCTCTTGGGGAGGAATATCTGTATTAGTTTGAGTTATCTCTTGAACATTGTATAAGATATTTATGATAAGGAAGTTTTTGTTGGGTTTTCTTCCCCTAGAGAGTTTCCCAGGATAAATGATGTGTCTCTTATGAATGTGTATTTCTCAGTGATCTTGTTCTTATGATGCTCTTATCTATTGAAATCAAAAGAAATATAATAATGGCATAAACATTAACATTATCCTTAATCGAAAACAACATGTGAGTCCTACCATTTTTATGAAGGGTGTACGTGTTCTTTCTCCCATCATGAACCACATTTCTGTCATATTTCCATGGTCTACCTAGCAATAGCTGACAAACATCCATGGGCATGACGTCACATAATATCTCGTCTTTATATCCCCCTATTTTAATTTCAACTAAACATTGTTTAGTGACATTTACCTGATGTCCTTTTTGTAGCCATGAAACTCGGTATGGGCTTGGATGTGAAATAGTCTCTAGCTCCAGCTTTTCCACCATCTCTGTAGATATGAGATTATCTGTGCTACCGCTGTCCACTATGACCTTGCATACTCTATCCTTAGTTTTGCAAGCAGTCCGAAACATATTGTTTCTTTGGGCCAGATTCTCCTGTTCCTTCTCTGATTTCAAGAGAACTTTCCTCATCATTAAGGATCTTCCACCCTCAGTGTCCTCTGCCTCGACATTCCTTCCTTGAGCTTCAGAAATGTGAGTTTCACCACCATTTTTCTTCCTATATGGACACTCATAGGATTTATGTTCGATTTTTCCACAGACAAAGCATTTCACTTCACCTCCTCTGCCTCTTCCTCTTCCTTTGGCTCGAGGAAAAGTATTTCTATCAGCATACTACCTTCCTTGTGAGTTTCCTCTTCTCTCAGGTTGAGTTTGAGGTTTCTTCTCTTCTTCCTTAGGTTTCTAAGTTCTGTCCTGGGCAATTGTCTTGCCTCTTCTTTGACTTCCACCTCGGCCTCTTTGACCTTGCTTCAGTCTCATCTTCTCTTCGGCTTTCGGAGCCATCTAATAAGCATCTTCCACATTTCGAATGGTCATCATGCTCATCTCATCTTGAATGTCATATCACAGACCATTCATGTACCTGGCAACTTTTTCATCATCGCTCTCCCGATGACCTGCTCTGATGTTTACCCTGTAGAATTATTCAGTGTATTATTTCACTGACATCAGCTTCTGTCTCAAATTATGCATCCTCCAAAATAGAGTGATTTGATGATCCCTGGGTATAAATTTGGCTTTCATCTTCGCAACCATTCTATCCTAGTTTTTGATTTTATGCTTTCCTTTGCAGCATCTGTCAGCCCGTAGTTCATCCCACCACAGTGTTGCATGCCCTTTAAGTCTGGTAACAACATGTTTGACCTTCTTATCTTCCTTGACATCCTCATAGTTGAAGTATTTGTCTAGAGCTCTAATCCTGTCTAGAAGATCTTCAACATCCAAGTTTCCCTCATACATGGGAATGTCCATTTTTACCCTAGCACCTATCCTTGAAACAACCCTGAATAGGCATTCTTCTGTAGCATATTCGACTGCAACTTATTTGTTTACAACTTCATTTTCACTTTCAGCTTCTCTGATATCCCCAACATCAACTGTGCGCCTTTGTGTTGTCTCCATAGCATCAAGCCTGGCACGTAATTCACGCATTTCCCTTTCCACTGGTGGATTAGGTATTTTCCTGTCTCTTCTTCTTAGTGGCATGGATGTAAATTTTCCTCTTTTCTCTCTACTACAAGAAGAAAAGAATTTGTTCTATGCTCTGATACCACAACTGGTGCAAACCTCCTGCCCTCGGGCCAAGATCAGCACAGAATCTTTTCCAAACCATGCAAAGAGTTAAGTAAACCCTTTTTTTCAAGCCACGAAATATTTCGGGCTTCACGAGTTGGAGGTTCTCAATGCTATTTCACAACTCTTACAATCACTGAAACGCGAAATGTCAATGAAGATTGACTCCTCCAACGCAACAAGCACACACCACCTGTTACCCACTAGTTTCAGTTTTCGGGACTTTGAGCGAACAACCAACAATCGTTCCTCTTCCCTTATGATTCCCTGAACTCTGAAATTTTTCCTTTTGCGGGATCAATGGCTATGAGCCTCCCTTGATCCAACGGTCCCGATATTTTCGGGATTTCATGAACCGGTAGTTTGAAACTCTCGATTCCAAATTCTCTTGTCACACCAATCCCTGAATTCCCAAAATGCGAATTCGTTCAGGATCTGACGAATCTTGTTGGATTGGATCCAATGACCCCAATCTCTCATGAGCTTTTGACCACTAAAAAATTTTTAGCCTTAACTTCCTCACAAATCTGCGAGATCCAACGGTTCACGAAATTTCAATACTTTTCCATGAAGTGTTTCCACCATTCAATTCCACACTTGATAATCCCTTTCGCAATTCGGGAGTTAGAGTGACCAAGGGTTTTGGCTTGTGCTCCAAACTTACAAAATCTGAATTCCTGAAATGATCTGATGACTCAAACTGACCACTACCAATAGTTCACGTTGACTCTCTATACTAGGATGGTGGATTCATCCAACTCCTAACCACCTTATAGCTCCTCTGGATCCTACGGTCCTCGCAATTTCACGAGTTCTCCACGGATAATTTTGACCGTCCAATTCACTCCTCAATGACTTCTGTACGACGATTTTGACCTTCCTCTCTCTTTGATCACTTCAAAGTTTAAATACCTCCTGATATTTCTCTTGTAGACTCAAGCTTCCAAAAAAAAAAAGGATCCCTGCACGCGCTCCTTGCGGTAGACTTTCAAATAACCTCTGGTTATTTGAGTCTTCGACCCTGTGCACTCTTTGCAATAGTAGTCCTTCAACATTTCCCTTAGTTGATAAGTTCTAAAGATTCAACCAGTGTGTGCACACCTTGCACGACTCTATTCTTCACCTATACTTCTACTGGTATGAGAACAACGATATCCCTCCTGAGCTTTCTGAGATAAAACTCAGACCCTCATCGTCGCACACCTTGCGGACGTTCACTACACCCCTTGCAAGAATCCTCAAGGAGAGAAACAATTGAAGCTCATTCTTCTTATATTACTGACTTCATACATCCAACATGAAATCATACACATAACATAGCATTGAAATAAATTTGTAACAGAGAAACAAATCAACTGTAAACATACCATTCAACTAATATAAACAGTAAGCATCATAACACCATGAAAGTTGAGTCAAAGCTTCATATATTAACTCAAGCGCTCATGTACATGGGTTGTTCTCTATAGCTCTCTGCTACATCTTTACAGCTTATGAATTATGAATGATCCTCCCAAAATTACAATGATACAAGGGTGAGGGTGTCTATATCCTTTTTCCCTCTTATGCTTCTAAATTGTCTAATCTATTAAATTAAATCTATCTACTCACATTCATTACGCATAAATGCCTCTACACTCAACAGATGAGAGCAACTCTCATGATTTGTTTACAACAGCTAGATATAAATGTAAGTACACTTCCCTTAGCTATTTCATTAATGTCCATCCGTTAATCTTCAAAACACTTCAAAATGTGCACGGGTGCTTTTCCAACTGTCTTCCACCTTTATGATACTTTCATGGTTGTGTATGATGCTCCTGCATCAATACCCATAATTAAATGCATCTAAAACATTCTATATGAACATAATGCATCTAATAAATATCTACAACATTACATAAAACCATTCTGAGGAACAGGGTAAAAGCGCAAACATGAAACTCATAAGCAAACTCGGAAAATAGATGAACACTTAACTTTTTAAAACATTTTTGCAACTGAATGCCTGTGAAGGAAATTCACCCAACCATAGACTTGTTGTTCTAATTATCAAGATAAATTCACCCCCATGATAGGGATGAGAATCCAAAAAATAAGTGTGCCTCTCACAGTCCACTCACAACTAAATATCCCACCACCCACTGGTATTCTCCTATGGATATTCCAATTTTCCTCAATCTCTCTTTCTCTTGACCTTCCCAGCCCAATGAATGTTCCCCTTCACTTCTCTTAGTCCATTCTCTTTTTCATTTATCAAGGTATCTCTAGCACAAGTAACCAAGAATCTCTCTACTGGGAAGTCAAGGGAACTCACTTCCCTGAAAACTACCATCAAACAACAACAACACTTTCTATTACAGTGCAGTTCCTACAAGAGTTAACTCTGCATTCCTAACAACTTGGATCTTCAATATTCAACTCCAAAAAACTCAAAAAATTATCCAACATTCTCAATAATTCACCCAACCTTATGGTGTAGATCCATTGCTCTTTTTCCCTACTGTCTACTTGATTTTCATGTAAACAATGAAAGTGAAAAACTATTTACTCTCCCCATATGAATTTCCTCTATTTTCCCAAGATAGTTGACTACTTACTCTGCCCAATGTTGATTTTTCTTCATTCCCATGATCCACAATAACTATGGGATGTAAATCTCACAACCACCCTCTTACATGAGTTTAATGATTGGGCTCTCATACACTCAAACATAAATAAGAGTTATCCCCAATGAAAATACAATTCAAGAAAAATGGGTTGAATTTATGCCCATGATTAATATCCCCCCACCCTTAGACCTCTCTTAGACACTCTCTTTTCTTATGTAAAACACATCCCCCGTCTCTATCCATATCCCTCAATAGTTGGCATCACATTTTATGTATTAAAATTTAGAAAATACATTTCACATATTACATCGCTTGACCATAGCCATATTCGTATCCACATTATGCATTAATTAAACTGGGTATTAGAGAGGGGATGTTACACCATACAACTACTTCGATTGGAATCCAAATATTCTACCTCAACATAGAAGAAGAGGCCTATATCGAATATTTATGGCAACAAAAAACGAACCCACATCTTCCATTGAGAAAAACAAATACTTTAACCGCATGGATGAAGCCTTCTCTCTCATTTGTTTATCAATATCTCTTGAATTATTATTCCATGTTGAATCATCTACAACTCCAAATGATGTTTTGAGTACTCGGGAGGGTCTCTTTGGAAAGTAAGATGAGATGCATGGCTATATTCTTGAGAATGATTTAATCTCATTAGATACAAGCAATTTCGAGAATATCCAAGACTTTATCATGAGGTTCAATTGCTACTTCAACTCAAGGATGAGGGATCGATAAATCAAATCAATAAAACTCATTGATTCTTTATATTATGTCAAACTTGGGTCTAGGGTATGTTCTCTTCATCTCCACTTTTCATAAAATAAGGATTACATTAGGTGCAACTTGGAAAATTCCCACATTGAATGTTTTCGTTGAGTACCTAATACATGAGAAACACAAGATCATCAAGATGGGAACACTAAAAAAATACAAAGTGCATGCAATTTTCGTGCATGAAAGTGGCGAGAAGAAATCTAAATCCAAACAGAAATCAAAGGGAAAGAAGGATCTCGATCGAAGAAAGGGAGTCAACTTCAAACCCTTTGATGAATCTTCCAACTCAAAAATAGGAAAGGGAAAGAAAGGGAAATCAAAGTGTGTTTATTTCAATCATGGTTATCATCTTGAATCTTGTTGCGTGAATAAAATCATTGACCTCATGGTGAAAACACTCCATAAGAATAATATTGGAGACTTTCCTAATAATTCCAAGAAGAAAACTAGAGACAACACACCAGAAAATTGAGGTAATGTGCATGATTTAATTGTAATAATTCTTCTCCAGATGCAAGGATCATTGATTCGGGAGCATCACATCACATGGAAGCCACAAAATATGTCCTTCCATCTTTAAAATCATGCATCGGTACTCCCATTATAATGGGACACGACTCTGCAATAGAAGTCTTTAGACAAGGGAGAATAGATCTCGAAAATGGAAGTTTCGAGAATGTCTTGGACATTTTGAAACTCTTCATAAATATACTCTATGTTTACCAAATCCCACATTTAGGCACATGGAAGAGGCTTGAATTCACCTCCAATTCTGTGACAATATATGACATGGAATACAACTCTCAAATTGTTGTTGGTGAGGAAAATCATCAGTCTAGATTGTACACATTCTTTAAATTTGTTGCTATATCAAATTCTACATTGCTACTAGCACATCCGAATGATGATATTATCATTTGGCATGAACAATTTGGTGACATAGATTCCATGTACATGTAGTATCTTAGTAAAAAATGGATGGTGAAAGGTTTTCCAGACACAAAAAATTTTGAAGGTGTTTGTCAAGAATGTGTTCTTTGCAAGCATCTGCAAGAGAAATTTGAGAAAAAAAAGGCATGGAAGACCTTCTCTCCCTTAGAGATTTTTCACAGTAACCTCATGGGGCATTTCCATCATCCTTCCATAAGGAAAAATATCTATTTACTTTTATTGATAATTACTCAAGGCACACTTGAGTGTATTTTCCCAAGCAAAAATATGAAGTGTTTTAGCATCTCAAGGATTTCAAAGAACATGCAAAGAAGAATTTCAAGAAGATGATCAAGATCCTATGCACAAATAATGGGGATAAATATGTGAAAAAGGATGTACAACATCTTTGTGGTGAAGTAGGTATTCAATTGAAGAATGAAAATCCATGCACTCCATAGCATAACTAGGTAGTTGAGAGGAAGAACCGGTTTCTGAAAGAGATGGAAAGTTGCACATTACATGCAAAGTATATTTCCTCTAAGTTTTGTGTTGAAACAATAAATTGTTTCATGTATATAAAAAAACAGGTCTCCTCACAAATATGTGAAAGGAAATACACCTTATGAATCCTAGAGTGGCATGAAGTTGGAAGTCACGCACTTTTTCATCTTTGGATCTCGCGCATGGGCCTGAATACCTTCAAAAAGATGAAGGTTATGGATCCTCAGAGTAAATAATGAATCTATGTGAGTTATGTCGAAGGTGTAAAGGGATAAAAACTATTATATGCTTCAATAGACAATATGATCATTGAAAGGAGTGCCTGATTTGAAGAAAGTCTCATGCATGCATCTTAGGAACAACATGCATAAACTTATGTGTTTTGTGTTAAAGCATATCTCAGATATGGTGTATCATATAAATCAGATAATATTTAATATATGATTTACGAATCTAATTCAGAATATCATGAGCATGCATGTGAAGATACAGATCCAAGACCAAAATGGGCACAGTCCACCCTACATGAAGCAGGATATCTTGTGGGTGATCTTGCAGATCCGAGGAGGATGAGATCCCAATTTGAGGAATATCCCCATGCACTCACAACCATAGAAATTGTAAGTCCCATGCATTTATACATGTTTCTAGCATCATACCCTCCAACCTATGCATAGGTTGAAGGGAATCCTTTCTAGGAAACTATCATGAATGAGGAGTACAACTCCTTCATAAAGAACCAAACTTGGGACTTGGTTCCACATGCACCAGATCAAAATATCATCATTTCATATGAAAATGGGTCTATATAATGAAGAAATAATAAAATAGAATTGTGATCAGAGACAAAGCAAGATTGGTGGCCAAAGGATTTGAACAACCTCATGGGATTGATTACAATGAAAGATTTTCTCCAATAGGAAAAATGGATTCCATTCGGTTGGCTCTTTCCATTTCATAAACAAGAATGTGGGAGGTACATCATATGGATGTGAATAATTCATTTCTTCACATTGATCATGAATAAAAAATATACATGGAGCATCCAAAATGGTACATACAAAATCCATCTCTAGTTTGAAAACTCGGGAAATCATGTAATGGCCTCAAGCACACCTATAACATGGTGTGCTAGAATGGATTCTTAATTACTCTCTCAAAATTTTATTTGATTTAAATATGATCCGAATGTTTATATGTTGATAACTTCTAACTCTTTCTTGATTATAGTTCTAAATGTAGATGATATTTTAATCACAAATAGTTTAGTCTCAACCATTATTGTAGCCAAAATAGCTTTGCATGACACGTTTTCCATGAATGACATGGATATACTACACTACTTCCTTGGTCTTGAAATCCGCCAGGCTAATTGAGGAATCAGGATGGATCAGTGAAAATATTCCAAAGATCTCTTGGTCAAATATTGCAAGACTCACTGCAAGCCAACATCCATACCATTCTTATCCAAGATAAATCTCAAGGATGGCAAGGATACAACATTGGTCGATTGCACCAAGTATCATCAATTAGTAGGGAGTATCATTTATCTCACTCACTTCCATCCATATATCTCATATGCATTGGGATAATTTTCTAGATACATTCAAAAACTACATGAGTTGCACTAGAAAGATTCCAAGCAGATCCTCAAATATGTTAAAGGTACCACTAGCCATAGGATTCATTACACAACACATTGTACACTAGATATAATCATCTATACTAATTCATATTGGGATAGAGATAACATAGATCACAAGTCCACTTCAAGATATGTTCTCAGTTTGGGATCCAACCCCATTTGTTGGTGTAGTGAAAAGCAATCAGTGATTTGTTATTCATCAAAAAAGTTTGAGTACAGAGGTACGGTCAATGTCAAAACATAAGGAATTTGGATACAACATTTCCTTATAGATCTTGGTATCATGTTTCATCACCCAAATATCATCTAGTGCAACAATCATAACACACTAAAGTTTTGCAGAGATATTGCTTAGCGATAAAGAAAAAAAACCAGCAGGATACGCATGCACTAAATTAGAGGACATACACATGATGGGATAATCGACTTGTAGTAATGTCCTTCTTTTGACCAGACTACAAAAATAGACATGAAGACTTTAACTGAGTAGAAATTCCACTTTCTATGAGACCTCCTTGCGCTGAAGGACACATCTCCCTAGAAGTTGTTTTACTTTTTTCAACATTGTATTTTGAGGGGGTGTTTTCCATGAAGTTTTCCCCCTTACCTCTTTTCCAATGCTTCATTTTACTTAGATTCATTGTAAAATGGGTACCTATCATGGCTTCTTTCCGGGACCCATTCATTGTGTACTCCATAGTAGTGTTTCAGGGGGGTATTGGAGATATTACACACCCACCTAGTATTTATTTTCTTATGTTCATTGGTATATGTCGAGGGAATCCATTTCTATGATATATTATCCCCTATATTAGGGTGCCACAACCTCTCTAGTATTTACTCAATTGTAATTTAGTTAGACTTGTGTGAGCTATGTTGTACACCGAATCTCGTCAACTACATTGATTTAGATTGGGCTAGCAATAGCATAAATCGTAAGTCTATTTCAATATATATTCTTATCTTGGGATCCAACCCCATATGTTGGTCTAGTAAAAGGAAATCGACAATTATTTTATCATCAGTAGAGGTTTAGTACATAGGTGAAATCAACGTCACAATGCATGCCATTTGGATACAACATTTCCTTATAGATCTTGGTATCTCGTTTCATTGCACGACTTTCATCTGCTATGAAAATCAAAGCACAATGAATTTTTGTGGAGATCCAGTGTAGCGAAAGAGAGCACCAAACTTCAAGATCCATATTCACTACATTAGAGTATTGATTCATGATGGGATCATCAACTTGTAGTATTGTTACTCTATTGAACAAACTGTAGACATATTCTAGAAGACTTTCACCGAGAAAAAATTCCACTTTATATGAGACCTCCTTGGGGTGAAGGACACAACTTCCCAACAACTTTCTTTCTTTTTCAACATTGTATTTTGAGGGGGGGGGGGAGGTGAGGATTTACACATTAGTTTTTCCCTCCTACCTCTTTTTCAATGTTCTATTTTACTTAGATTCATTGTAAAATGGGTACCCAACATGGCTTCTTGTCAGGACCCATTCATTGTGTAATCCCTATAAGTGCTTCAGGGAGTCTGTTGATGTAATAAATGGTAATGATTCTCATACATGCATTTTTCAAATAGCATCAACTTAGGTGAGATAGGAGGGAATATCACCTTAGTTTATAGCCCTCAAAATTTCAATCAGACCAAAAGAAATGTAATTCCTAGATATGAGATTTGTTTTTATTTTATGATTTATTCTTTAAAACTAAGTATAGTGACTTTAAAATAATAAATATGACACAAAATAAATTATAGAAATGAATATGTAAAAAAGATGCTAAAAATTGTTAACAAAATATTAAATCTAAAATGGTAATGTCTCAACAATCCGCAAAGTGAGAAAGAAACCAACAAATCTTTTATTAATGATAAGTCTAAGTTATAATGGAAAGCGTCTATTGAAGTCCCTACGAGGGGTTCAACCAGAGAAATTCTTGGAATCCCAATCTGTAATCAAGACTCATACATGTGAAACAGACACCAAAAGAAAAGATCAAAATGTAGGACCAATCTGGATCATTTCAAGTTACATGTGTATCATCATTTAAAATACGCAAAACTTTCAATAATTAGCATTGAACAACATCAAAACTTCCAATAAATAAAAACAAACTTCAAAGAAAAATAATGACCTTGGAACATATCACCAATCAATGTCACCTAGTCTTTTCTCTGCCACCTTTCAGAAAAACCATGTTATCAACAAGACATTTCAGTTCTAATGAAAAATTAGAATGGAATGAAAATATGAAAATCTCACTCATGACTTAGGAATGCATTATCACTGGTCTTACTTCTCCACTCTCTCCTCTCCTCTATTGAACAACTCATCTTCTTGTATATATTCTTCAAAGTAGTTGAGCATTTCAACTACTTTTATTTACAAAATTAATTATCTTTTAATTTATGCGAGAGTAACTTTTTTTAGGATAGAGGGGATCGAATGTGTTTTTATATTTTGATTAATAGTAGGTGGGGTCCCACTAGAGTTTCATAAATTTTATTTATAAAAATTTCTCATGTATATCCCTAAATAATACAAAAATATATACACATGGTGGTAGAATATAAATCAATAAATGACATCATCAAAATAATTCCAAATCAGCAAAACACTTGCACCTCCCATTTATCAAAAAAATATGATGTTTCAAGTTCTCAAAATAAATACCATATGTGAGTTGTATCTCCAAAATAAAGTCTCATATGTCCTTGTCATGACATAAATTAGAAGAGTTGAGGGTATTTCTTAAAATAATTTTTTCTTTCCTTCCTGCATTCAAACTCATTTGGTTTAAGATTTTGTATGTCCTTGAGAAAGTGTTTTTTCTCATCCTTCCCTTCATACTTATTCAGTTTTGAATGCATATCACTGAAATAAATTTGCCTTGTACCACTTTTTGCCTTTGTTGACTTTTGTTTTGAGTGCAAAAAGGTAGACTTGGATGTGTCAGTACTAAGGATAACAATAGGCATATTTTGTTGGATCATGTTGTCATTGATGCCAATGGTTTGATTTATTGATGTCATTGATTGATGTCAAGTGATTGATTGATGTCAAAGGATTTATTGATTGATGATTGATGTAATATAATATGTATTGTCCTTGATGAGAATGCATA
>ML781571.1:130915-159949 GCA_009831015.1 Picea engelmannii
GTGCATGGTTGATGCACTTGTTTAAGGTACAGGTTGATTACAGGTTGGTTCATCGTTGATGCACTTGTTTATGGTACAGGTTGGTGCATGGTTGATGCACTTGTTTATGGTACAGGTTGATGCATGGTTGATGCATGGTTTAGATTTATTGGTATAGGTTTACAGCGATATATCTCACAGTGATAGTGTGACAGTGGTTCCATCATTCTACTTCTACTTCAGGGTGGGAGGATGGGGCAAGGACAGGTGGTTGTAGCCACCTTCCAGTTGTAGCCAGAGAACATTGGGGGTTGTAGCCTCCTTTTGGTTGTAGCCAGAGAATTGGGGAGTTGGAGCTTCCCTCAGGTTGTAGCCTGAGAAACTAGGGGGTTGGAGCCTCCTTCCAGTTGCAGCTGGAAAACAAAGGAAGTTGGTGCTTCCAATGAATGTAATTCTTCAAGACATATAAGAAAAAACATTTCGTTGTTTTCTCTCGATTTGGGTTTCCACGTAAAACACTGGTGTACTGTGTATGTGTATGCTTTTTCATTTGTTCATTGCTTATTTACTCTGCAGTTATTGGATAATAATGCTTCATTGATATAACACTTGGATTATATGGTTAAATTGCTCTATTACTGATTCACCCCCCCTCTCAGTAATCCAACATATTTCCCTTATCTTTTGGAATTTCTTGAGAAGGCAACTTGCTTTCCCTAGGAGAGGAATTTTCTATAGAATCAGTTGATGTAACAAAAGGAACAATGTAATGAGGTAAAGGAGGGTCTCTAGGATTGGTAGGCCACTATAAAATTTCGGAAGGAAGATTCACTGGATTATTATCCCAACCATGGATTGCAAGTTGAATAAGACACCTAGTAATGTCCATGATACCGGGGTGACGCTAAAAATGTGCACTAGAGGGAGATGGGGGCTTAGGTAAGGTTGGTTTCCTATTATCTATTATCTATAGTAGAGCCATATTAACTTATTTAATCAACAAATTATCTATAGTAATTATCTCAAATATGGGGGTACATACACTGGCAAGTAGAGGCCTACCTTTATACATATTGCAACTCTGAATAGTTGTTTGAGATTCAATGGTTGCAGAAATGAACAAACCACAATCTTCTAGAGTGAACACAGTGTAAAACAAATGAATAATCCCTAATGAATTCCAAAGATGGAAAGGTGCAGTTTCGGTGCCATTAATGGCAACTCTTTTCAAAATTAATGCATGGTGTATGTGATGGCCAACTCACAAATATTTCAATTCACCCAAGTTAAATCAAACCTTTGTTATAAACCTTTTAACACACCAAAACCACTTAGATCCAAATCCATATACACCACATTAATTACATTAATTACTATCAAGATCCTTTAAATACAATATGTCATGGTGAAGTGACACACAAACCACATTGAAACATCCACTTACATCATGGCAAGGTTAATTCCAACCCTTCATACATCTAGAGGTGTGAAGCATATTTATATATGTGAAATGACCAACAACTCATATATTGAGACCCTTTTCACATTTATCTCAATATTTTTTTTCTCATAAAGTGCCAAAGTAAAATGAATCAAGATGTGAAGCAAATCCAAAGTTATAACCATATATACTATTACTTTGTGCCACATGATTGTTAGTGTATAAACCTTTAATACCATTTAGTGTGTGAGAGACATGGACCATATAAATCCATAATGTATCACCAAAATGCAAATCCAAGAACCATAACTTCATGTGTGTCAAGCCAAATATGATCATTTTGTTATTAGTAATGCAATTAATAATTCTTTCAATGAACCTTTGAAACTAACTTCTTTGATTCCATGCAGAAGGAGATAGCTAAAAATGAAACCATAATATAATATATCAATGCCATGTTATGATGTTGAGAAAGTGTATGTACCATATGAGAACCATATAATATCAATGTTCTTTCCTAGGAGACCCCACCTACTATAGTTTTTGAAATGTTTTAATCATAAGTTTTGCAACTCTTTGTGAACTCATAAATAGGTGGACGAGGTATGAGTCAACATGGGGTATTGGAGATATTACACACCCACCTATTATTTATTTTCCTATGTTCATTAGTTGATGTTGAGGGCTTCCCGTGGTCTAAGATACTCTGCACTAGATGAGAATATTCTCCCCTAGATGAGGATTCCACATCATCTTCAATCATTACTCAATCGTACTTCGATTAGACTAGTGGAGTCAAGTCTCGCATGCCAACCTTGGAATTATCACCAAGCATTGCATGCTCACCTTGTAATCATCATTAAGAAAGCACAATTTTGATGCATGAAGCTAGGAGAGTGCTACACATGTGCATGCATGATATTCTCTCCACTCCACTTGTGTGAGTTGTTTAAATGGTGATTGCATGGTTAACTAACTAGGACTAGGTGGCAGTTCACTCTGCTTTCTATCAATGTATTTCCACATCTCTCTAGATCACTACTATGACACATTAGTTAATCCATGTAGAGTATATCAGATGTAATTTTTCATTCTTTCATTGAGTGGAATACAATTCTTTCATTATTTATCTCGAATTCTTTTGTTCTTCTCTCAACTCTTCTAGTTTTTTGTTCATTTTTTCTAGCTAGATTATCCATCCAAGTTTCACTACAATTTCACATATTTACCCACCCCAATGGATATGGGTGATTATGGTCATGAAATTCTAATGAAATCTTGTTGACCATATATTTTTCTATGAGGTTAGGCTATGAAATGGAATCAAATAGAGCATCCACCTTTGCCTTTTGACCTAGATATTAACATTGAAGAGTTTAATCATGCCTTCTCTTACTTGGGATGGGGGATACTCAGAATCACCTCCTTATATATTCTAGTGCAGATATAATTTTCATTTTCATATGTGTTGTCTAAGTCGAGTTTCTTAAATCCACAACTAGCATGTTCTTCTTCTTCACATCCTTCTTGTGGTTCTTTACATTGATCTCTAGATGTAAATTCCAACACGTATCTTCAATGTGATTAACGATATTACAATGGTTATAGTGTTACTTTAGGAGTACACCTAGGTTCTTGGGATAGATACCCAACATAATATCTTATTTTTTTAACTCAGTGGTGTACTCTTGCACACTCTAACCTTGTCCTAAGTTTGGAAATGTCCCTCTAAAATCAGTTTAGGAAATAAAATATTTTACTCTCTTATATCATGAGCACTAAAATAAACCTCTAATTGTTGCAAAAATTGATTCAATTAAATACCATCAATATCACCTTAGTAGGGTTTCTTTTCCCACTTTAAATAGAGGTTGGGAAGAAGTGATGGTGATATTGGGAAGAAGTGATGGTGATATAACTTGATCTCTCTTTCTCTATATCTTTTTCTAGGTCTTCATTTTCACCATATTTCTTTTGTGAGCCATATTCTTTATATTATATCTATCGAATCCCCCAACAAGTCCAAACATGTTTTGTAGAGATTCCATAAGGATGGTGATGTTGCAATATATGTCACTACATGTGATTCCATCTTTGAAAATATATCCTCTACCTAATTTCATGGATTGTTACTGTACTCATATACCATGTTTAAGGTTTTAATACTTCTTACACCAATCCTTAGATATTGAAACCTTCCACAAAAACCCCAAAGAAATTTTCTCTAACATCAATCTGATATATAAACCACTATGAAAGGGGTGGAATATGTGGTGAAACAAACATGCCATTTTGTCGATAATCGAAGAGGGAATAAAATTTTAAAGATAAAAAGTGGTGTCTAAAGACACCATTACAACACTTAAGCAAAGTGCATTGTGATCAGAACATCATAGCGCATATTATACCTTGATATATCCATATGATATCAACTCAATCACTTTATTATAATGACCCATGGAATCTATTATTTATAGCCTCAAGATCTAACCAACTTCCATTGAATCGGGAAGATCTTGTCCACATGTAACCATCATTTGTTAGAGTTGACTCCGCCAAACCCACAATGTTGAGTTGGTTTGACAAGGATGATCGATCTAACCGTCCATGCATCCAATTTGTAGTCGAGTTTTGGGATAGTCAATCCACCACCTGACTATATTCGACTACTGGTACACTATACGACCGATGAGCGTGTCGAGTAATCAACCTACTAATGTAGAGTTCTTTTCAATTGCTCAAACAATTGTATCCAGATGTAGTTTGACCGCCTAACCAACTGAATCTAGGAGAAGTGTGATGAACCATCAATTCCTAATGTTCCAACACCCCCTCATCAACACACATATTTGGATATTCAAGAGGAGAAATTATGTCATCATGACGCCCCCCCCAGAATTGCAACTTCCTAAATCCCAAGCATCATGTGGAGCTTGATAAATCTAGATTCACTAAAAGTTTGTTGAAGATATCAAAAACCTGGTCATTTGTACTACAATATTAAAGACAGACAACATTATAATGAACCAACTATCTCAAATTGTGAGCATGGAGTTGAACATGCTTCATCTTACTATGGGAAACAGGATTGTCAACAACTTGTATTGAACTTTTATTATCGCAATGGATTGTAGTTGAGGTCTTAATATGAAGTTCAAGTTCTCCCAAAAGTTGGTGAATCCAAACTACTTTAGTACCTTCTTGAATGGTGCCACACTATTATGATTTTGTAGTCAATAAAGAGGCTACCTTTTGTTTCTTGCATCATTAAACCAACGGTCCAGTGCTAAGGAGAAACACATAGCCAGAAGTGGACTTTTGATCATCATTTTCTCCATCCTAGTCAGATTCAATGAAGTTGACCACCGAATCTGAACTTCAACTATACTTGATACCAAGATGAGTGGTACGCTAGAGATAGTGGAAAATTCATTTGACTACATTCCAGTGGATTTGTTGTTAGAAAAATAGGATTGCGGAGTAATAAAATAAAACAAATGCAGAAATAAAACACAAAAGATACACAATACAATAGAGACAAAGATATACATGGTTCACCCAGTATGGGCTACGTCCACTAGAGAAATTGTCAGGTCCTTCCTTTATCATTATCTAGCAAATGAATGGATACAACCTACAACACACTTGTTGTGACTTCCTCTTCTTTCTCTCCCATTCTCCTCTCTCAGAATAAAATATTCACAATGATACATAGTCGCAATACATTTCCCTCATAAGAGAGGGTTGTTTTCCAGGGAAAAAAACCCTAACATAACTTCTACCATCAGATCTGTGACCTTATAATGAATGGTCCATATTTGCAATGAAATTACAATATACATTTACAAGGAAATTTTTACTTCAGGGGCCCGCTTTCCCCCGAATCCCACAGAGGGGTTAACCCCCCTCTACACTCCCCCATGTGGAGGAGTGTACATTATTCTGGGGTGTAAAGTATTCATGGGGTATAAACATGATTGAAAACAAAGACATATGAATCAAGAAGATAAACAAGCTCCAAAACCAACAATATCCCACTTGGAGACTAATCTCAACAACTCCATCGTTGTTGTATCTGCTGGACTATGATCCTTCTTGGACATAGAAAATTTCTCATCTTCATCTTCATGCTTGAAGACCAACTGAAAGTGAGAAGGAAATCAATTTCACCCTAGTTACTCCCTTAGTTAACATGTCTACAGGATTCTGGATAGTGTGTATCTTTTCCAACTTCAAATTTCCATCTTATAAGACAGATCTTATCAAATGTTACCTGAGTTGTATATGATTAGTCTTTGAATGGAAGATTGAGTTATTTTCAATATGAATGGCACTTTCACTGTCACAATATAACCTGATATTCCCCTCCTTATTTCTCAATTCATCCATAAACCTCTATAACCAAATCATTTATTTACTAGCCTCTGTAGCAACAACATACTATGCCTCTATTGTTGAAAGTGTAACAACCTTTTTCATTTTTGAAATCCAACTTACTGTTGTTCCACCTATAGTAAAAAAATACCTTGTGGTGCTCCTCCTGCTATCTTTATCACCTTCCATATATGAATCAGCATATCCTTGTAGAATAGTGTCTGAACCTCAAAAACATAATGCACGAGTAGCAGTACCTCTCAAATACCTGATAATTAAATTTACTGCCTCCCAATGTTCTTTACCTGGATTGTTCATGTACCTGCTCAGAACTCCCATTGCATGTGCAATATCTGGTCTTGTGAAAACCATCACATACATCAAGCTGCCCACTACTGATGAATAAGGGAGCCTAGACATGTATTTCATCTCCTAGTGTGTCTTGGGACACATTTCCTTAGTTAATTTGAAATGGTTGCCCAAAGGTTTACTAATTGGTTTTTCATTTTGCATTCCAAACCTCTCTGACACCTTCTCTAAGTACTCACCTTGAGACAATGTCAATTTGTTATTTCTCATGTCTCTTGTTATTCTCATACCAAGGATTTTCTTTGCGGCACCCAAATTCTTCATCACAAATGAATTAGCTAATTTCTTCTTGAGAACATTTTTATCCTTCATATTAGACCTTGCAATAAGCATGCCATCTACATACAATAGAAAGATAATATAGCTTCCATTTTCTAGTTAGATAATATATGCAACACAGTGATTAGAATGGCATCTACTATAACCATGTTTTGTCATAAACCCGTCAAACTTCAAATACCACTTCATTGGAGCTTTCTTTAGGCCATAAAATATCTTCTTCAACCTGCATACCAAATTATCCTTCCCTTTGATGTCATACCACTGTGGTCGTTGCATATACATCTCTTCCTACAAATCCCCATGGAGAAAATTTGTTTTTACATCTAAATGTTCAAGATGAAAATATTCTATTGCCACAAGACTTTAAATAGTCCTAATTGAAGTCATTCTAACAACAGGAGAAAATATTTCATCAAAATATTTAAC
Source organism: Picea engelmannii (assembly GCA_009831015.1). Classification (NCBI taxonomy): domain Eukaryota; kingdom Viridiplantae; phylum Streptophyta; class Pinopsida; order Pinales; family Pinaceae; genus Picea; species Picea engelmannii. The sequence goes on from ML781571.1 coordinate 137,787, forward strand.
TTTATTTTGTGCAAACCCCTTTACAACAAGTCTATTCTTGTATCGTTTTTTTCGTCCATATTCTTCCTTCAACTTGTAAACTCATTTATTCTGCAATGCTCTTTTTCCTGCAGGAAACAGAACCAACCAAGTCTAGTTATTTACCAAGGAATCCATTTCCTCTTTCATGCCTTTCTCCCACTTCTTTTTGGTGTCTACCTACATTGCCTCTTCATAACATTTTGGTTCACCGGAATCGATAAAAAATAAATAATACAATGAAGGAGAGTATCGTTCAGGGGGTCTAGTTAACCTAGTAGATATTCTAACAAAACTTGCAGGAGTTTGAGGTACATGTTTATCCTGTTGTTGTATGTTTTGATTTTCTGGTAACTTTGGATTTTTTTTTTCAATGATCTCATCAAGCACTGTGTATTCTAGTTTTTCTTTTTCCTGTTTCTTTCCTTTCAATTGATCTTTGTACATGACCTTCTCATTGAATATGACATCTCTACTCCTAATGATTTTGATTTTTTCATAATCCCATAAGCGATAACCGAAATCATTAACATCGTATCCAATAAAGGTACACTTCTTGTATTTTTCGTCAAGCCTTGTTCTATTTTCTTTATCAATATGGACAAATGATTCACTTCCAAAAGTCTTCAAAAAATAATAGTTTACATTTTTACATGTCCATGCCTCCTATGGAATTTTACCATCCAAAAATCTTGAAGGTCCTATGTTTATTACGTAAACAACATTATCTACATCACTTGTCTAGAACTGTAAGTGAAAACCAACATGAAATCTCATACTCCTTGCATGCTCCATGATTGTCCTATTCATCCTTTCTGACACACCATTTTCTTGTGGTGTTCCTAAAACTATATTCTCTATACGAATCCCATGGTATGAATAGTAATAATCAAACTCTTTGCTGTAATATTCACCTCCATTATCTGATCTGAGACACTTCAACCTTTTTCCTATCTCATTCTCAACAAAATCTTTCCATTTCTTGCAAGTATCAAAAACATCATATTTTTGTCGAATGCAATAAACCCAAGTTTTTCTAGTTGCATCATCAATAAAAGTAACATAATAACAAGATCCACCAAGATATGATACCTGAGTTGGTCCCCATACATCTATATGCCTAAGATCTAACTTTCACTCTTGTTTTCTTTTTTGACTCTGAGAAATCTGACTCTCTTATGTTTTCCATAAACACAATGCTCACAAAAATCCAAATCAATTTGTTTAAGATATGGCAACAAATTTATTTTTTGAAGTATATGCATCCCCTTGTCACTCATGTGTCCAAGCCTATGATGCCACAATGTTGTATCGACTCATGTAGAAGCTAAATAGATAAAAGAGTCAGTATTACCAGTACATAAATACAATGTACCTACCTTCTCTCATTTTGTTATCACCAATGATCCTTTGGTGACCCTCCACACCTTATCTGTAAATATGGATATACAAACTTCACTTTCCAACTACCTTGTTGAAATCAGATTTTTCCTTAGATCTAGAACATGTCTTACCTCTTTCAACAACCATTGGTTTCCATTTCTTTTCTTTATTTTTACCTTTTCCATTCCAACAATTTTGCATGGTGCATCATCACCCAAATGAACCTGTCCAAAATCACCTTGAACATAATATTAAAAAAAACAAATATGGGGTGTGGCATGAAATGAAGCCCTTGAATCTACTACCCAAGACTCATAAATACTATCTACAGATTGAATCAAAGAATCTTGTAACACATCACTTGTTACATTTTCTTCCTGATTTTTCTCCTACTGTCCATCTCTTTGTTTTTTTGGAGATTTGCAGTCTTTCTTCAGATGTCCTTTCTTCCCACAATTCCAACACTCTATCTTTCCAAATCTGGATTTGGATCTTCCCTTCCTAGAATTCCCATGGTTCCCTAATCTCTTTCCTCTATCTGTATATCTTTCCCTGATCTCCATGTTTAGCACATTACCCGATGTCTCACCTGTGTTTTTCCGTCACATTTCCTCACTAAGGATAAAACCAACAAAATCATAAAATTTTAAAGTGTTTGAACCAGAGACATAGTTACTTACAACCATGATGAAGACATTCCAACTTTCTGGAAATGAACACAAGATTAGAAGAGCCCCGACCTCATCATCAAAGTCCACTTTTACAGAACTTAGTTGATTAGTAACTGTATTAAATTCATTTAAATGATATGAAACATACCCACCTTGTGACATATTGATATTAAACAATCTCATCATTGGAAATACCTTATTGGACACTGAGGTTTTTTTATACATTTTATCCAATGTGTCCATCAACTCCTTCGTTGTCCTTTCTTTTGAAATATTGAAATCCATCGATGTTGTCAAGCTCAACCGTATCATTCCTAGTGAATTTCTATCAAGAACTTCCCATTCTTTGTCCTTCATGGTTGTTGGATTCTTTGTTGTTCCACACAATGGTAGGAATAGATCCTTCTGATATAAATAATCTTCCATCTGCATCTTCCATAACTGGTAGTTTTGCCGTTAAATTTATCGACCCTAAACTTTCCATCTTCTGCCATTGCTCCCACTTGAACTAGGAACCCTCTTTTCCTGCAAGTTACCTTTCACTTTGATACCAGTTGTTAGAAAAATAAGATCACAAAACAATAAAATAAAATAAATGCGGAAATAAAGCACAAAAGATACACAATACAATAGAGACACAGATATACATGGTTCACCTAGTGTGGGCTACATCCACCATAGAAATTGCAAGGTCCTTCCTTTATTATTATCCAGCAAATGAAAGGATACAACCTACATCAAACCCACTGTAACTTCCTCTTCTTTCTCTCACAATCTCCTCTCTCAAAATACAATATTCGCAATGATACATAGCCGCAATACATTTCCCTCATAAAATAGGGTTTCCTTCTAGGGAAAAAAACCCTAACATAACTTCTACTATCAGATCTATGACCTTATAATGAATGGTCCATATTTACAATGAAATTACAATATACATTTACAAGGCAATTTTTCCTTCGAGGGCCCGCTTTCCCCCAGACCTTGTAGAGGGGGTATCCCCCCTCTTCACTCCCCCGTGTGGAGGAGTGTACATTCTTCTAGGGTGTAAAGTATTCATGGGGTATAAACACGACTGAAAACAAATACCTATGAATCAAGAAGATAATAAGGCTCCACAACCAACATTTCTTTAGGTTCTTTCATAAACAAAGAAATCACACTAACAACAAAGGAAATGTCAAGTCGATTGAGAGTGATATAAATAATATGGTCGACTAGTTTTCAATAAAGAGTAGCATCAACTATAGGTATTTGATAGGGTTTGGTAAGATTTACTCCATATTTAAAATGAGTAAAACATGGATTACAATCAACCATATTAAAATTTGTCAACAAATCCACCACAAATTTAGACTAGGAAATGAAAAATCCATCACATAGTGGTAATACTTGAAGACCCAAAAAATAATGCAGAGTACCATGATTTGTCCTGTCAAAGGAGTCAACAAGTTCTTTCTTCAATATAAGGATGAGATCATTATTATTACCAGTAATGATTAGGTAATATACATATACAACAATAATCAATGTGTCTCCATTGGTATGGGGTACATACAAGCTATTATTATATTCATGACATTTGAAACCAAGTCAAAGGAAGAACCTATTGATATTTGTATACCAAGATTGACAAGCCTGTTTCAAACTATAGAATGACTTATTGAGTTGAAAAACCAAGTTAGAATCTATCACAAAACCTGGTGGTCGTTCCATGAAAATTTCTTCAGATAGATATCCATGAAGAAAAACACTCTTCATGTCCATATGATGAATTTACCATCCAAAATGAGTAGCAAGGGAAAGAATCAATCTAATAGAGATCATATTCACAACATGGGAAAAGGTCTCAGTTTAGTCGATACCTTCTTGTTGATAAAATCCCTTCACAACAAGTCATGCTTTATGTCACTCAACAATAGCTTTAGAGGTAAATTTGGTCTTGTATACCCATCGACACTTCATAATGTTCTTTCCTTGAGGTTGGGGAACTAAGTCCCAAGTGTGATTCTTTGACAATGAATAAATTTATGTTTTCATAGCCTATTCCAATTCAAGTCATACTTGATCATATGAGTAGGAAACAAGATAAAAAAAATTAAGTAATCAAGGAAACAATGGCATGTTGATTTTGACTTCGAGTTTTTTCATCTGGAGGAGACATCACCAGCATCAACTTCAACATATTCAATTTTCTTGGTATCCCATCAGAGTAGACAATAAATAGGTGAATAGGTGTTCACTATAGCAGGTTGATCAAAATTAAGAGATTTTTTAGTTGGAAGCCCAGTCGAAATACAGGATGATGGACTAGTTGATGTTGAGGTTGATGGTCGAGTCAAAACATGGACCAAGTTCGATTTTCCAATCGAAGGAATGAAATAAGGAACATGAGAACCAGTGTTAGAGATAAAATCAAAGAGATCATCCTACAACAATCTAGAGGAGGAATTCAACAACTTAATGGTAGAAGAATTCTCATCAAACCATACATTTCCTATGATAACAACTTATCATTTGATAGTATACAACAATAAATAGGATTTCAAATCTTTGTAGTATCTCATCATGATGCAAGAATGAATATTTGCATCTAAATTATTTTTGTAATCATCTAAAATTTGAGCCGAGGAAACACATCCAAACACACAGAGGTGGTTGACTAAAGTATTCTTTCCACACCATCGTTCGACTTGAGTCATGGAAGGAACAAATCGAGTCGAGATATGATTGAGTAGATAGTTTACATAATACAATACTTCATCCCAAAAGCCAGGAGGAAGATATTTATCCTACAAAATACATCTATCCATTTCGAATAACATCTGATTATTGTGTTTTTCGATTCCATTCTATTGAGGTGTGTGAGCAACCGACAAATTCCAACCAATACCATATTGAACCAAGTATTCTTCAAAAGGTCAATTTTAATAATCACCATTGTTTTCTAATCTCAGGCACTTGATGGGTCGTCCACATTGTTTTTCAGCAAAGGCTCTAAATTCCTTGAACTTTTCAAAGACAAGGTTATTATTCTTCATAAAATAGACTGATGTGAAATGAGAAATAATCAATAAAGATTAAAATATACTTTTCACTTGTCGATGAAGGTATATTTATGCGGAAAACATCACTATGAACCATATCAAGTAGGTTCTATTCTCACCACACTTTTCTAGAGTCGAAGGGTGCCTTATAATGCTTCCCAAGAACATAGCCCTTACCGACTCCTTCAGGGGGAAACACTTAAGGTATACCAACAACCATGTTTTGAGTTTCCATCGACTACGAACTTCAAAAATTCAAGTGTTTGAGTTGTTCATGCTAAGTTCGAATTCACTCATGAGTGTGAGAAACAAGAGTAGTTGGTTCACTATCAGGTTGATTCATGTCACATAATTGATTTAAATTTTCCATCAGGTTGAGAAGCTCACTGGAGAAAATCAACTTCCCTTTATTCAAAACACAAACATAGAACCAATCTAGCAAAAATTCCATAATCTTACCTGTCTTTGTTAATTGGGAAATAGACAATAGATTGGCACTGATATTTGACACATGATAGACAATGGAATTTTTCCCATGTTGACATGAAACATCACCTTGACTAGAAACATCCAAAGAAAAATCATCAACAACATAGATTTTCCTCTCCTTAGCTTCATCCAAGAACATGTGATGAGTGCACCCAAAGTTGGCTACCCATTTATTTTTCGTAGAATGAGATAGAAACGATTGAGAAGTTCCAACATGGAAGGTGAAATTATCAGTGGGTCAACATTCAACATACACATTTCCTTGAAAGTTTTTAACCTTCTCCTAGAGATATTCTCTCTTCTTATAGCACACTATATCCACATGTCAAGTTTCTCCACATAACTGACATTTATTCTTTTAACTTTGGTGGGGTGCATCAATCTGCCCCTTAGTTTTATGTTCATGGTATGTACGTTTCTATGTAGAGGAATTAAATCATACTCTATCCCTAGGATCCAAATTTATGTTTCCCTTGAGAAAATGGGCTTGATGTTTACTACCAAGCTTTCCTTATTTAAGTAGTCTTTGTTGATCAGTAATCAAAAGGTGACATAAAGATTCAAAGGTGTAATCGTTACCATATTTTTTGCATATTTTCCATTTGGCACATAAAGTCGACAAAAACATGTTGAATGGTGTTATTAAATTCATCAAGACCAAATCAATGAGTTTTCCATCCTTCTTCTGATAGTTATTTCCACATTCTCCCAATTTCAAATAGAGTTCTTTGACACACGCCCTGTAGTCCTCTATTGTCAAAGGAATGAGGATCGATAGAGATCAACTCTTTCTCCAACTGCATGGCATGGATCTTGTTGACTTGGTCAAAAAACAACTTTAGCTTCTTCCAAACTTGATGAGGTAAGTCGATTCCACTGAGGTGAAACTGAATCTCCCATAAGATATAGGTCATGATGACCCCTACATCCTCATCCTTCTTACCATCAACAATGAATATTGTTTGATCATTTGTTGGATATAGAATCATAATATTCATATACTACCACAGTCCCTTACTCTTTATTAGAGTTTCCAAATCATGTGCCCATAATTAATAATTGGATCCATTCAGAACAACAAGTTCAATATTTTAAGCCATATTTGATAGCTAGACATAAATATTTGTTTCAAATGTTCAAATCAACAAACCACTGACCCAGACTCAATCACACAACACATTTGACTCAACAAGGTTTGCAAATAATACGTCAAGGTTTTAAACCATTGAATATGATAGCATGTTGGGGAAAGGGGTGGAAATTGTAACGAAATAGATAGACTATTATGTATATAATCGAAGAGAGAATTAAATCGCAAAAAAAAAATGTGGTGTCTAAAGACATTGTTACAACACTTAAGTAAAGTGCACTTTGATCATAACATCACAATGCATATTGGACCTTGATATATCCATATGATATCAACTCGATCACTTGATGATAATGACCCATGGGGTGTTCTATTTATAGCCTTAAGATCTAACAAAATTATTGTTGATATTATGGTAGCTTTGGGAGGTATGAACCTCTATTGTGACCTTTGACAAGATTAGAAAGTTCTGGAAGAAAGAAAAGAAATGAAATTAACCCTAGATGAGATGTCGACTGAAGAGAGATAATTAATATGAATTAATTAGTACCCAGAGAGAGAAGCTGGCCCAAGCAAGTCTGCCAGGAATACTATAAATACAGGGCTACAGTCTCTCATTTGACACACTTCTCAGAATTGCAGAAACCTGTTCTGAGCACTGTAGTCTAGCACTCTTGTGTGCAAGTCCTGGGGAAGGTGTTGCACCCTTTTTGGGTGGGACTCTTTGATCAGATTTGGTTACTTCTTGCTTGATGCATTAACCTTGCTTGGATATTGAACTTCTACCAGGGTTGTTCTCTCTGTCAAGGTCAAGGTGCTCGGAGGATGGCTTCGGCCTATGGTTGGGTGACAACAGTGATATTGTCAATGGTAAAATGAGCACATTTATTCATATTCTAACAGGTTATGGGCCCACACCTCCTTCATTCAGTCTAACCACTGGAAGGAAGCATAGTCATTAGGTTACTGAGCTCACTGAGGAACTGCCACTAAAGTTACTAGAAGGAGCAACTTCCAAAACACTGTTGCTAGGGTTACTAGAAGGAGTCGTTCCAAAAACACTAAATCCCAGATCCGACACCTTGTGATGGAGCATCTCACTCAAGGATAAGATATTCAACTTCTCCCTAGTTCAACGCACCTTTTGGATCTCTCAGAAGATAGAAACTTCAGAGTTGAAGCTTTGGATCAAGTCATGACCAACTACCAGTCAACCAAAGACATGAGTGAAAAGACCAATCTTCTACACTACTCAACACTCACTAGAATGATTGAAGATGACATGTGGATAGTCGATAGTGGAGCTTCTAGGCACATGACAAGAGATCAAGCTAAACTCTCAAATCTAAATGAGAATAAGACATCGTGCAAGGTATAGCTTGGAGACAAAAGCACTTACCCATTCGAAGGATTTGGACAAGCCTCCGTCAAGATGAAAATAGGTAACAATGTTCATTTAAGAAATGTTTTATATGTACCTAGTTTAGAAAATAATCTTGTATCAATATCTTTCCTAGAAGACAAAGGAAAAAGAATAGCTTTCATAGATGGAAAAGTGTTATCTTGGCATAAATATTCCAGCATAGAGAATTCTAGCGTTATTGGAAGTAGTGAAGGAAACCTATATAGACTACTAGAACAAAAAGAAGAAGCTCTCGTACATGACAAAGTAAATCCCAATGAACTTTGGAACACAAGGTACGCTCATATTAATTATCAAGAATTACCTTTTCTCAAAAGGATGGTTGAAGGAATACCAGAATTGCAATCTACACATGCAGGAATTTGCAAAGGATGTGCTCTTGGGAAGAATATCAAGAAACCATTCCCAAGCAACAACAATAGATCTAAGGAGATTATAGATCTGATACACTCATATGTTTGTGGTCTGATGCCAGTCAAATCTCTAGGAGGATCTCTTTAATACGTAATCTTCATAGATGATTATTCAAGAAAGCTACTGAAGACAAAAGACAAAGTATTCAACAAGTTTCAAGAATTCAAAGAAGAAATAGAGAACCTCACAAACAAGAAGATCAAGACATTAAGAACATATAATGGAGGAGAATACACCTCGAAGGAATTCGTTGCATTCTACAAATCGCCAGGGATTAGGAGGGAGTTGATTGTTCCTCATAATCCTCAACAAAATGGTGTAGCAGAAAGAAAGAACAAATCCATCAAAGAAACAGTAAAAGCACTACTAAATGATCAAGGTTTATATATGTTCCTATGGGGAGAAGAAGCCATGACAACAATATACTTACAAAACATAAGTCCTCATCGCATATTGAAGGACATGACTCCAGAAGAATCCTTATCAAGTAAGAAACCTAATGTGGAAAACCTAAAAATATTAGGATGTCTTGTTTTCTCTCACATTCCCAAGGATAAAAGGAATAAACTAGAACCCTCAGGAAAGAAGGGGATATTTGTGGGATATAGAGATTCATCCAAGGCTTATAGAATCTATATTTCAGAACAACATAATATTGAAGTTAGCAGAGACGTAACATTTAATGAAAACATGGCTTTCAAGAAATCCATAGAAGAAACTATAGAAGAATTAGAGATTGAAGAACCTATTGAAGAAAGAACAGAAAACCAAAATTATGAAAAGGAACAACCTGATCATCCTATGCAACCATGTGAAACCATCGATTCAGATATTGTACCTAAGACCAAGAAATGACCAGCTTGGCTTTAAGCCACCTTACAATACATAGAAAGACTCAAGGTTCCAGAAGGAACATTCAGAAAAAGTAATAAGCCTAAAATATTCTCAAGTTATGCATCATATATGACGAAGCTTCTAGATGAAGAACCTACCACATTTTAAGAAGCAGTTCAAAAGGGACAATGGACAAAATCTATGATAGAAGAACACCAATCCATTATGAAAAATGATGTATGGAAAATCGCACCTAGACCTAAATAAAAATCAGTGGTAACTTCAAAATGGGTATATAAGATCAAACATGCAGCAGACGTAAGCGTGGATAAATATAAAGAAATATTCATAGCTAGAAGTTTCTCCCAGAAGGAGGGAGAATGTTATGATGAAACGTTTTCTTCGGTTTCTAAATATACTTCCATTAGAGATATCATATCTCTTGCCACTTCCATGGGATGGAACTTACATTAGATGGATGTAAATACAAATTTCCTCAATGGAACAATTGAAGAAGAAGTATATAGTGAACAACCTCAAGGGTTTGAGGTACATTCCAGAGACACTCACGTTTGCATATTAAAGAAAACCCTATATGGACTCAAGAAAGCTCCAAGGGCTTGGTATGCCAGAATGGACAACTATCTAATGAGACTTGGTTTCTCCAAGAGTCATACAAATCCAAACCTTTACTACAAGGTCGTGGACAATGCACCTGTAATTCTACTACTATATGTTGATGATCTATTCATAACAGGTGAAGAGTCTCTCATCATCTATTGCAAGAAGGAACTAGCTTTTGAATTTGATATGAAAGATCTAGGTCTCATGCATTATTACTTGGGACTAGAAGTATGGAAGAAGCATGGTGAAGTATTCTTTGGATAAGGAAAGTATGAAATAAATATCCTTTAGAAGTTTGGAATGATGGATTGTAAGTCCATGGACACTCCTGTGAATACATATATAAGAAAAGTGAAATATCTAGATTCTGATCTAGTAGATCCATCACTATATCGACAATTAATTGGGTCATTGATGTATTTGGTAAATACTCGACCAAACATTTTCTTTTCTGTGAATACACTAAGCCAGTTCCAGGTGGAACTGAGACATGAGCATTGGATACCTGTAAATCATGTCTTAAGATATATTTGTGGGACAATAAACTATGGCTTAAGATATATCGCATCCAGTGATATACAACTTCATGGATTCATAGACTCAGATTGGGAAGGAAGTGCAGAAGACAAAAAGAGTACTTCATGAATGTGTTTCATCTTGGGCTCCACTATGATATCTTGGGGCAGTAGGAAAAAAAATTATGTCGCACTCAGCATAGTAGAAGAAGAATATATCGTAGCATGTGAAGCATGCACAAAAGAAATATGGATAAGGAAGTTTATCTCTGATTTATTTGATCAGATTCCAGATTCGACCATAATACATTGTGATAATCAGAGTTTTATAATATTATCATAACATCCCATGTTTCAGGAAAGGTCGAAACATATTGAGACAAAATATTAATTTATTTGAGATAAAGTCCAAGAAGGAGAGGTAAAGCTCTAGTATATCCCCACAGATGATAAGCCAACAGACATCCTGATAAAGCCTCTATCCAGAATAAATTTTTCATATTTCTAAGAGAAGATGGGGATCGTAGAAATAACTCCCTTAGCTGAAAGGGAAGAAATGAATCTCCAGGTTGGGAGGGAGAACTAACATATTATTAAGGACATTCATTTTCAAGATTGAAAAATAGTCCTTCTTGGGTAGATTCTTTCCTATTCGGAAAGTGGATTGAGATTTCTGATGGACAGACATTTTCCAGTTCGGAAAATGGTCGAGATTGTTGATGTACCATAGACAATGACTTCCCATTGTGGTTAAAATGGTGAGTTCTCTATGATAGTCTCTTGTAATGTCCCCCACATCTTAGAGAGGTGATGAGGAGACTCAGTGGCCTGGGCACCCCCACTAGGTCATAGTCTTACACTGAAGGGGGAAGTCAATGAAGCTAAAGTTATATTTTTAAGTTGACTTAAGAAAGGAAAAGGGATTAAAGGTAAAAGATAACTCAATAGAATAATAGAATATTAACCTTGGGAGTTAACCTAACTCAACAGAGAATTAGAAGAAAAAGGTATAAGTAAGAGCCTGGGGCACACCTATTATTCATTCTGGTTTTGGATTGGCATTTTCTATTGCTCTTGAGCATTCAGTTTGGGGGTTTTGTTGTACAAACCCTTGTGAGAAACTCAGTGGTGAAATATCCACTCACCTTGTTCAATAGCGTGGTGTCAGGAACGAAAGACTCCCCCACACCATTATAGTCTTAGATCATCTCCATCTAGTGCTTCAGAAGGTAGTAGGTCGTACTGTTCTTGTTATTCTAGCAAGGCCACACCATTAGCTAGAGGGAGGTTTGATCCAGCTTATTCAGAGTGCCTGGGGCCATTCCAACACTTGGGTTTTTTTTGCAGAGGCATGATCATCAGTTTGAGGACTTTTCTGGAGGGTTATCATACTCATATCATTATCTGTAGATTGGGACATCTTGGAGCCATAGGGGATGTCCTGTGATTCAAAAAAACTTAGATCTAGAGAGATCTGCTTGTGATTTGGTCCTAAAACTTCTTCCACGGGGTTCTCTTATCCCGAGCTACATTCCGGGAGAGTTTCAAGCCATTTGGAGTTGTACTTCTATAGGGACAAGTTGCATTGGGGTTTCAACTATTCATGAGGGCGCAACTCCCTTAGGAGACTCATTAGTTGGAGGGGATAAACTTGGACGTTGGGCCTGAAAATTTTGGAGGAGGTTCCCACTGCCCTGATCTATCATTGGGACGAGTTTGAGCTCATTTGGAGCATCTTGCCATCAGGGCCGAATTCTTGAGGGTTTCAGTCTTCGCTTGGAGCGTAGCACTCTTCAGCTAGAGAGTTTGACACCCATATCTGTTGGGTATTGGTCTTCATTACTTATTCAACCTTTGGAGGCTTCTTTTGTATCGACAGAGCATTTTGTAATAGCTCATATCTATTGATTGTACAACCATTTGAGGTTTATTCCAGAACAACCATCCATTGTATTGATTCTACATAATAAAAAGGTCAGATCTTGCTTGTGCTTCTATATCTTGATTATGTTATGATCTTCATGTGTTGGATGAATCTTGTATGCACTTAATAACTCAATAAACACCTGCACAACAATAAATCAGTAGTAGTTAGTGATACCAAGTGAAAAATTTGGCTTGGGATCATTACATCTCTCTTCTTGAGGGTTACTCAATAAGACTGGCCCGCCTCGCCAAACAACAATTTCTCATTGTGGTTAACATGAGGAATGGTCTGTTTTGGAGGTTGGTACAGGATAGTATTTTCCTCTTGTGGTTAACAAGGGAAATGGTCTGGAAAGTCATTCCTTAGGGTGGATTCATTCTCTCTAGGTTGCACTTTGTTTAGTGTCAAAGGAATGGCCCAGGGCGAGGAATGGTCTAGGCTCAACAATCAGGGATAGGCATTCCTTAGGGAAGATTCATTCTCTCTAGGTTACACTTTGTTTAGTGTCGGAGGAATGGCCTAGGGTGAGGAATGGTCTAGGGTCATAAATCACAACAATCATTCTTCCTTGTTTGAGAAGAATAAGCCAGATAACCCATCATTGGTGTTCTACTCTAAGGGAAGATATTATTTCAGATATCAAATATGTGAGTGAGAGATTGGCTCAGATGATTCAGTTTATTTTAACAATATTTTTTGTGCAGGTTGATATCAGATGATTGTTATGGAGACTGCTTATCTCCATACAGTAAAGATATGTTAATGTTGTGGATATGGTCCACTATTTGTGACTATGTTTCATTGTTTGACTAGTTGTGTACTACCATAGATAGACACAATTGTGTTCTATCAATTGATATTGTACCATTTGTCATGGAGATTATCCAGTTGGATAATAATGACGGTGCTCGTGATACTACCAGTTGAATGGTTTGTTTGTGCTCAAGACCATTATCAGTTATACCTCCCTAGCTAGGAAGGAGGGAGTGTTGATATTATGGTATCTTCGAGAGGTATGAACCTCTATTGTGACCTTTGAAAAGATTAGAACGCTCTGAAAGAAAGCAAAGAAATGAAAGTAACCCTAGATGAGATGTCGGCTGAGGAGAGATAATTAATATGAATTAATTAGTACCCAGAGAGAGAATTCAGTCCATACAAGTCTATAGGGAATACTATAAATATAGGGTGTCAGTCTCTCCTTTGACACACTTCTCATAATTGTAGAAAGCCAGTTCTCTGCACTGCAGTCTAACGGTCTTGTGCGCAAGTCTCGGGGAAGGTGTTGCGCTAGTTTTGGGTGGGACTCTTTGATCAACTTTGGTTACTTCTTTCTTGGTGCATTAGCCTTGCTTGGCTATTGAATTCCTACCAGGATTCTTCTCTCTTTCAAGGTCAAGGTGCTCAGAGGGTGGCTTTGGCCTATGGTTGGGTGACAATAGTGATATTGTCAATGGTAAAACAAGCACATTCATTCATATTCTAACACTTCCATATAATCAAGAATATCTTGTCCACGTGTAATCATTGGTTGTTAGAGTTGACTCTACCAAATTTGTGCTTTCAAGTTGTCTCAAAAAGGATTCTTGAATCGACTATACATGCATCTAAATCATAGTATATTTTTGGGATGGTCGATCCACCACGTGTTTGGAAAGTGGATTCATATTTCTGATGGACAAACATTTTCCAGTTCGAAAAATGGTCCAGATTGTTGATGTACCATACACAACGACTTCTGATTGTGGTTAAAATGGGGAGTGCTCTAGGGTGGTCTCTCTTATTGAGGCTTACTCAAGAATCCTGGCCCGCCTCACCGGACAACGATTTATCATTATGGTTAACATGAGGAATGGTTTTTTTTGGAGGTTGGTACAGGACAATCTTTTCCTCTTCTGGTTAACAAGGGAAATGGTCCGAAAAGTCATTCCTTAGGGTGGATTCATTCTCTCCGGGTTGCACTTTGTTTAGTGCCGAAGGAATGGCCCAGGGTGGGGAATGGTCTAGGCTCAAAAATCAGGGACAAACATTCCTTAGGGAAGATTCATTCTCTCCAGGTTACACTTTTTTTAGTGTCGGAGGAATGGCCCAGGGTGAGGAATGGTCCAAGCTCAGAAATAACAACAATCATTCTTCCTTGTTTGAGAAGAATAAGCCAGATAGCCCATCATTGATGTTCTACTCTGAGGCAAGATATTCTTTCAGATATCACATATGTGAGTGAGAGATTGGCTCAGATGATTCAATTTATTTTAACAATATTTTCTGTACAGGTTGATATCAGATGATATTTATGGAGATTGCTTATCTCCATACAATAAAGATATGCTACTATTGTGGATATGGTCCACTATTTGTGACTATGTTTCATGGTTTGAGTAGTTGTGTACTACCAGGGATAGACATAGTTGTGTTCTATCAATTGATATTGTACCAGTTGTCATGGAGATTATCCAGTTGGATAATAATTACGGTTCTCGTGATATTACCATTTGAATGGTCTATTTGTGCTCAATACAATTATCAATTATACCTCCCTAGCTAGGAGGGAGTGTTGATATTATGGTAGATTCTGAAGGTATGAACCTCAATTGTGACCTTTGACAAGATTAGAATGTTCCGGAAGAAAGCAAAGAAATGAAAGTAACCCTAGATGAGATGTCAGCTAAAGAGAGATAATTAATATGAATTAACTAGTACCCAGAGAGAGAATTCAGACCAGGCAATTATGCCAAGAATACTATAAATACAGGGCTCCAGTATCTCCTTTGACACACTTCTTATAATTGCAGAAAGCCAATTTTGTGCACTGCAGTCTACCAATCTTGTGCGCAAGTCTTGGGGAAGGTGTTGCACCAATTTTGGGTGGGACTCTCTGATCAGCTTTGGTTACTTCTTTCTTGGTGCATTAGCCTTGCTTGGCTATTGAATTCTTACCAGGATTATTCTCTCTGTCAAGGTCAAGGTGCTCAGAGGGTGGCTTCGGCCTATGGTTGGGTGACAATAGTGATATTGTCAATGGTAAAACAAGCACATTCATTCATATTCTAACACTTCCATATAATAGAGAATCTCTTGTCCACGTGTAATCATCGGTTGTTAGAGTTGACTCTACCAAATCTGCACTGTCAAGTTGTCTCGAAAATGATGCTCGAATCGACTATCCATGCATCCAAATCATAGTATATTTTTGGGATGGTCGATCCACCACATGTTTGTCTTTAATTGTTGGTATATCATCCAACCTACTGATGTAATTTTTGGTCAATCACCCAAATGAATGTATCTAGATGTAGTGTGACCACTCGATAGAATGAATCAAGGAGAAGTGTGATGAACCATTAGTTCTTGACGTTCCAACATATTCTAGAATTATTTGTCACAACATGTCTTACAATATTATGCAATCTCTTACAATTATGCAATGTTGTACTTTATATTTTAGATTTAATATTACTATCTTAGTGCACAAAATACTGGAATAAACTAAATTTGAGATGAAAGAAGATAAGAAACTAAGACACAACCTACTTGAATGAACATAAGATGTACCTTAGGAGAGCCCAATATGGGGAAAACCCAATTATAAGGTGATGCATATGCCTTTCTCTTTTCTTCTCAATTATTAAATGAAAAAAAAAGTGCACTTACTATAGAATTTCCATGGACAATGTGGCCAATATGGTTGCTATAGTATATTCTTCTTCCTCAAAATTTCTCCAAAATCCCACTTAATGATTCTCTTATCAACTATGGAAAAATAAACAATACAATAATAATGGAACCCCTTCCTTTCCTAGTAGCCTAGTATTTAACATGGCCTGATAGTCAACTAGGGTTTAAGGTTTTTACATGCCTCAAATCCTAACTAAGGGAAGGGTTTTGGACCCTCTATAATCTTATTTAAATTTACACATAATTATCTCCACATGTGTGAGTAATGGAATCCAACTTGGATTCCACTTGGAGTCATGGTGGTCAAAATTATAGCTCAACTTGTAGGAGGCATAACTTCCTCATGTTAACTTTGATTGAGGTGATATTTTCATAGTTATAAATATATTAATATGTAGAAAAACATCAAGATGTTGGAAATTTGTTCATAGATGTTTTACCCTAAAAATGGCCATTTAAGGCCTCAAATAGGATATGAAATTTTCTAGACCCCAAATCACCAAAGTGGAACCTACTCTTAAAATGGGCCCTATAAGCCAATAGCTCCAATTTTATCAAGACAAAAGTACCAATATAGAGGAAAAATTATATAATGATCCATTTTGAATCAATAATATAAGATTGAATATGGATATTAGTTTCCTGAATAAAATTCATGGAGTGATATTAAGAGTGTAATTTGTGTTGGGGTTAGGAGTATTAACCTCATGGTTCCACCAAGATATTAAGAGTACTCCATCTTAATATATAACTTGACATTAAACTGAGTGATCAAATACTAAAGATTAAAACAAAAACTTATTAATATCATCATTGTGTCATTATTTCAATTAAAAAAAATGAAAGTGATATGAAGTGTTTTTAACCATGGCAATTTCCCAAGAGGTCCTTCATTCGGTAAAAATCAAGAAGCAAAAGATGGTCATTCTAAAACTAGAACTTTTCAAAGCATATGATTGAGTAAATTGGACGTCCCTTAAACTGGTTCTCTTGCAGATGGGAATGAATTTGAAAATTTTTAACTGGATCATGGGGCATTTACAAATTCCCTCATTCATAGTCTTGATTAATGGATCCCCCTCCTTCTTTTTCAAATCTTTGAGAGGGATCACACATGGCTTCCCCCTCTCTCCTTTTCATTTTTTGATCATCGCAAAATCTCTCTGTAGATTACTAAAGGAATCCATAAGTAATGGAAGGATAAGAGGGGCCCAAGTATTAGAGAGAGAAACAGTCTCACACTTGTTGTTCATGGATGATATTTTCTTCTATGCTCAAGCATCACATAGAGACCTCTCTACCCTCAAAAATATCCTAGAGTTGTTATGTGGCACTATCGATATGGTTATGAACATGGAAAAATCTTGCTCCATTTTTCACAAATTCTCTAAAGAATAAATTGTTTCCTTTTCCAGTGACCTTCCCACCCCAAAAAAGCCCTTGGAAATGGGTTTCAAGTACCTTGGTTTTTATCTAAAACCCCATTTCTACACAAAAAATGATTGGGGTTGGACTTTCAGGAAAATAGAAGATAGGATCTCAGTTTGGGTAAACAAGCTCCTATCCAAGGGTTGTAGACTCATCATCCTAGGGGAAATCTTGGAAAGTATTCCAGTTTATTGGAATTCCATTGCAATTATTCCCAAAAGGGTGCTCTCTAGTATTAGAAAGCTCAGATTCCAATACCTTTGAGAAGACCAAAAGGAAAAAGGAGGCATTCATATAACAAAATTGTCATCAATTTATAAGCCCAAAGAACTAGTTGGATGGGGCTTAAAGGACATTATCCCTCTTTCTAGGGCGTTGGCTGATAGAAATATGTGGAGGAGCACACAAGGAAAATCCCTTTGGGTTCAAGTGATGAATTAAAAACATTTTCCAAATATGTCAATTGTCGAATGGTTCATAATTCCTTCAAAATACTCTAAAGGGTCCATTGTATGGAAGGCCTTGGTCAAAGCTTTCAACATGGTGGGAGGATGGACAATGTGGAAAATTGGAAATGGAAGATTCGTACACCTAGGGGAGGATGCGTGGTTAGCATTTGGACAAAATTGTATCATTTTCGACCCTTTACTAAAAAAGATTAGGGATCACAACATATTTAGTCTAAATGAAGCAAGCGAGGGAAACCCACAACCCAAGGGATAAACAAGATGGAGAATCGATATTTCCCAGGGGATCTCTAGTGAGTTAGTGGAGGAATGGAGGTCCTATGCTGATTTTTTGTGTTAAAAACACATCTCTCTATATGTTGATCTGGAGGACACTCTATGTTGGTCTAGGAATCCAAAAGGTAGTTCCTTTACTACGAAATTGGGACACAAAACCCAACATGAATAAAATTTTGTAGGGACAAAAAAATGGTGGTGGGGCTTATTGTGGAAGACCAAGCTCCCACTAGGTGTAAAATAACTGTTTGGTTGGCCTTGAATAACAAAATTATCAATTAGGACAATTGTGCAAAAAGGATTTGGTTTGGACCCAATTGGTGCATTCTTTGTAAAGAAAACTATGAACACATTTATCATTTATTTATATACTTTCCTTATGAAACCTAAGTGATGAAGTTGATCAAGGAAAAATTGGACGCCAAGTCTGATTGGAAAAAGTACAGTTTGGAGGAAAGCCTCAAAGACTGGACACTCGATAGATCTGTAAATATTTATGCAAACCTCCCAAGCCTGTTTGTCGCTAAGATTTGGTGGGATCATAATAGTGTCATGTTCCAACACAAGCTCTTACATCCGGAAATAAAAACATCAATCACACTAAATCAGGAAACAAATTTGAAGGATGAACCTAAGGAAAGAATCCTATGAAAACCAATTCTAACTTCGATTGATTACAAAATCCCCTGGGGATATTTTGATGGAGCAAGTCAAGGGAATCCACCAAATTGCAGTGTTGGAGTAGAGCTCTACTTCAACCACTCACATTATATGTATATTAGATATGCCCTAGGCCTTGGTACAAACAATAGTGAATAATTTATATCCCTTTAGACTCCTTGAAATGAGAAAAACAAAATGATGTAAGGATGTCACACTTGTCAAAGATAGTAATAGATCGGTCCAAGAAGAAAAATGAAGCTCGGGATGTCAGACTCGTCCCTATCATGAGAGACATCAAATTGGATTTTCATTCTTTTGAGTGGCTATATTTTCATCATGTTTTAAGGGAACTAAATGGAAAGGTGGATGAACTGCCAAAAGAAGTGTTGTTCCTCCCCTCTGGAGCCTATGAATACATTGATGGTGAAGAAATAGAAGTAGTGGAATTATGCTTCTAAGAGAGTCAGTGATGTTGGTTTTTGCTCAGAAAATCTATGTCTTTGATTGTGGAAGGGTAATTTTTTTATTAAGGAATGTAATAAGAAATGTAATTAAGAAGGAAGGTCAAAAAGGTTACCCTAGAGGTGGCAAATGACCCTTTTTGTACAACAATTGTAGCAATCCTGGTAAAGGACATAGGTGTGTCTTTTTAGACTGTAACATTTATATTCCATATGAATATAAAAAAAAAAAAAATTCTAAGGAAAAAAAATGAATTGTTTTGAAATTTTTAAAAGAAAATTGAACTTAAAATCAACATCCAACAATAAAAGAAAAGATCAACCATTAATATTTATAATTGAGTAATAAAAATAATCATTAATTACAATTTAGTGAATATATATATATATATATAAATATATATATATATAATTTTGTTCTATTATTATAGATCTATTCTTGCGAAGTTATTGAAGTTATTGAACGTCCTTAATAGGGGATTACATATTCTGCATAAAACTTTTCCTCTCGATCTTGCTCTGATACCATTTGTAAGCTGCTTGATGCACATCTTGTCAGAGGCTTCCTGAAGTGAAGAATGAAGCTTGATGATTTCTTTGTCTCATGCACTGCTTCCTTCTATTCATCTGGCCTTCTGCTTCTTGCTACTCTCAGCAGAACCAATCCGATCGTAAAGTCACTTCTACTCTCCTAGCAAACCCCACCACTTGAAGTCCATCAAGCTTTTGCGGCCTTATGCAAACCCCATAGCTGGCCTTTAGCACCTCTCTACACCTACCACTGCCCTTAGTGGCCTCCTTGCCTTAGCGAGACTTACTACCAGTGCTCGACAGACACCTTATCTCCACTATGAGAGAACCTTATCTCCGGATGAGCGAACTTCGACATAGAGTAGTTAAAGGAACATTGAATGCAATAACAGGAAAATAAACAAGAATCACAACGAGCGCATAACATAGAGACAATAATCAATATTCAGAGATACACATATGCGAAAGTATTTCTTAGATTAATAACAGAGAAAATATGCCAGGTTATTACAATAGATAAGGATGCTCGTATTCACTCATAACACACTTACTTACAGACTCACAGAGAATGACACAAAGCTTCAGACATGAGGGAAGCTTAGAAGACTCAGACTAACTCATAAACTTCCTATGAAAGTTCCCCTGTCGACTGAACTCCTATCCTCCTTATATACAAAATTTTTGGAGGAAAGAATCATTTCGAGGACAAATCTTGATATGACAATAGACCCTACATGTCGGCCACTAAATCTTGCTTTATGGATTCAGTGGTAGAAATCATGCAAGATTCTCCGACCGAATCAAAATCCTTTATTTTATATCAACCAAAAGTAAATAAAACAATAGATTTGATGTGGTATTCGTGAAAGATTCCCCAATCAGAGGACAAACAAAACATGGCATAAAGAAGAGAACCTTGGAAATGCGGGTCAAACCACGCCAAAATTCGGAGAAGTGCTCTGAGTTTCCAAGATGCTCATTATTTTGCAAGGACAATAATTACAAGGTGGATATTGATTATGGTAACCCACTAAACCCGAATGGATCCACTATCGGCCATTTAGACATGAATGCACATGAATACACTATGGAGGTTAGTTATGTCAACCCACGGAAACTGACTGCCACTATCTGTCGGGCAATAGGAATTACATCATTATTCGATAGGATGATCATAGAAATGATGAAAGCGTTCCGGGTCCCAATGCTGAGTGTATATTTCTCTGTACATCTCCAGATCTTCTTCACTGTCTTCGTCTTGTTGTAGAACATATCTCGTTCTAATCACCCAAGGATGTCTTTCTCTGATGAATAACATTTTAAAATCATCTTCAGAAAATTGTTCAAGCCTGTGAACATTTTTTGGATGTCTTTTATTTGGGAATAAAAACAGTATTGCAGTATCAATTACATCAGGATGAACTCCACTTGGATTTAAACCAAATTTTGTCCACTAGTCTGTTAGCCAACCAGGTTTAGGAAATGTAACAAAAGGCACAGAAAATTTAATCATACAATAATAATATATGTACCGATCTATCCATAAACAAATATTGTACCATGTAGATTTATATTGGAAATAGTTAATTTCAAATAATCTTGCATGTGGATCTTGATTTGGCCATGACTGTTGATCTAAAAATATGACGAAGACTTGATGAACTTGATTAAATTAAATTGCAAGTTAAATGTTATGTGTTTTAATGCAACCGGATCAACTTGCAACACATAATTAAAGATGACTTATGTAGAAATAAGCATAGACAGCATCAGAAATGATTGAACATAAGACATAAACACAACAACTTGATAAAGGAGTTCACCCCACTCCGGGCTACATCTCCTGGTCCAGCCTCCAAATGGATCTTTTATATTAAATTTCTCAAAGTGCTTAAAAATAAGTCTTACAGTGCTCAAATCAACAAAATGACTGCTCCAATGGCTCCACAGCGTGCCAAAACCCTTGTCTAGGCTCTGACGGCACCTGAAACGGTCGAAAAATGAAGAAGATAGCCTCCTCTGAAGTCTCCCTCCTTCTTTGCTGCCTCTGGTTCTACAATCTGTACATTGTACCTAGAACACACTCCCAACGCGCATATAAACTCAGCACTGAGCGGTTCCTGAAAACGGTCCAAACTGTCGGACGGTTTGGGCGCCTCTGGCCCCCAACCGCCTAGCATAGAGTCATATGGTCATACGACCAAAGGCGCGGCGTAAAAGTGGTTGG
>ML781571.1:165520-177393 GCA_009831015.1 Picea engelmannii
TACATATTATGGGTCGCGGGTTCAAAACCGCGCGCCCACATAATATATATACCAACGTTTTCCCGCGCGAAATATATATGTTACATGGTATGTTTTACATATGGTTTGAATATTATATTATGGGTCGGGGCTAAGCCCCGACCCCCCCCCCTTTCCATACAATACAACACGCAAATATAAAAGTATATCCGCCCRCTCATATAACAAGGAACAAGCTCGGGCATGTTGKCTAGCGCGTATATGTTAAGTCTTTACCATGGGGGGAGGTCCCGRGGTCAAACCCCGCGGACTCCCAATATCTTTTACAAAGCCAAATAAAACATAAATGAAGTGACACATGTCAGCTTATGATTGGACAACGAATAACCAACCAATGTGCACCACGTCACCCCTCTGCCATGTCATCATCATGGTACGGCCCTCCACGTGGCCGTACGGACTGTACAGACAGGTACAGTCAGCACCAATTTTGACCTGTTTGACTTGACGATAAAATCGCGATATCTCCTCCATACGGACTCGATTCGCGAAAATAAATATACCGCCAGAATCAGGAAAACGAGACGGACACAATGGTACTAGTTTCATCTCAATCCGAGCACTTTGAAATTTGAGCAAATTTTGATCCCCTGATCAACTGTAATGTTCTCATTCTGTTAATCTGGAAGAAATTCCAGGCTGGAGTTTGTTGCCAAGTTTGAGTTTGCTGACAAAACCAGTTTCTGTTGGCAGATCTCATTCTTGTAAGATCTCCCATTTCTACTAGCTTATGTCTTGATGCAATAGTAGATGCCTGATGCATCTATCCGATCACATGTTGAGGTGGTATGACATGAATGCTAGTATTCCTGGAAAAGCCTGGTAGTCCAAACTCTATTCCTTCTAAACATCTCAACTGCCATTGAGGAACCCAGTGTTATTTATAGGTTTCCCAATCTATATTATCATCCAGATAATCGGTAGATGGAGCATTTCTGTAGTCATCCCAGGTGTTTATAATCACCATACTCTTGGAGCAATAAGCAATTTGAGCATGAGATTGAGAAATGAAAGGCAATTCTAGTCTCTTAGGTGGATGACCTTCTATGCTTGGCAGAGTAATAAAATATCCTGGTTCACCTGTAAGACTTTGATAAGAACCATGAGGTTCTACAATAGATAAAAATGGTGTTCCAAGGATGCATTCAATAGGCAGTTCTGTTATCAAATATTTCATTCCTAAGGCATATTCACCAAATAACAGGATGCCTTTAGGAATCTCAAAGTTCATATCTATATTTACATTTCCCAGTCCTATAGCAGAATAATTATTGGGAAGCCAATATTTTGAAGGAATCAAGTCTTTATGAACTAAATTCATGTTTGAACCAGTATCTATTAGTGCATTTAATTTAAAGATTTCACCTCTTATTTCTAACTTGATCTTCACCTGGTATTTTTGAAATTTAATGGGCATAATTTTCATGGTTGTTAGCCCTTGAAGATGGGTTGTTGTTTGTCCTGGGATTATTGACTTAGGACTCTCAAAAGCAACATCTTCTAATGGAGGAGGTATTGAGTCCAATTTCTCTCTGATTTCTTTGATCTCTTGTCTAGCCCAAGAATCAATCTTGAAGCTGAATTCAGCTTCTGTTTCCATTCTTTTGATTTTTTCTTTTAGTTCAGTGACTTCCCTTTTTAATAGAAGCATTTCTTTGGCTAAGTTTGTCACTAAAGTATCCTGCAATTTTTCCTCTCTATTATACTTTATAAAAGTCTTGGTATTTCTATCATAAGAGGCATTTATGAACAACGGATCTCTCTTGGACAACTCAACAGTTTTAGCCCTTTGCTCATTTTTTACTGTTTTTACAAAGGTTTCAAGAAGAGAAGTCTTCATATCGCATTCTGGTAAGGCTTTGATCTATGCTAACATCTGATCTTCTTGATCCCCTACATTTTTGAACATATAGACCTCTATTTTCTATCTAATTTCTACCTCTGAATCTGATTCAGAGTTGTCTGTACTGCTTGAACAGGAACAAAAGTTGGGAATTTTACATTTAAAATTCTGATTTATCAGAATTTTTTCTTCTGAGCTATATGAAAACTAAAAAGTATTGTCAGAACTTTGGCATCATCCTTCTTGAAGAAGATGAACTTCTTCTCTTTTGAAAGGGTGATGGGGGCATTGGTTTGTTTCATGGTCATTGGCCCCACACCTATTACAAAAACCTCTCAAGGCTAATTGTTTCTTAGCCTGTGCCTCTTTAGCTTTCTGTTCAGAAAGATTTCCCTTTGACATCTTAGAGGGTTTACTTTCTGAAAAATTATGTGCAATGTGTCCAGACTTTCCACATATCCAACATTGAATCTGTTGCTTGGCCTGATGATAATGGGATTTCAGTTTAATGTCTCTAGGTTCATAATAATGGGTTCTAGGTCTGTATCTATATCTATATTTTGGTTTTTTCCTTTCTTCAAATTCTTTCTTTTTTGCCTTTTTTATTTTCCTTCTCACAGGGTCTGTGATGTATAAACCATACTTTTCACAGATAGATTTCTGATCAGGCAAATAAGATAATTTAGATACATAATTTTGGACTTTTAAGTTTATACATAGTCCAATCAAAGCTTTGGTGATGAGAGAATAGATTTCTCTCCATGTATACATTTCATAAGGAAGTTTGAAAACTTCCTGCATTTTCAAATACTCAACAAATTTACTTGGTATGGCTGCCAAGTATACTTGTTTCCACAAAAGATTTTGGCTATCCTAAACCTCAAATATTCTCTGAGTCCAATCTTTATGGAACTCTTCATATTCATACATTTTCCTACACTTCATATTCATCAGAATCAGTTCATGTTTATTTGCTAGTTCTGACTCAGTTCCACACCAGTGCTCAAGTATTGCAGTGGTTAGAGCACCTATCATATTATTATGGTGGTTTCCATCAGTGTGGTGAACAATAACTCCTTGTTCATCTCGAAGAACTTCAGCCTCCATCTTGGCAATCATTATTGGGGAAGAGATGACTTCCCACCATTTGCTTAGAGTGCCTGTAAAGCACTGAATGATAGACTTGCATGCTTCTACTTCTGATTTTCCTTTCATACACATTATTTTGTAGGAAACATACATTCTATCAATCATCTATCTGATTTGTGCAATAGACAAACTATCTATATTCCATTCTTGGAATCAATCTTCAGCAAATGTTTGACTTTCGGGTAGTTTCCCTTTTCCCATTAGGTCAGGTGTTGGAGGTCTGCTAGTATGATGTGGGAGATTTTCATAAGTAGGTTGTTGTATAGAGACTAGAGAGAGATGATCTTTTGGGGATGTTTCTGGTTTTGAAGAAGACTTAGGTATATCTTCTGGAGGAAAATGATGATGGAACTTCTTTTGGATTATTGTCTCAGATGACTTATATACAGGAGACAATATTTAAATAGAGGGATTTGGAAGGATGAACAGATCAAGGATAGGTTTATCAGGGACATTATCCTTCTGTCTAATTTCTGTCAGAGTCTTTCCCATTTTAGAGAAAGCTTGTCCCAACCCTTCCATTAATTCTTCATGGTTTATTGAGGACTCTCTAGATTTACAGGAGATTTCATTAAGAGCAGAGTCCATTTTATCTTTCACATATGTGACCTTTTCTTGGATCTGGTTTACATAATGGACAATAGTGTTTGTAGATACTTGTAGATCTATAATTTTCCCTTTTCTGGCATAATCGTTGGTCACAAAAGTATGGGTAGCCATGCCTCTTAAGGCAGTATTAGTCCAGTTTATTTGTTCAGACACAGACTGGACTCTTTTATCTATACCAGAAAGATGAATAGATTCCTCAGAAAGCAACAAAGGAACTGTTTTAACTTGTCTATTATTATCCTCAAGGAAAATGCCCTTGAAGGGAGGAAAAGTAGAGTTTGATTATACAGTTTGGCCTTCAATACTCTTCCATTTATGTTTAGGAGGAATATCTGAACTTTCTCCCATCATATGAACTTCATCCTTTAGACTCGATTTCTTCCATTCATAGAAAGAAATCCATAAATTATTGTCAGATACATATTTTTTCCATTCTTGAGATAATTTAAGTTTCTCACTATCTGACATGGCTGAGTTAAAATCATTTGTCTCAGGATTTGTAAACAAATCCAAGTTTAACATTTTCTTGATCCATTTTTCTTCAATTGATCCCTTCTAACACCCTTTCATTACAGAATGAAATTTATGTATCTCATCCACAGATGGTCTTTGCATATCTAAAGGCAATGGGTTGGAGAATCTATAGTCCAGAATAACCTGGTCACATTGTTCAATATATCCCAACCCATATTTGGGAGTACCAGGGGGTCTCATGCCTTTATATATGTCTTGTAGTCTAGGATCAAGTGTTTCAATAGTAGGCATGTAATGGAACACAAGACTAAACACCCTGCTTTCCTGTGCAGTCATAGTAATCTCTACTATATAAATGGATTTTGTTTTAAATGTAACATTGGCATATATCAGGAAAAACATGATGTACATGTATTCCATAAAACTTTTCCTCTCGATCTTGTTTTAAATGTAACATTGACGTATATCAGGAAAAACATGATGTACATGTATTCCGTGAAACCTCATGTAAGATTGATGGCCTTTAGAAACCTTCCCCCATTTTCAAAAAGGCACATGAGACATTTTAGCAAATTGCTTAGAGTGAAAAATGAGTTAGTGTAGTTCGAGAGATTGAGAACTATGTTAAGTGGACTTCTTGTTTATGGGTGACGAAATGAACTATTGCCCTTTAGGGTGAGGGATTCAGAAGACTCACACATCCCTTAAGTGGTTGGGGTGAGGGTAAAGATGATTGATTTTTCGATTGATGATAAATCAAGGAATTTATTACAGGTTGTGATTTCCTTATAGTTTTTTATTTCCTTATAGGAAATGGGTAGTTGTGGTTTTATCTTCAATTGTTTTTTTACTTGTTTCAAGAAATTGATAATTGTGATAAATTCTTTGATTCTTAGTCAAACGGGAAATTAATATTTTTATCTTTGATTTCCCTTCGATTCCTCGTGAATTTATATAATAAATATATTTCCCTCTTGTTAAGCATTTGTACCTCACTCATAATGGGTGAGTCACTTAATGTACCTCACTCTTGATTTCCTTTCCTCTAAAGTAGCAATCTCCTCTACATTTCCTTATGAGAAATCATGAGTCATAATAAATTCCTCTTCCTTTGGTTGAGCATTCATTTCTAACCCTCAATTTCCCTCATATCCTCAAGAAACTTTTAAGAGTGTATGCATCCATAATTTCCCATTTCATGAGAAATTGCACAACAAATTCCTCTCCCTTTGATTGAACGTTCATTCCTCACCCTTGATTTCCCTTATAACCTTAGGAAATATTTAAGTGAAACTCCATCTTCGGGTTTTCATTTGAAAAAGATCAATAATTCTCATAAATACCTCAATTTAGAAAAATATAGAAGAATTCCCCCTTTCCCTAAAACTTAAAAGTTCTAAAACTATTTATTATACTTGTTACCATACCTTTTTTTGATTGCATAGAAATTTATTTAAAAAAAAACTAAATATTAGATTCTCCATTTAATATAATATACTAAAATTTTAATTAAAATAAATACTATTAAACTTGTTATTTAGTCTCTACTACATTTGAGTACAAAAAACAGATATTAAATTGTGAATTAACTTAAAGATTCTAAATGGATCAATTATTTAAATCTCACAAATAATTCACCCACTTATACAAAAACTGATATTAAATTGTGAATCAACTTAAAGATTTTAAAAGAATAAATTATTCAAATCTCACAAATAATTCACCCTATTATAGTATCAATATTATTTTATCAAAAATATAAACGACATTACCATTTTCATGTTAAGCAATTAGAAAATTATTCCATCTCACCACACACCTTTCATATTAAAAAAACTTGTTAAACCAAGATTCACTAAATAATAATTTCTCATAACCTGTTAAACTTCTACCCAATCCACTAACATTTTTTTCTCATTAAATTCCAAGTGTTTATACTCATACAAAGGCCCACTTGGTTGTTAAAAACAATGTATATATACTTGTTCTCAAGCCTTTTATGTTGGAAAAGTAAACCTTCACCAATAAAAGAGGTGTACTAAACAAATGGACAATAAGGATTTGTATGACACCTTAAACATATGTTTTAATATTATTTATCCAAGTCATATAGATTCAACAAACTCATATCCCTTATAAATTACAAATATATGCTTCTACTCCAAGGGGCCATGGTTGAGTCATTTTCATTTCCATGTTCATATACAAATTAATCAAACGATTTTTTATTTTTTTTTGAGATTTTATGGGTCCATGGGAACTAATACATTCATATCAATCATGTTGTTAAATTATCATAATACTCTATTATTATTTCTATATGTGTCAATCATGATATATAGGGTTTTAATAAGTCAATCATGATCTATGAAGAGATTACAAACCTGTGAAAGAAATTAAATACTAGAAGAATATAAAATATAAGAATAACAATGATACATTCACATAGTATATGCAAGATATATTCTAGAAATCCTTTATTAGAAAAAGTAGTTTAATTGAGAGTTGTGTTGAAATATTGTAACTGCGAAGAATATTCTAATTATTTTTGAGTTATTATCTTGTAGATCAAATCCCCTTTTGTGGATTGATCATGTCGGGACTCATGTATGACCAAATCCCCTTTTGTTGATTGGTCATGTCGAGACTCATGTATGACCAAATCCCCTTTTGTTGATTAGTCAAACCCTAGTTAAATGGTGGTAATTGAGAAGTCGACCCCTAGGGATAATTGAAGTGGTTTTAACTACTAGTTGAAGAAGTTGGTCGTGCTTGGTGAAGAGACATAACCCTAATGCCCCCTAGCTAGTATAAATAAGAGAGGAAGGTGCCTCATTCATTCACTCACTCAAGTCACTCATCTTGTGCACAATTTTTGAAGGAAGTTGCAGTTAGAAGAAGGAGAAGAGAGAGGCGCATGCTTGGTCTTGGATATTCTTGCTGGTTTGGTTTTTTATCTTGGCATTGTATTGGAAATTTATATTAAGGAAGTTTTTGTTGGGTTTTCTACCCCATGAGGGTTTCCCAGAATAAAATTAGATCCCTAAGCCATAATTTACATACTAGGTTACCGTCATATTGAGATCAAGATAGATGTAACCTTAGATGAAGATGAAACACTCAAGAAATCAAGGAGATGCCAGCTTGAAGTATATGAAGAACCTGTAGCTCCCAGAGTTGCAAAACTAGTGAGGGAAGTTATAGTTACCCCTCATGATGCGATTTCAAAAGATCATGATATGACATAATCTCAAAAACCTCCCCAAATGATGATCTCTCACAAGAGAAAGTCATCCTGGGAAAGGGAAATTATTCAAGATGGAGAAAAGTATGGTGCCCCAGAAGGAACCATGAGACAAATCAAGAAACCTAAGCCATTCTCGAGCTATATGGCTTTCACGTGTGATCTCATAGAAAAGGAGCCTACTTTCTTTGAAGAATCCATTAAGAAGAAAGAATGGGTGGATGTCATGACAAAAGAATACCAATCCATTATAAAGAATGATGTATGGAAAATAGTTCCAAGACCGAAGAACAAAGATGTGGTATCTTCCAAATGGTTATACAAGATAAAACATGTTGCATATGGAAGTATTGAAAAACATAAAGAAAGGTTTGTAACATGTGTCATTTCTCAAAAGGAAGGCATTGATTATGAAGAAAAATTTGCTCCTCTAGCCACACACACTTCTATCAGAACAATTATAGCTCTTGCCACCAAGATGAAGTGGAAGTTACACAAGATGGATATGAAAACAACCTTCTTAAATGGTGTTATTGAAGAAGAAGTATATATAGAACAAACACAAGGGTTTGAAATTGAATATAGAAAGACTCATGTCTGCAGGTTGAAGAAGGATCTGTACGAGTTGAAG
Source organism: Picea engelmannii (assembly GCA_009831015.1). Lineage (NCBI taxonomy): Eukaryota > Viridiplantae > Streptophyta > Pinopsida > Pinales > Pinaceae > Picea > Picea engelmannii. Next base: position 173,510 of record ML781571.1, read on the forward strand.
CAAGCTCCTAGATCTTGGTATGGCATAATTGATAGTTTCCTGACAAGCTTGGGATTTACTAAGAGTAAAGTTGATTCTGACCTTTACTTCAAGGTTATGAATGATGAGCCAATTATATTGTTGTTGTATGTGGATGACTTATTCTTAACTGGAGAAGAAAGGCTCATCATAGATTGTAAGAAGAAGCTCGTTGCAGAATTTGGGATGAAATACCTAGGCCAAATGCATTGTTTCTTAGGTCTTGAAATTTGGCAGAGCCCAGAGAAGATATTCCTTAACCAAGGGAAGTATGTAGTTGAAATACTAAAGAGGTTTGATATGTTGGAATGTAAAGACATGAACACACCCATGGAAACAAAGTTGAAGCTCCTGGTTTATACTTCATTAGAATTGGTTGATGCTACTCTATACAGACAGATCATTGGTTTGTTGATGTATCTGATGAATACTAGGACCGATATATGCTTTGTTGTGAAAAACTTGAGTCGGTATCTGGTAGAGCCCAAACATGTTCACCTTTTAGCTACAAATCATGTGATGAGATACCTTAAGGGTACGTTGGACTTTGGTCTCTATTATACTGGAGATTGTGACTTTAGATTGGTTGGTTATACTAATTCATATTGGGCTGGAAGTGTTTCTAATAGAAAGAGAACTTCAGGATGTTGTTTCAATCTCAAGTCAGCCATGAATTCATGACAGAGTACGAATCAATCCAGTATTTCTCTGAGCATGACAGAAGTGGAAGACATTGTTGCATGTTCTGCCAGTTGTGAAGCTATATGGATTCTGAAGTTGTTGAAAGGTCAATTCGATCTTGAGATGAAATCCACTGTGATTCTAAGTGATAACCAGAGTTTTATAAACATGACATAGAACCCATTGTTCCATGATAAGTTGAAGCACATAGAAATCCTATATCACTACATTCGTGACATGGTGCAGAGGGGAGTTGTAAAGATCCAATATGTTGGAACAAATGAGAAGGTTGTAGATGTGTTGACCAAGCCTATGTCTCATGTGAAGTTTGATCACTTCCAAGACAAACTTGGTATTGTCCGAAAGGACATCTCTCGAAAGGGGGAGTGATGTTGATGATACTATGGTATCCTAACCAACAACGGGTAGCTTAATAGGGATTTATATCCTAGGGGAGTGATCATCCCTAGACAGATATCGAAGGTCCGGTAAAGATGGTTTGTCAAAGTACCCATGCATGTATATGCTAGCTATGGTCAGTAGTGGTAGTGCTATTAAGATTTGATATCCTAGGGAATATTTTGATTCCTAAGTAGATCCTGAAGGTATGGTAAGGACAGTCTGTCAGAGTACCTGTGCATTTATATGCCAACTATGGAAGGTAGTGGTATCTCTATGAGGATTTGATATCCTAGGGAATCTTCTGATTCATGAACAGATCCCGAAGGTCCGATAAGGACGGTATGTCAGAGTACTACATGGTATCTCTATTAGGATTTTATATCCTAGGGAATCTTATGATTCCTCGATATATCCTTAGGGTCTAGTAAGGATGATCTGTCAAAGGACCAAAAAATGTTGTTGTTACACCTGCCTCACTTTGTTTCTCTATGATGATGACATTGTTATCTTAGCCTTGTGTTGAGGATGTTGTTGATCTAACTTCATGTTGTTGATGATCTTGTATCAACCTTGTGTTGTTGTTGATGTTTTTGTACTAGCCTCGTGTTGTTGATGATGTTGTATCAACCTAGCGTTGTTGATGTTGTTTTTATAGATTTTATGCTAACTGATGTTGATGCAGATAATGATGATGATGCTACTCCAGCTCCATGATGTGAATGATGATGTTATTGATTATGAGAAAGAATTTCGATGATTTATATATGTGTAAGTCATTGATCCAGATATTGATGATGTTACTTCTCTCTCTCTCCCCCGATGTTGTTGTAGAATGTCCTTATTGTTAAGGGGGAGTGTTGAAATATTGTAATTGCAAAGAAAATTCTAATTATTATTGAGTTATTATCTTGTAGATCAAATCCCCTTTTGTGGATTGATCATGTCGATACTTATGTATGACCAAATCCCCTTTTGTGGATTGGTCAAACCCTAGTTAAATGGTGGTAATTGAGAATCGACCCCTAGAGTTAATTAAAGTGGTTTTAACCACTAGTTAAAGAATTCATCCCTTCTTGGTGAAGAGACATAACCCTAGCGCCCACCAGCTAGTATAAATAAGAGAGGAAGGCACCTCATTCATTCACTCATTCAAGTCACTCATCTAGTGCGCAATTTTTGAAGGAAGTTGTAGTTAGAAGGAGGAGAAGAGAGAGGCACATGCTTGGTCTTGGATATTTTTGGTAGTTTGGTCTTTTATATTGGCATTGTATTTCCAATCTATGTTAAGGAAGTTTTTTTTGGGTTTTTTGGATAAAATGTTGTGTACCTTGTGATTGTGTTTCTCTCAATCATCCTTCTTTTGCTATTATTGTCTAGTAAATTGAAAAAAACTTAATAGCAACTCTAAATTTAACATGTTGCACATCTCTCTATCTCATTGTATAACTTCAAAGTTCACAATACAACATTTAAATGTTATGTGGCATCCAATATCCTAATCCATTATCCTAATCCAAAAAAATTCATTTGCTAAATTATTGTCAACTGTGAAAGATTCTTGAGAAGATTTGAATTTGATCAAGCTCTTAGCCAAAATTTTGCCTTAAGTTACTTTTTTTTCAAAATAACTCTCAACCTAGAGTCTAAAAACAACTAAAAGTGCTATCATTGCACTTTTAGGACCCTATAACTTCAAGATGGTCGGACCCTACAAATTTTGAAGATTATTAATCAAAGATGCTACCAATAGATGCATGATTCATGTACTAATGTAATAAGAAATAGTATAAGAATTAGTTTTTCTTTTTTATTCTCAAAATTGATTGAAATGAAATTTCAATATTATTAAAATAATTATATATATATATATATGTGTGTGTGTGTACTTTCTTGGGTTATTTTCCTCAAAAATATTTTTTTAGTTTTCTTAGTAATGATAGCATCAAAAGGAAAATAGATGCATATTACACTTTTTCTTTTTCTTTTAACTCTATTTTGATAAATAATAAAAAAGAGTGTTTGTATAAAAGAAAATTACAAAATGTATCCATGTACAATGGGAGTATGCATATATTGTTTTTAGAAAATGAATAGCCATGTAGATTGTGAGCATATATATATTTTCTAAAATGAATAGTATCTTGAAATAAGTAGAAACCCATGTTGGTAATTTTTTATCCTTTTCTAAAATTTTAAAGTATAGGCTTTTATTTAACAAATTTATTTCACTATATATTCATAGAATTTTTTTTTAAATAAATACAAATATCTATAAAAAAGAAAAAGAAAAAAGAAGAGGTGAATAAGCTAAACATATGGTCATTAATTTTATACATCAAATTCATTTTAAGCACACATTACATAGTTTTAGAAAAACTTCAACCAACAATATTCTCATTATTGCTCTCTCATTTATACAATAAATTTAGTTCACTCTCATGAACCTCCTTAATCTTGTTCTTCTCTAAAACATGAAAATGGTAATGAAACAGAATAAATAATATAATTAATCATTTCACAGAAATTCTATGTTGAAACAGTCATGAATCTGGATAATCTTACTTCCTACAAACAAAGAGTTTTCTATATCAATTTGGTATCTAGTTTAGTTGCGACCTTAAAAATAGATTATTATTATTATTATTACTAAAATAGTAATATAACTAATCATTTAACAGAAAAACAAAAATAATGTACTGAAACAGAAGTTCTGAAAAAATATATAAAATAAAAGGTTATTAACATCCATTGCTAAGATTGCTTTTTAGATGGTCATTTTAACC
>ML781571.1:177404-187926 GCA_009831015.1 Picea engelmannii
AAAAAAAAAATTGTAACAATAAAAGTTAAAAGTGAATGAAATAGTTGACATATGTACAAAATCATAATAAAAGAATTCTTACTTGTTTAACACAACAATCATAATAAAAGAATTCTTATCATTTCAAGTGCCTAAATTTTGTGCTATATATTTAACAAGCTCGCTTTAACAACCTGGCGAACCCTCCTTTTATATTCTTTGCGATCTTGGTGGTACAACTTAGCAGCCTCTTGATTAGCAGGAGAATCTGGATTTGGGTCACACAGTAATGACTGCACCCACATAATATATATTGATCAGTTGAAAGCATTTGTAACTTACATCTCCCTCCTTTCAAAACATCACATTAATCTGTAATCATATAAATTAGCTACTACCCTTCATGAAGATCAGCTCACAACCAAAAAGTCCAGTACCTGAATTGAAGTGAGAACTGCAGCTACATCGTAGGCTGAGGTCCACTTGCTTTTCAAAATGTCCAAGCAAATATCACCCTGATTATAAACTGCACAGGACAAAGCAAAGATCACTTCCTTGATAATTAGGAAAGATCTATTTAAACTTAAACCTAGGATCAAATTTCACTGTTTTTACACCATCAAATACTATTTAATAAACATGGAAATCAAATTGTATTTACCAAACATTGAGATGTTTTGGAATCATGAAGGCCGACTAGATATACCGAAATTTGAGGTTACATAGACAGCACTTACCATTTGGGTGAAACATGTTCGATACAAACTTAACCCTTGGAGGGGTGTCAGGGTAATCTTGTTTAAACTCGAGCGTTAGCCTGAATATGCCTACAAAATTGCAATACAAACCGATCGTGTTCAGTCCATCCAAATCTCCAAAAAAATGAAAATCTTAAATTGAGAAAACACTCACCACCATCCCATGAAGTATCTGTAGGCCTGCAAACAAATATAAGCACAGATCACTCACAACAAATCTCAGCGTATTCAGACCAATCGAATTTTTAGAAGCAGAAACATGATTATGTAGTGATAAATAAAACTGATAGAATGGCAGAAACCCTAATATATATACCCCAAAATAATAGCGTCCCAGAGCATAATATTTTCATCCCGCGGAGCTCCGCTAACACCTTCAGGGGGGTCATCTTTCAGCTTGTTGAGATCTTTCAATAGTCTGCTCACGCAGGTAGCCGACATCCTCCCTCCCTCCCTCGATACCACAATTGCCAAGTCGTTAGCCCTATGAAAGTTGAAGAAGAGGCAAAGAACTGTGATGACTCTGGGTGATTATAACTATTGTGAATACTTCGATGACTCTTCATTTATAGATTTTTGTCTTTAATGGGTTGGTCTCCACATTTTTTTTAAAGATTATATTTATTTTATTTTATTTTATTTTATGGGTTATTCAAGACATTAACTTCACATCATTTATGTTTTGTTGCATGCAAAGTAGTTTGAATATGAGAGATGTTGAGATTTTAGTGTGATGAGATTTTAAATGATTAATAAATATAAAGTCTACTTATTAAAAAAAATCAACAATAATAAAAATATAATAATAAATAAAGTTGGTTTAATTAAAAACAACAATGATAATAATAATTAAGATAGCATGTTATGTCATATAAATAATATAAGATAGTAATTTTATGAAAATTTAATATGAGTAGGTAATTGTTTTATATAATTCAATGTAATATATTATTTTTTATGAAGTTATTTGGATAGGTTGATATGAATATGAATACATTTGTGATAGTTATTTTCATGAAACTAGATTTTCTAAATGTCATTCTAACTTCAATGTCTACATAAAAAAAAATAGGAAACCCTTTCATAATACTTGTTTTTTTATGTTAATGACCTTATCTTAATGATAGTGACCCTAAAATTTTAAACAATGAAAAATCATATTAAAGAAGAAATTTGAAATGATCAACTTAGGTTATTTGTGTTATTTACTTGGCCTCTAAGTATTGCAAACCAAAGAAGTATTTATTTTCTATAGTCTAAGTATTCATTTGATTCACCGCTTTCACATGGAAGATTGTAAACTAATCCCTTCTCCTTTTAAATCTAGAGTTGAACTTTTGTTCTACACCCAAAGTAGAAGCCACTTTTAAGTACTATCGATTAGTTGGTAGCATGTTATATTTGAGTCATACCCATCCTAATATCCCCTTTATTGTTGTTCTTATTGCCCATCCTAATATTCCCTTTGGTGTTGCTCTTATTTCCCAGTATATGCAAACAACCCATGAGAGCCATTGGAAAAAAGAAAAAAAGATATGTTGGTATATCTAGGGAACAATTCATGGTTGGTTTCACTGAACCTGATTAGGCTTGTAACCTTGATGATTGAAATTCTACTATGGGTTACATTTTCAATGTTGGTTCCAACCTTGTCACTTAGGCTTGTAAGAGTAAGAAACAACAAGAAATGTGTCTTTCTTCAACAAAAGTAGAGTATTGAGTTATAGTTAATACAAGTCAAGAAGCCTTATGGTTTCGACAAATCCTTTCAAAGTTTGTATTCCAACAGCATGTGACCACCCTCTTGTGTGATAATCAAAGTTCCATCAATCTTGGAAAAGATCTAGTTCAATATCAATGCAAGGAACGCATTGAGACACACATCAAAAATTGTATTCAATATCACATTATTAAAGTACTCTTTTTACCTATAGATGATCAAGTTGCATACAGTTTCATAAAGTCTCTTACCAAAGTGAATTTTTCCAAAATGTCATCCATCTTAAGAGTTCAATTCATTAAGGGGGGAATAGGCTCTAATTCCTCATTCCTTCTTGTATTGTGTCACCTTTGTAAATCCTTCAATCATATTCCAAGTTGTTCTTAAGAGGAGATGCTAGGATATTTAGACACTTACGAGTTAGTTAAGTTCAACTTGGTCTACTATGTCTTTAGATAAGATAGTGTTTCTCTAGTATGCATGTGTAGTTGTGTAATCCAATAGTCATGATATGTTCTAGACATAAAATGATCCGATGGTTCATATCCTCCTCAATATTAACACACAATCCGTCCATGATCTCTATTTAGAGAGAATGTATGGTTATTTGTTGAAGATCAATTGTGAGGAACTCTTATGTAAAATATATTTTCATTCTCATTAATATATTTCCTCAAGTGGCTACTTCGGCTAGGGTTGTGAACCATTTCCATCTTTGAGGGTTTTAACCACATAAAAGATTGATATACTAATCTTTGATCTAGTTGTGTTAGTTTTTACTTAAGGTCACCATCCTATGTATGAATACCATGCTTTGTTGAACACTGAGGTTGGGGTTAAAAAAAAATAGGTTTCATAGAAAATAAAATAATTAAGAGGTTTTTTAGGTATGAACCTCCCCAACAAGCCTCTAGGAGGTTGTAGTCCAATGGGTTGAAAATACAATCGAGAAATGGATCACTAAGCTATTGACATTGGATACCAAATTCCTGATCTGCACCAAAATCCTTTTAACCACTAATGTGTACTACTCCTCCTTTAGGGTGCCTTTGCTAATGGATTAATTTGAGTTCTAAAAATCCTTTACTTCTTTCTTTGGGCTAAGAAAAATTGAAGAAAGTATTTTCATTGAGTTAACTAGGAGCTCTATTGTACTATAAGGGAATATGAGGACCTAGAGATTATCTAAACTCAACTCCAAGCTTAGGCCTTGAGTTCCAAATAGATCATTAGATTTGTTGATGGTAAACTAGTTTGGAAGGAGTTTCTCAAGTTTAGAGTTGGAAGAGGGGCCCTCTTAAAGGAAAGTTGTTGAAAAGGGATTTCCTTAGAGACTTTACTATTCACTCCTCTTGTAGTCAAAATCAAAGATTATTTTGTGATTAAGATCATTTGGATGGCATGGAACACATTAATCTCTTTCTAGATTGAATGAGCCAACTCTTCAAACATACCTTCCATTTAGTTTCCACTATATTTGTTGGTCTCTACTTATCTCTATGGATGGAAATCTCATTGATGAATCTCCTTGTTTCTCAAACTATATGCTATATCAAAATGTAATTTAAGTGGCTAATGATTTGGTGGCTATTTAGACTCAAACCTGGATTTATTGGATTTATTTGAAGCTTAAGTTCCACATGGATGACTCATATAAAATTGTTGTGGAGTGAATAAAAATAGTTTGATTCTTGATCATTGTTCTCTAATGTTTGGCCTCCCTACATTGAGAGCATGCTGGAAATATAGGAAATGGGAAGGCCATGATTTCATGAAATACAATATGACTATGGAAATGTCAAGGTTGTGATTTCATGAAATATTATATGACAATGGGATATAAGTGTCTCTTATCAAATCCATCCTTAAAATATTGAATAAATAATATCTAGAGATGAAAATATAAACATAAAACCTAATTGTTGAGGCTTATATGGAATCCTATTTTAGAACATTAAAAAGCATTAATTTCTTGGTGTCTTTCCTTGAGGAGGCTCCCCTTAGAAACAATATTAACTTACCTTGCAATTAACGTCTGCAAATTTCCTCATTGAAAATGAATTGAATCCTTGAAGAATATGTTTAGTTTATACATGCTAGCCCAAAATTCTTGGGCATAGGAAAAATACGTATGACAATCATACCTGCCTACCTTTATATTCTAGTGAACTTTTTTAGTGGCCAACTACCTTGGACTTTATATTTCCATTTTACTTAGTTACTTATCAAGTTGAAGTTTCACTTTGGAAATGGAAAAAGAGGAATAATGGTCTAATTAATTACATTTTCACACCAGGATTCTCTTTCTATGATGGAAACCTAATCTATGTTATCTGATCCTTACATATTAAGGTGAAATACCAAAAGGAACCCCCCTACACTATGATTTTTATGCCTCCTAGCCCAAATATTGCTTCTATTTGTGTGCCTTTTCATCCTTCTTTTGCAACCTATTTAATAGGAAAACCTAGGAACCATGTTAACATATTGTTCCAAGAGCACCCTGACCATGTGTGCAACCTCCCAACCAGTCTACTTAAATATATAGACAAATCCCTCCCAACCTTCATCCTTTCAATATTAGAGGGGTATAGACTATAGGAGGTTATAGATGAATGGGAAAATGTGAAGCTAATGGAAACCAGGGGTGATTTTAAGAACCCCCCTTAAGTTTATATGTATAATAAATGGGTGAATCCCCATGATACATAGGAAAATTCAAAGGCTATTTTATCAATAATATAATATGTATATATAATGTTTTGGATAATCTTTTACTATTTTATAAAATCTTGTAAAATCTTGGCGAATCTTTCACTGAATTATAAAATCTTGTAAAATCTTGGAGAATCATTCACTGAATTATAAAACCTTGTAAAGTCTTGGTGATTTTTTTGATAAAGTATAAAACCATATATAATAATAGGAGAATGTATTAATTAAATTGTAATATAATCACTTTACATATTTGGAAAAAGAAACATAACTTTTCCATCCTCTAGACAACGTTGCAAGCATTAGGGGTTGTGTTTTTCAAGGTTCTCATTGTACACTTGCATATCCCTCTATAATTTTTGATGATATTTCACCACAATGTTCATATGTGTTTATTCTGACCACCACTTCTATCAAGCTCACAAGATATTAATCTTTTCTCTACCAATTCTATTATGGATTATTTATTATTGATTCATCAATGATGAAAAGACCCTTCAAACAAGTTCATCATAGGATGTTCCTAAATAGGAGTGCACATAATTCTATAAATGAATAACTCCAAAAGTATAAGGATATTGATAGGTCACATTCCATGCACGACTTCCTCTCTAATAATCCATTTGCACCCAAAAAGAACCCCTTTCCAAGGAATAGGGGTCACTTTTACCCCTTATATTTTTGTTAGCTTATAAAAAAGTTAAGGGACACATAAATTTGTAATAAATGGTGGGCATAGATTAGGCCTTAGAACTATAGGGAAAAAAAACACCCATTGAACAAAAGTTTTAACTATTGGATACAAATGAGACCATAAAATATTCTAGTGGGTATAAACTTAGACCTTAAAATTAGCATTGATTGCATCCAATATTTATTGGATGAGACTATAAGTGTTGGATTACTGAGAGTGGGGGTGAATCAATAATAGCGTAATTATAATCATTTTTCTTCAAATGTTATATCAATGTAAAATTATTATCCAATAATGAGTAGTAAGAAATAAACAATCACACACATACACAGTACACTAGTGTTTTACGTGGAAACCCAAATCGGGAGAAAACCACGAAATGATTTTTCTTATATGTCTTGAAGAATTACATTCATTGGAAGCACCAACTTCCTTTGTTTTCCAGCTACAACTGGAAGGAGGCTCCAACCCCCTATTTTCTCAGGCTACAACCTGAGGGAAGCTCCAACTCCCCAATTCTCTAGCTACAACCAGAAGGAGGCTACAACCCCCAATGTTTTTCGGCTACAACCAGAAGGTGGCTACAACCACTTATCCTTGCCCCATCCTGCCAACTTGAAGTAGAAGTAGAATGATGGAACCACTGTCACACTATCACTGTGAGATATGTCGTTGTAAACCTGTACCAATAAATCTAAACCATGCATCAACCATGCATCAACCTATACCTCAACTTGTACCATAAACAAGTGCATCAACCATGCACCAACCTGTACCTTAAACAATTGCATCCAACCATCTACCAAGTATGTACCAATAATGTGTCAACTACTTATCAACTATGACTCATCAATATGTACCAACATCATCAACTATAAACCTCATGTATGTGCACCAACTCATCAACTACTTGTCTCAACCATGTACTCAACATGTACCACAACCAAAATCCCTCATCAATTTCATCATCCAAATCTGATTTGTAGCTCTATAATAGACTTGGTGTATATGATCACATTCCTACAAACCTTTATTAACTTTAAAAACAAGAGACTATCATTTTCATCAAACTTTTCTTTAGTCTCACATGCCTAGTTTTGGATTAGTCAACAACCCTAACTTGAGGTAATCATAACTTTGAACCTGTAATGTATAAAGATTTGAACCTGATACACAATGTTATTCAATTTGTTTTGTGCAATTCCTCCAAGTGTCACTACTTGGAACCTCTCATAAAAGGATTTATAGCAAAAATGTCATACCTTGCTAAATTCTGGCTTATTCTAGAGAGCGACCTTTTAGAGCATGCCCCACACAAAATGTTTGATGAATTGATATGAAAATATTACATAGAATACTAAAGACTTTCCCCTAACCAATAAATTTGGTCTCACTTAATTTGGATCTGTTATGAAGAAGTTATGACGTTTTTATCCGAAACACATGATTTTGACTTGTTTCAGGACTAGACACAAACTCTATTTTCCACAGAGCGTAACTCCCAAAATACAATGATCCACAAGATGAATTTTTTACCAAATATACTTGGATATATTTTCTCACTTGCATAGAAATTTCATGGTCTGAATCATTATAGAAAAAAATTTATAGCAAAAATGGTGAGATGACCTGTAAATAACATACGTTAGAAAGCACCATCAAAAGAATTTATCCTTCCTTGCATTTCAGCCTTCTTTTCTTCACCTTCACTCAAAATTCCAGTTTATATATCCTTGGTTACCTTAGACACATATATATATTCAATATTCTCAAGTGTGATTCAAATGAGAGAGCCTTGCCTCTTATTTATACTCTCCAAGTAGCTTCTTTAAAAACATCTTCTAGGTCACTTGGCCTACTTTCCTTATTTTAGGGTTGGGTTCACTTCTAATTTATCCATTAAATTTATTATTGAAATAGTTTATTTTGTATTCACTTTGAATTATAATACACTCATCACTTCACTTTATTATTTACCTTTTAAAATCTCTTAAACCACTTTGATTACTTTGACCTTTTGGGGCTTCTAGATGACATATGAGGGTCCTCCAACTTCGTAAGGCCATAAATCTCAAACCGTGAGGAGTTATGTGACGTTCTACATACCACCAGAAATGGAATGACATGTACTATCCATATAGAATAGTTTTATCTGAAAATATATCATAACTCATACCATTACCCATCAAACAAACTTGGGTCCATTACCCAAACCTGGGGTCTCCAACTTCTCATGTCCATAACTCTCTAACCGTGAGGAATTATGTGAAGTTCCACATACCACCGGAAATGACATGACAAGAAATATCCATCTAGGATATTTTCCCTGACAAATTCACTTTCCTTCATCTCATTATTCCACAAGTAAGAATGGGTTCTCTTACTCCACAAAGCGTCTTCCTGTGAGGGCTTTCACCATAAGGGGACCACTTTGGAGTTCATCCATATTTACTTCTTATCAACAATGAAAAAAAAATAATGAGTCATATTTACATCAAACAATATTGGGTCCATTACCCAAACCTTTGTGCTACGGGTCTTTCTTCAAGGGTTGACATCAATGACAACCAACCTTAATCAACAGTCTCCCCCTTTGGCATTGATGGAAACACTCTAATGCAACACTGAAATCATATCACTCATGCTCCCCCTGGAACCATGCCTTTGTCCTCTGCATTTGATAAATCTGCTCGTCTTGGAACCATGCCTCTGTCCTCTGTATCTGATAAATCTCTCCCCTTTTGTCATCAATGGAAAAGGTATCTTTCCATTCGTGGCTACTCCCCCTGACAGACTGTCCTCTTATGTTTCTTCCTCGTGTACATATAAGACATATAGGATAAGCATGCAAAAAACATTCATTTTTAGAGTAGAAATAAATCCAAGTCTTTAGCGAAGCTATTCAAAGGCTTCCTGTGGAAGTGGTTTTGTAAAGATGTCTGCCACTTGTTCTTTTGTGCCCACATACTCAACTCTAATGTTCTTTTCTGCAACTTGTTCCTATAGAAAGTGATACTTGATTGGAATGTGCTTAGTCTTTGAGTGCATCACCGAGTTTTTTGAGATACTGATGGCATTTGTATTATCACTATATATTGGAATGGGCACATCATACTCAACCTGTATATCTGTCAAAGTTTGTTTCATCCAAAGAACCTATGTACAACATGTTGATGCTGCAATATACTCTGCCTCGGCTATAGATAGAGATATCGATGATTGTTTCTTTCTTAGCCATGATACCAAACACTCACCTAAGTGGAATGCTACTCCACTGGTGCTTTGTCGATCATCAATACAACCTGCCTAATCTGTATCTGTGTAGGCAATAAGTGATAGATATTTTCCTTTTGGATACCATAATCCAAACTCTTCCGTTCCTTTGAGATATCTGAAGATCCTCTTTAATGCTAATACATGTGATTCCTTTGGTGCTGCTTGAAATCGTGCCACCTATCCAACTTCCTGCATTACATCTGGTCTGGATGTTGTCACATATGGTAGGCTACCAATCATTGACCTATATTGCCTCTGATCTGTAGACTTTGAATTATCATCTTTGCTCAACTTACAACTGGTTTGCAATCTTCCATTCTGAACCTCTTTAACATTTCTCTGATATACTTGGTTTGAGAAATAAAAATTCCTTGGTTGCTTTGATGTATCTGAAGTCCCAGAAAGAAGGATAGTTCTCTGTAACGACATTTCAAATTCATTCTGCATGTCTTCTGCAAATTTCTAGCTTAACTTGTCATCATCACTACCAAAAATAATATCATCAACATAAACTTCAATTAATAAAATATTACCTTGACTTACCTTGATGTAGAGGTTGTTGTCTACACTTCCTTTTCTGAAGCCTACCTGCTGCAGATACTTATCCAGTCTAGAGTACTATGCTCTAGGATCCTATTTTAGATCCTTCTGGTTGTTCAATGTAGACTTTTTCTTCAAGTTCCCCATTCAGAAAAGATGATTTTACGTCCATCTAATATACTTTAACATTTTTGGAGCATGCATAAGATAAAAGCAAACAGATTGTTTCCATTATGGCAACTGGGGAAAATGTCTCTTCAAAGTCGATTCCTTCAATCTGTGCATATCATTTACATACCAATCTAGCTTTGTTCCTTCTAACCTGTCCATCTTCATTCAATTTATTCCTGAAAATCCATTTTGTTCCGATCACATTCTTATTCTTTGGTCTTGGAACCAATTCCCAAGTGTCATTTTTCTCTATTTGATCCAATTCTTCATCCATGGCCTTATTCCAAAATTCATCCTTGTTGGCTTCTACAAAACAGTTTGGTTCAATTGTAGATAAGAGTGCTAGGTGTGTTTGTTCTCGTGAACGGATTTTTCTTCTACTCTCAACTCCTGTATCTTTGTTTCCAATAATATGATCTGAAGGATGATTCTTCTGTCCTCGTTTTCTAGGTGTCTTTGGAGATACTTGTTGAACTTGCTCTTCTAATTCTGTTGGATTCTCTTCATCTTCATCTTCCTCTTCTTCTTCTTTTTCATCTTCTTCTTCAAAAAGTTGTTCCATTGATTTGTTTTCTTCTTTCTTTGATTCCGGTCTACCTGTTTCATCAATTGTTACGTTGATGCTTTCCACAACTTTGTTTAATCTTAGATTGTAACACTTGTATGCTT
>ML781571.1:187976-200420 GCA_009831015.1 Picea engelmannii
GAGAGTCAAACTTTCTCATTCTGCCATCTTCTCTTTTGATGTAGCATTTGCTTCCAAAAACTCTGAAGTGCTTCACATTTCTTGGTCTTCCTTTCCATAGCTCGTAGGGAGTTTTATCAGTGTTGTTTCTGAGCATTACTCTGCTTTGAATTTGAACTGTTGTATGCACTACCTGTGTCCAAAAAATATCTGTCAACTTTGAATCCATTATCATTGTTCGAGCCATTTCTTGTACTGTCATGTTCTTTCTTTCAACAACTCCATTCTATTGAGGTGTCCTAGCGATGGATAATTGACTTTTTATTCCATGATTGTTGTAGTAGTCCATAAATTCCTTTTAGATGAATTCTCCTCCATTATCCAATCTTACGCATTTGATTCTTGAATCCATCTCATTTTCAACCATTTCCTTGTATATCTTAAAATTTTCAAAAGCTTCTGATTTGTTCTTGAGAAAGAAAACTGCAGTCATTCTTGTATAATCATCAACTAATAACATAAAGTATCTCTCACCTTTTAAGCCTTTTGTTGTAGTTGGTCCAACTAGATCAGTATGCACAATTTCCAGTGGTTTTGTTGTTGAATATTCCTTTGATTTGAACCTGGTCTTTGTTTGCTTTCCTTGTTGGCAATGCTTGCATAAAGTGTTGGTTGGTTTCGTGATCTGGGGCATTTCTCTGACTTCTTCTCTTTTGCTAACTTTGACAAGGTTATCAAAATGCATGTGACCCATTGTTCTGTGCCATAGCCAACTTTCATCTTCATTTCCTAGATAACACTTTTCATTTCCAATTTCTCTTAACACATATATGTTGCTTGAAGTTCTTGCAGCTGTAGTGACCAATTTCCCTGAACCTTCTTTTCTTATCTCACACTTTTGTGAATCGAAAGTAACTTTATGACCCTGGTCACACATTTGACTCACACTTAAAAGATTATGTTTCATATCTTCTACTAGTAGAACATTTTTTTCCTTTTCATTCTTGTTCCCAATTTGAACTATGCCTTTTCCAATGATTTTGGATGAATCATCATTTCCAAAGGAGACTGATCCATCTCTTTCCTTTCGTAATGTAAGAAACTTGTCTTTATCACCTGTCATGTATTTTGAACATCCACTGTCAACATACCAACCACGTTTTGATGCAGGAGCATCAAACAAAGCCAAGGCACGCGCCTAGCCAAAGAAATAATTGGACGCGTGGATGAATAAAAGGAGCACGTTTTTATGAAAACCGTTTTGAATTTTGAAACCAAAAGAATTAATGTAATAGTTAGGAGGAGCGTACTTGCATTTATGTTTTGAATATAGGAACAGATCTGGAGAGATTACTCTCATCTGCCGGATGTAATAGACATTAAGTCTGTTTAATTAAAGTAGGTAGATTTGATTTAATAGATTAGACAGTTTAGAGAGTAGGAGGGAAAACAGATATAGACACCCTCACCCTTGTATTATTGTAACATTATCATCATTAGCATAGAACAGAAGAAAAGAGTTGTAGCAGAGAGTTGTAGAGAAGAACCCATGTACAAGAGTATTTGAGTTAATATATGAATCTTTGACTCAGATTTCATGGTGTTATGATGTTTGTTGTTTACATATGCTGAATGGTATGCTTACGGTTGTTTTATTCTCTTTGTTATGCCTTTGTTGTTATTCTATGTTGAATGTATGATTTCATGTTGAATATATGAAGTCTGAGAGAGAAGAATGAGTTTCAATTGTTTCTCTTCCTGAGAGAGTTCCTGCAAGGAGTGCAGTGAAAAGTCTACAAGGTGTGCGTTGATAAGGGTTCTGAGTTTTATCTCAGAAAGCTCAGGAGGGATACCATTGTTCTCATTCCAGCAGAAGTTCAGGTGAAGCACAGAAACTATGCAAGGTGTGTGTAGGTTAGTCAAGGCCTTAGAACTTATCAACTAAGGTTGAAAGGTTGAAGGACTATTGTTGCAGAAAGTGCACAGAGTCGAAAGATCAAATACCCATGAGTATTTGAAAGATTTCCGCAAGGAGTGTGTGCAGGAGTCCTTTTAGAGACTCAAGTTTACAAGTTAAAGCTCAGGAGGATTAGCACCTTTGAAGTGTTCAAAGGGAGACAAGGAAGCGAAATCATCGCGTAGAAGGTTAAGTTTCAGGGAAAGAACATTGGCTTGTTTCACAGAGATTCCTAAGGAAGAAATCGAATGGTTGAAATTCTCCATGGAGAACACACGAAGTTGCGAGGACCATAGGATCCAGAGGATTTGGAGGGTGGATAAGGGTTGGACAAACCCATTATGTTGGTCTCAAAGATCAATGAATACCATCAATTGTGGTCAGTTTGGGCCGCTGGATCATTTCGCGAACTCAGGGTTCATGATTTTGGAGGTGGAAGACCAAACTCTTTTAGTCGCGAAGTCCCGAGTTGCGAGAAGCGGAGGAAGAGATCTAGACCGTTTGATCCAAGCCGTGAGAGAACCATCAGATCTGAATCTTCGTGGGGTATCGCATATCATGAGTTCGGAGGATAGACCAAATCCTTTGGTTGTGCGAATTCCTAAATAGCAAGAAGTAGGGAAACCGTTGGATATGAACAAGTAGGAGAAACCATTGGATCAGAACCTCTTCACTATATCACGTATCAGGGTTTCATAGGTTGGAAGGAATTAGTTTTAACTGTAGAAGTCGAGAAGGACCGAGGGCCGAGGTCTTGGGAGAACACGTAGTGTGTCCATCAAGTGGGGACCGCGTGATTGACAGGTGGACACTCGTTTCCTGGGAGGGAGTCAACACCCTGTTGACTTCTCGTGCTTCGGGTTCTCATAGGAAAGTAGCACAAAGACTCAACAAACCAAGTCATGAAGTTGCGAGCCATGAGAAGTTTTGAAGGAGTCAAGTCTTCTCTGACTTTCGCATCTCAGAGTTTCATAAAAGAAGGGGCTGGAGGTTCAACCCTCCAACTCGCGAACTCGCGATTTGCGAGTGAGGTTAGTGCTTAGCTCAAGTTGGCAGTTATGCGTGGAGGGCGCTAACAGGGAGGATCCATACCCCATCACATCTCGTGTATCGGCGTTAGCTGAAGAAAAGTCGAGGTTCTTCAACCCGTGAACACGTGAGTGGCGAAAGGCGTTTGCACAAGGACCAAGTCATGGTCATGTGGAAGTGTAAGGCTCGCACCTGGAGTTAAGGTGGACAGGGTGGGTTTTTCAGGAAGGACCTGTGGATACACTCTTGTGTGTGTAAGAATTTCCCGTAGGGAAATTGAAGAGTCAATCCGGCTTAGAGGAGAATTAGAATGATCCTATGCATATCTTAGCCCGAGGGTTGGGGGTCTGCACCAGTTGTGGTATCAGAGCATAGAACAAGTCGTTTCTTTCTGTAGCAGGGAAAAGAAAAAAAAAAAATCTTAGCCATGCCGCCAAGAAGAAGAGATAGACCAATGCCTGATCTAGCAGTGGAAAGAGAAATGTGTGAGTTACGTGCCAGGCTTGATGCCATGGAGATAGAACAGAGGCACGCAGTTGACGTTGGGGATATCAGCGAAGCTGAAAGTGAAAATGAAGCTGGACACGAAGGAGAGGAAGTTGTGATCAAAGATGTTGTAGATGAACGCCTATTCAGGGCTGTTGCAAGGATAGGTGCCAGAGAAAAAATGGACATTCCAGTGTATGAGGGAAACTTAGATGTTGAAGAGCTTCTAGACTGGATTAGAGCTCTGGATAAATGATTCGACTATGAGGATGTCGAGGAAGACAAGAAATTCAAACATGTCATTACTAGAATTAAAGGGCATGCAACACTATGGTGGGATGAACTGTAGGTTGACAGATGCTGCAAAGGAAAGTAGAAAATCAAAAGTTGGGATAGAATGGTTGCAAAGATGAAAGCCAAATTTATACCCAAGGATTATCAAATCACTCTGTTTTGGAGGATGCAAAATTTGAGATAGAAGCTGATGTCAGTGAAGGAATACACTGAAGAGTTCTACAAGATAAACATCAGAGCAGGTCATCGAGAAAGCAATGATGAAAAAGTTTCCAGGTACATGAATGGTCTATGATATGACATTCAAGATGAGATGAGCATGATGACTATGCAAAATGTGGAAGATGCTTATCAAATGTCTCTGAAAGATGAAGAGAAGCTGAGCCGGAAGCAAGGTCAAAGAGGTTGATGTAGAAGTCAAGTCAGAGGCAAACCAATTGCCCAAGACAAAATTGAGAGACCTAAATAAGAGGGGAAGAAACCTCAAACTCAACATGAGAGAGGAGGAAGCTCACAGAGAGAGAAATATGCTGATAGGAATACTTTTCCTCGAGCTAGAGGTAGAGGCAGTGAAGTAAAATGTTTTGTCTGTGGAAAGATCAGACATAAATCCTATGAGTGTCCAGATAGGAAGAAATATGGTGGTGAAACTCACATTGCTGAAGCTCAAGGATAAAATGTTGAGGCAGGAGATGTTGAGGGCAGAAGATCTTTGATGATGAGGAAAGTTCTCTTGAAGATAGAGAAGGAGGTAGAGAACCCAGCCCAAAGAAACAGTCTGTTTCAGATTGCTTTCAAAACTAAAGATAGAGTATGCAAAGTCATAGTGGAAAACGGTAGCACAAACAATATCGTATCTACAGAGATGGTAGAAAAGATGGAGCTAGAGACTGTTGTACATCCAAGCCCATATAGATTTTTGTGGCTACAAAAAGGACATCAGGTAAATGTCACTAAACAGTGTTTAGTTGAATTTAAAATAGGAGGATATAAGGATGAAATATTATGTGATTTCATTCCCATGGATGTTTGTCATCTATTGCTAGGTAGACCATGGAAATATGACAGAAACGTAGTTCATGATGGGAGAAAGAACACATACACCCTGGAAAAAAATGGTAGGACTCACATGTTGTTGCCAATTAAGGATAAAGAGGTGAAGAAAAAAATGAGTAACATTGTACTTCTCATGAGTGGGAAGGAAATTCTTAATGAGTTTAAGAAGAAGGAAGACACACAATTTATTGTGGTCAGGAAGCCCAGAATTGTTTTGACCAGTACAAGGATAAATGATTTTCCAAAAGAAATCCAGGAGTTGTTGGAAGAGTTTGCTGATATAGTAGTGGACAGACTACCTTGTTCGTTGCCACCTATCAAAAGTATAAGCCATCATATCGACCTTATACCTGGATCCATCTTACCAAACAAAGCCGCGTACAGGTTGATGCCACAGAAAAATGAAGAAGTTAAGAGACAGGTCCAGGACTTAATGGACAAAGGATTGATTCGAGAAAGCTTGAGTCCATGCATTGTTCCGATAGTGCTCAGCCCAAAGAAGGATGGGGGTTGTAGAATGTGTACAAACTCAAGGGAAATCAATAAGATTACCATCAGATATAGATTTCCATTACCAAGGATGGATGACTTGATGGATTACTTGAGTGGAGCAAGATTTTTTTCAAAGATTGATTTGAAAAGGGGATATCATCAGATTAGAATGAGAGAAGGTGATGAATAGAAGAAAACATTCAAGATGAATGAGGGGTTGTATGAATGGCTTTTCATGCCATTTTTCTTAACAAATGCACCCAATACTTTCATGAGATTGATGAATGAAGTCCTAAAGGATTTCATAGGGAAATTCGTCATCGTATATCTTGATGATATATTAATCTTCAGCAAGATAGAAGCAAAACACTTGAAACATTTAGATGCAATGATGAAGAGATTACAGCAAGAGAAATTGTTGATAAATGTGAAGAAATCATCATTTATGAGGACATAACTCATTTATTTGGGTTTTGTTATCTCTGCAAATGAGTTGAAGATGGATCCAAAAAAGGTAAATGCAATTAAGAATTGGCCATCACCGAAGTGTGTGTTTGAAGTTCGAAGCTTCCATGGTTTGGCTAGTTTCTATAGGAAATTCATCCTAAATTTTAGTGGAATTAGCACACCAATGATGGATATGATGAAGAAAAGACACAAATCTTTTCACTGAACAAAAGAAGCAGAGAAGAGTTTCAATCTGTTGAAGAAGAAGATCACAGAACAACCAATTATGGTTTTACCATATTTTAGCAAGACATTCCAGGTCAAGTGTGACATGAGTGGATTTGCAATTTGAGTGGTCTTGAGCCAAGACAACAGGTCGATCGCATACTTCAGTGAAAAACTGAATGAAGCGAAGATTAAGTACTCAACATATGACAAGGAATTCTATGCAGTCATACAAGCACTGAAGAAATGGAGCCATTATTTGGTTCCCAAAGAGTTTGTTTTGTATAGTGATAATCATGCTTTACAATTCGTGACTCAAGAGGAGAAGTTGAACCAAAAACATGTTAAATGGGTTGAATTCATGCAGAATTTTACTTTTGTAATCAAGCATATTTCTGGAACTGCTAACAAAGTTGTTGATTCTTTGAGCAGAAAATGTTTGCTTATGCAGGAATTTAGAGTCAAGACTTTGGGTTTTGATAACCTCAAAGAAATGTATAAGGATGACCCGTATTTTAAGGAAGCATATGAGGCATCTGAGAATCCAATTCTTAGGGACAGAAGCCAATGGACCGAGTATATGATCCAGGATGGATTATTATTCAGGGGCAATCAACTATGTATTTCAAAGTGCTCCATGAGGGAGAATTTGCTAAAGGAAAAACACAGTGGAGGATTGGCCAGACATTTCGGTCATGACAAGACGTTCTCAAAGTTGAATGGCTCATATTTTTGGCCAGGGATGAGGACAGATGTTAAGAAATTTTTGGATAGGTGCAGAATTTGTCAGCACACGAAAGGGAAAAGGCAAAACACAGGGTTATACCAACCATTTCCCATACCAAAAAAGGCCTTGGGATGCAGTGAGCATGGATTTCATATTAGGACTGTCAAGAACATAGAGAGGCTATGATTCAATCTTTGTGGTAGTCAACAGATTTTCAAAAATGGCACATTTCATACCATGCCAGAAAACCAGTGACGCAACTCATATTGTGAACCTATTTTTCAAGGAAGTCGTCAAACTTCACGGCTTACCAAGGAGTATTGTGTCTGATAGGGATACTAAGTTTGTAGGACATTTATGGAGGACCTTATGGAAAAAGATGGGGACAAGTTTGTCATTTAGCTCAGCATATCATCTTCAAACGAATGGGCAGATAGAATTCGTGAGCAGAAGCTTGGGAGACTTGTTGAGGAGCTTAGTGACTGAACACCACAGTCAATGGGATCACATTCTTCCATAGGCGGAATTTTCTTACAATGACTCACTCAACAGAAGCATAGGGTAGAGTCCATTCCAGATTGTATATGGAATGCAGCCAAGGGAATTTTCTGAATTGAAAGATTCAGAACAAGTTGAATTCAGGAGCTTCACAGTTGAGTTAAGGAGCGATTACAGAGTTAAAGTCAAGAATACAAGTGGAGAGCAGATCAACATAGGAGAGAACTTCATTTTGAATTTGGTGATCATATTCTTGCACATCTGAGGAAGGAAAGGTTCCCAAGGGGAACGTATAATAAACTGAAGATGAAAAATATTGGATCGTGCAAGGTCATAAGGAAATTTGGGGAAAACGCATATGAGATTGAATTACCCGATGAGGTTGGAATCTCACTGATATTCAATGTTGTGGATTTGTACCCTTACAGAGCTGAAGAAGAAGGAACAAAAAATGAATAGAAAGAGGTTCAATGGACCAAACAAATTCCTATAGCTGAAAAGCCGCAAATGGAAAGCATAATTGACAAGAGGATTAGTAGAAAGGCCAGGAGAAAAGAGTATTTTGAATACTTGGTCAAATGGAAGGGACACCCAGTTGAAGATGCTAGTTGGGAAGATGAAGCAGAAATTCATAAGCATGGACAAACCCTGCAAGAGCTCATGAATAGGAGTTCATGAAAATTTTCAAGCGAGGGAGTATGATGCAGGACCATCGAACAAAGCCAAGGCATGCGCCTAGCCAAAGAAATAGCTAGATGTGTGGATGAAGAAAAGGGGCACATTTTTATGAAGACCGTTTTGAATTTTGAAACCAAAAGCATTAATGTAATAGTTAGGAGGAGCATACTTGCATTTATGTTTTGAATATATGAATAGATCTGGAGAGATTACTCTCATTTTCCGGATGTAATAGACATTAAGTCTGTTTAATGAAAGTAGGTAGATTTATTTAATAGATTAGACAGTTTAGAGAGTAGGAGGGAAAACGAATATAGACACCCTCACCCTTGTATTATTGTAACATTATCATCATTAGCATAGAACAAAAGAAAAGAGTTGTAGTAGAGAATTATAGAGAAGAACCCATGTATAGGAGTATTTGAGTTAATATATGAAGCTTTGACTCAGATTTCATGGTGTTATGATGTTTGTTGTTTACATATGTTGAATGGTATGCTTACAGTTGTTTTATTCTCTCTATTATGCCTTTGTTGTTATTATGTGTTGAATGTATGATTTCATGTTGAATGTATGAAGTCTGAGAGAGAAAAATGAGTTTCAATTGTTTCTCTTCCTGAGAGAGTTACTGCAAGGAGTGCAGTGAAAAGTCCGCAAGGTGTGTGTTGACAAGGGTTCTGAGTTTTATCTCAGAAAGCTCAGGAGGGATATCGTTGTTCTCATTCCAGCAGAAGTCCAGGTTAAGCACATAAACCATGCAAGGTGTGCGTAGGCTAGTCAAGGCCTTAGAACTTATCAACTAAGGTTGAAAGGTTGAAGGACTATTGTTGCAGAAAGTGCACAGAGTTGAAATATCAAATACCCAGGAGTATTTGAAAGATTTCCGCAAGGAGTGCATGCATAAGTTCTTTTAGAGACTTGAGTTTACAAGTTAAAGCTTAGGAGGATCAACACCTTTGAAGTGTTCAAAGGGAGATGAGGAAGCAAAATCATCACGCAGAAGGTTAAGTTTCAGGGGAAGAACATTGGCTCGTTTCACAGAGATTCTTGAGGAAGAAATCGAACGGTCGAAATTCTCCATGGAGAACATGTGAAGTTACGAGGACCGTAGGATCCAGAGGATTTGCAAGGTGGATAAGGGTTGGATGAACCCATTACGTTGGTGTCAAGGATCAATGAATACCATCGATCATGGTATGTTTGGGCCACCGGATCATTTCTCGAACTCAGGGTTCATGAGTTTGGAGGTGGAAGACCAAACTCTTGGAGTTGCGAAGTCCCAAGTTGTGATAAGCGGAGGAAGAGATCCAGACTGTTGGATCCAAGCCATGAGAGAACTTTCAGATCTTAATCTTCGTGGGTATCTCATATCGTGAGTTTGGAGGATAAACCAAATCCTTTGGTTTTTTGAATTCTCGAATAGCGAGAAGTAGGGAAACCATTGGATCTAAACAAGTAGGAGCAACCGTCGGATCAGAACCTCTTCGCTATATCGTGTATCAGGGTTTCGAAGGTTAGAAGGAATTAGTTTCAACTGCAGAAGTCGCAAAGGACCGAGAGCCAAGGTATTGGGAGAACACATGGTGTGTCCATCAAGTGGGGACCATGTGGTTGACAGGTGGACACTCGTCACCTGGGAGGGAGTCAACACCCTGTTGATTTCTCATGCTTCGGGTTCTCGTAGGAAAGGAACACAAAGACTCAACAAACCAAGTCATGAAGTTGCGAGTTGCGAGAAGTGCTGAAGGAGTCAAGTCTTCTCTGACTTTCATGTCTCGAAGTTTCATAAAAGAAGGGGCCAGAGGTTCAACCCTTTAATTCGCGAACTCGCGAGTTGCGAGTGAGGTTAGTGCTTAGCTCAAGTCAATGGTTACGCATGGAGGGAACTAACAGGGAGGATCCATACCCCATCGCATCTCTGGTATCAGCGTTAGCTGAAGAAAGGTAGAGGGTCTTCGACCTACGAACACGCGAGTGGCGAAAGGCATTTGCGCAAGGACCAGGTCGTGGTCGTATGGAAGTGTAAGGCTCGCACCTAGAGTTAAGGTGGATAGGGTGGGTTTTTTAGGAAGGACCTGTGGATACACTCTTGTGTGTGTGAAAATTTCTCGTAGGGAAATTGAAGAGTCAATCTGAATCAGAGGATAATTATAACGATCATGTGTGGATCTCAGCCTAAGGGTTGGGGGTCTGCACCACGTTTCTTCTGTTTATCTTGTAGATTCTTTTTTTTCTTCTTTTCTCTTCTGATAACTTCTATGGCACTCATTAATTCTTCTCAGAAGTCAACTTCTGCCTCTTCAATTTCTTCTTCATATGCTTCTTCATATTCTTCTTTAGATTCTTCTTTATCAAATTCTTCTGCTGCCATGAATAGAACTCTCCCTGTTTCACTGTCACTGACTTCATGTTCATCTGATGATGAGATGTCTTCTTTGGTGCAAAAGTTTTTCTTGAAAACTTTCTTTGTAGTTCCTTTACCTTTATATGTTTGTCTGCCTTTGGAGTAACCTTCATCATTTCTCTTTTTAYTATGACGACATATGTTAGCAAAATGACCAATACCATCACAATTAAAACAAATTAAAGGAATCTTACCTTTGTACCTACCGTCGGTTCCCTTGTTCAGTCTTTTGATGAAGTTGGCCACTTCTTCATAATCTTCCGAGACGTCGYTGTTGTTTCTATATTCTTCTTGTTCCTTTTTCTTTTGCTTTGATCTTTTGGATGATTTGAAGGCTGCTTCTTTTACATCTGGATTTTCCTATTCAATTATCATCTCATATGCTGTGAAGATTCCATGCAGTTCATCCATGCTTATTGAGTTTAGATCCGATCTTTCTTCTAGTGCTGATATCTTAGGGTTGAATCTCATAGGAAGAGATCTTAGTACCTTTTAAACAATTACAGATTCTTTGATTTCTTCTCCCAATCCTATGATTGTATTCACTGTTTCATCGACTCGTAAGAAGTAGGCTATGATATCTTCATCTTCCTTCATTTTTAGTTGTTCGAACTGACCTCTATAAGTTTGAAGCTTTGCTTCTTTGACTTTTGAATATCCTTCATAAATATTTCAAAGCTTGTCCCAAATCTCTTTAGCAGATTTACAATGTGCAACTTCGGTGAATACTGTATCACTAAGACCATTCAAAAGTGCATTTATGGCTTTGGAATTATTCTCACCGAGTTTCACTGCTTTTTCATTTGTTGGTGGAACTACTGGTGTTGTGTATCCATCTACAATTGATTTTCAAACTTGAAAACCCTGTGCATGTATATATGTATTCATCCTTATGCTCCAAAACGCATACTTCTATCCATCAAACTGTGGTATTCCATTTTTATACGAGTTGGTACTCTCCATGATCTACCTTTCAGTGGTTAAACTGATTTTTGAAGAAACCTGCTCTGATACCAATTGTTGGATTACTGAGAGGGGGGGTGAATCAATAATAGCGTAATTATAATCCTTTTTCTTCTAATGTTATATCAATGCAGAACTATTATCCAATAATGAGCAGTAAGAAATAAACAATCACACACATACACAGCACACCAGTGTTTTACATGGAAACCCAAATCGGGAGAAAACCATGAAATGTTTTTTCTTATATGTCTTGAAGAATTACATTCATTGGAAGCACCAACTTCCTTTGTTTTCCAGCTGCAACTGGAAGGAGGCTCCAACCCCCTAGTTTCTCAGGATACAACCTAAGGGAAGCTCCAACTCCCCAATTCAGTGTGTTTTGTACAATTCCTCCAAGTGTCACTACTTGGAACCTCTTAGAAACGGATTTATAGCAAAAATGGCATACCTTGATGAATTCTGGCTTATTTTAGAGAGCAACCTTGTAGAGCGTGCCCCTCACAAAATATTTGATTAATTGATCTGAAACTGTTACAAAGAATACTATAGACTATCCCCTAACCAAAACATTTTGGCTCACTGAATTTGGATCTGTTATGAAGAAGTTATGACGTTTTTACCCGAAACACTTGATTTTGACTAGTTTCGAGATTGGCCACAAACCCTATTTTCCATGGAGTGTAACTCCAAAAATACAATGAACCACAAGCTGAATATTTTACCACATATACTTGGATATGTTTTCTCACTTACATAGAAATTTGACGGTCTGAATCATTATATAAAAACAATTATAGTGAAAATGGTGAGATGACCTGTAAATAACATACCTTAGAAAGTACCATCAAAAGAATGTATCCTTCCTTGCATTTCGGCCTTCTTTTCTTCACCTTCACTCATAATTTTGGTTTAGATATCCTTGGTTACCTCAAACACATATAGATATTCAATATGCTCAAGTGTTATTCAAATGAGAGAGCCTTGCCTCTTATTTATACTCTCCAAGTAGCTTCCTTAAAAACATCTTCTAGGTCACTTGGCCGACTTTCCTTATTTTAGGGTAGGGTCCACTTCTAATTTCTCCATTAAATTTATTATTGAAATAATTTATTTTGTATTCACTTTGAATTATAATACACTCATCGCTTCACTTTATTATTTACCTTTTAAAATCTCTTAAACCACTTTGATTACTTTGACCTTTTG
>ML781571.1:200470-237609 GCA_009831015.1 Picea engelmannii
AGAAATGGCATGACATGTACTATCCATATAGAATAGTATTATCTAAAAATATATCATAACTCATACCGTTACCCATCAAACAAACTTGGGTCCATTACCCAAACCTGGGGTCTCCAACTTCTCATAGCCATAACTCTCTAACCATGAGGAATTATGTGATGTTCCACATACCACCGGAAATGACATGAGAAGAACTATCCATATAGGATATGTTCCCTGACAAATTCACTTTCCTTCATCTCATTATTCCACAATTAAGCATGGGTTCTCTTACTCCACAAAGCGTCTTCCCATGAGGGATTTCACCATAAGGGGGGAACTTTGGAGTTCATCCATATTTACTTCTTATCAAAAATGAGAAAAAAATAATGAGTCATATTTACATCAAACAATATTGGGTCCATTACCCAAACCTTTGTGCTACGGGTCTTTCTTCAAGGGTTGACATCAATGACAACCAACCTTAATCAACATAGGATGTTCCTAAATAGGATTGCACATAATTATATAAATGAATAACTCCAAAAGTATAAGGATATTGATAGGTCACATTCCGTGCATGACTTCCTCTCTAATAATCCATTTGCACCCAAAAAGAACCCCTTTCCAAGGAATAGGGGTCACTTTTACCCCTTATATTTTTGTTAGCTTATAAAAAAGTTAAGGGACACATAACTTTGTAATAAATGGTGGGAATAGATTAGGCCTTAGAACTATAGGGAACAAAAACACCCATTGAACAAAATTTTTAACTATTGGATACAAATGAGACCATAAAATATTCTAGTGGGTATAAACTTAGACCTTAAAATTAGCATTGATTGCATCCAATATTTATTGGATGAGACCATAAGAACCCTTCCAAAACATCTTCAATTAAGACATTCTTCCAAGTTCTGGATCTCTTAACTAGACCTCTTTCTTCTTTGTATCTCCTTATTGGATGATATACTTTAGTTAGTTCCTAGGTCTTAGATCTCATAGATTATATATACTTTCATAGGTGTTGCATTTGCACTCCCACTTGTGGATTGTTTATGATGTACCTAGTAGTCCCTTCGACCTATTCAAGGTCATTTGTTGGAGAATAATAAAATTATCATATCTTATTTTACCTTATCCATATCCAATTCACTTCTATTCAAGACAAGGTAGGTCATGACACTTGTAATTATTTCGATCAATTTTCTTCATTATTCAGGGAAACTAGTTAGAGATATTCTCACCACGTGCTTCAGTGCTTTTGGGCTCACACCTTCAAGTAACTCACACACATCACTCATCCAAAATGTCATATACAAGTTTCCTACACTCAAGGTGCATGTGTGAAAATGTATGGGAATGATTTTCCTACACATTAGGTGTAGGTAAGTACCTAAACTAGGATTTTTGCACAAACTAACCAAAATGTGTATGTAGTGATGCCAAGTCTAATTTCACAAGACAAAGTCTTAAAATCCGTGTCCATGTGTGTGATTGTAATCCAAATGGAAAAAATGTAGATGTAAGTGATGCCAAAAGTCATCATGTGATGTTTCATGATGTGACATTATGTGTCCCATCGATATCCTAAACAAATGGCTTCCCATACTCACACCCATTGACCCTAACAAAACTTGGATATTATTTATTACTACAACGAAATTTCAGTTGTGGCATTGTCCAAATTCTTTCCAAGATGAATAAATTGAACAATAATGTGCATTATTAAGGAATCTAACAATAATGAATGGATTGAACCTCAATCACTATTCTAGTCCTTAAGAATTCAGTTGATTACAAGACATAAAAGAGAACAAAGAACAACTTTACAGTTATGAAAAAGAATAGGAATATTAATCAAGAACTAAATAACATGGTCACATGCACCACACTTCTTGTATATGAATTTTTCCATGACTTCATCCATTTGAGCTACAAAAGTTGGTATTTTGTTTCCTTTCCAACAGACTCTAGAGTATCTTTAAACATCCAAGCAATAAGAGAGAGATATTGTCCTTACTAGTAGTAAAGATCCAATGAGTGTGTCAAAGGTATTTTAGTGGGATATATGTTGAAGAGTGAAACACAACTATGGTTGGTGAGTTTGAGACATTGATGAAGAATCATACTTCGTGATTGACCCCATTACCTACAAGAAGAAATCTTCTGGGATGTTAGTGTGAGTGGGAAAAGTATAACACATGTGGATCTATTGAAAGATGCAAGGCTATATTGGTCACCAAGGGTTATCCACAAGAGGGGATGACTTCAAGTAAAATTTGTATCAATGGTGCAAGAAAACAAATTGAAGCATGAAATGTAATTAAGAATACAAGACCAAATGTGTATGTTATTGTCTTTCCATAGGAATTGGACAATTTCTCTAGTAACCAATTCTATATTGTACATCAATGGATTTACCCAAATTGTATCCAATGTAATAAATATACTATTCCTCCATCATACCTAAGCCAATGACCAATGTATGCAATGATGGGAATAAATACATTTAGATTACCTTAATAAAAAATAATGTTAAAATGACTCATGTATAAGTTCAACACTTTGGTCCTGCCCAAGTTGGGCCAATAGTAAAATTTAAGTTAAATGACAATGATATAAGAAATTACTAATATGTAGAAAATAAACATTGAATATATCAAACCATTAGAAGATCCCCCATATATCACTTTCCCTTCAAAATGATTATTTAGAATATTTGACCTGGAGTATGTTAAGAGTACAATTTGACAATGTTACCGGAGTTTACTTGGGTAATAGAACCATAGACTAATCAAGGAAAACTTTAATGAGTATAATCATAAGTTACAATAATTGAAACTTTCTAACCTCAGTGATAATTCATGGAAAATACAAACAATGGAATTTTTTACATGACTATCTTGTCTAGAATAGCTTTCCATATTATACACTCATGGTGACTCAAGAAACTGTCACTAAACAGGAGCTAAATAAATTGCATAATACCCATGTCAAATATGAGATTGTCTTTTTTATTGTTCAAAGAATCTACCTTCTATCCTATGAGTGAACTATGTAACTCATCCTTTTAATTATTGGTGCAGGGAGGGTTTTTATACCATTTTATTTAATTTATTCCTTTGATTTGAAGAACCCAATGCTTTCTCTTTCTCTTTATATAAAGACCACTAGTAATGAGAATGAAACCTATTCTAAATTAAATATGATAATTAGTATCCTTCTATAATATCTTATAGAAATTATTGGAAACCTTCCTTGGGGTAATCATTGTGCAACAAATGTTACTCCTAAGCCTGGATATTCACCAATGATGTTGTTATCACTAAGTAAAATGATGGGTTGAAGAAACAATCTACAAAGGTAACCTACAAACTAACTTTAATACTAGAAGCTAGCCTTTCAAATCTAGAGAGGGCTCTCTCTGAGACTTGATCTCTGATAGACAAATTGTTTTTGAACTGATGGCTAGGTTTAGATGATTGAGGTATTTTTTTCTAGGTTTTCTGGCAAGGAGGTATAGTATCTCTTGGGCTATGGTGTCAACCCCTGAAAACAAAAAGAAAAAAATGACTGGTAGGTAGAACTTTTTTGCAAATATTTTGTTGCTTGTTGCCACAATGCCATGAAAACTATTCCCTTTCTCTCTTGTGCCCATGCGATACATTTAACACTCGATTTCCCTTCAATGATATTGGCACCTGTAAATGGTCTCAACCTTGGTGCTCAGTATGTGAGAAAAACTACATGGACATATGAGGGTTTGAATAGGCATTTTCAATGTACATCTATCATTTGAAACCCTTGCTCCCAATTCTATTCGATGCATTTTGCAACTAGAAAACCCCTTCACTGACTTCCCCCTTGGTCATATCTTGTTCTTGAACAAGACTTGGCGCTTGGTCAATGCGTTAGGCTTTTATGAATGCCTAAAACTTGCACTAGCATTCTTGAACATATGACCCTATTATAAGCTCGAATAGAACATATGACCCTATTATAAGCCCAAATAGAACATATGACTCTCTTATAATCCCAAGAACACATTTTGGCTAAAAGCCAAAAATTCATAAATTTTTAATCATAAGAAGACCCAGGGCTAAATTGGCTATAAAGACAAAAAAATTATATTTCCCCAAACTTAAAAAATGCTACCCAAAGCCACATTCTATCGAATAACCAAAGAAATCAAGTAAACTTTTTTTCTCAATATCTCGGCCAAATTGGAAAAATAAAATAAAAATGTACATGTGCTAACAGATGTAAGAATTTGATTCAAACTACATAAATAATATGGTAAGGGCACTCAAGTTTTCTCTCCAATGAAATAGCTCAAGTATCCACATTCATTCACAAGTTTACTATACTAAGTGACATATATTTTGAATGGAAATAATCCTCTTGGTTCTCTAGAAAGAAAGGACATGCATATCAATAGATATTGTAAGACTTTGGTTGTAGTAAGTTCCTATAATGACTTATGAAACATGCTAAGAGTTGAGCTTATCTGAAGGTGGTATTTTACATAATTTTCTTGGGGGATATGATCAAAATACAAGATTCAACCAAAGGAGATTATTTTAAGGGGATTCATCATATAACCCGAGAATAAACCTCATCCTCAATGCCCTCCAAGATATAGGTTTTATGTCAACCCATATGCCATACACCTATAGGGTGTACCTTCTCACATATAGGTTAGAAAATAACACCATCAGTATATGCCTAGGTTGGTCATGCTATGATGTTGATGTCATAGTTCCACTACAACTCTCTCATGGTTGGTCATATCCCCATTGCTTAAATCCAGGCATGTTTAATGGTACGACAGATGAGATTATATTGATCCCATCATACAAATATCCTCTTATTGTGACCTTAATTCCATATATTTAAACTGACTTGGAAACATGGATTTCTCACCAACATGATGGAAATCACATCCACCTATCTTTATTCTCTTATCAAATGAAAAGTTTCTCATCCTACATTTATATTCAAATGAACTGGCCAAAATTACATTATCCTTCTTGGAATTACCATAAATACTATTTATCTCTACTCCAAAGAATTATTGATTGCACTTAGGCACAAATCTAATCTCTAACATCTAATTCAAAGGTTCTTTATATATATATATATATATATATATATATATATATATATATATATATATAACCCAATTTATTTTGCCTGCCATCCTAGGCCTGTAAGTAGCACTGGAAGGAACTAATACCTTGTCCATTTGTTCCTTTGAAAGTCAATGATCTATATTTAAAAGAAATTTGGCTTAACTAATTTAGTTTAGGAGAAATAATAATAATAAGAATAATAATTAAGGTTCCTTAATTAATAATAACTAGGTAGGTGGGACCCCTTGTGAGTCCTTTCTTTTATTCTTTTCAAATTATAAAATAAAACACAAATGGATAATCATTCCACACATGGCACCCTTGTAAATCCCTTAGAATACCTTCAAAATTGAATCTTTAAATATCATAAATAATTTAAATCATATCCAAAAATATATAAATATCCACATAATCCATATTATCCAAAAAAGAGCTTGTTGTCCAAACTTTCTACAGACCATTGTATTCATCAACTAATCATAAAAACACATAAATTAAAAGCCATACTTGCCACACTGAGAGGCAATATTTCTTTTATCATTGTTGTCCCCTTTTGATTTTTTGGAAGTAGCTCGAGGTTGATTTGAACCTTGAGGCTATATGTCAATAATTACATGAGAACAATCATCCCTTAGATGCATGTGGGAGGAAACGGATTTTGAAGATTCATTTGAAGGAGAGGAAGGGGATGCAACAACTTTGCCTTTATCTTGCACATGGGGGACATTAGTTTTAAGCCTTTTACTAGCATGTGAGGATTGAATAGGTGAATGCACAGGGGAAATATGAACATTAGGATTTACAGGTGGTGGAGGAGGTAATGAAAAATTGGGCCAGCCACGATGGTGAGAGACAATTGGATTGACAGTCTCTTCCCATCCATCATTTGAAGGGACTTATGATTGCATGTACAAATGAGGATGCGCATGAATACCAGGGATGTTCTGAGGCTAGAAGGGAGGTCTCTTTGGTCGAGTTTGTGCTATTCCTTTCCTAGTCCAGTTAAAGAACCCAACTTGGAACAATTGGTTCAATTCTTGGGGATCAACATCAAAATGAATGGAGAATTTAGGCCTTCTAGGCCCTCTGTTCCAGTTTCCTCTTCCTTTATTATTTCTACCATGGTTTCCCCAACTAAAGAAACTCATCCTATAGCAGCAATTCATCAATAACTAATCCCTTACTAAACCATACATGAAATTTTTCTTGCATGAAACAATAATTGGCTCATAAATTGACATAAGATACATGAAAATCCATCCATAAAAAAACTATTTAATAATTTCCAAGTGAGAAGGGGGTGACATGGTTCATGGGACATATGGAGGGAGTGTAATGAGTGAAAGGTGGTATAATGAGAGGGGATAATTACATGAATACTGCCCAAAAATTCATTAAATAATTTGATTGTGTAGTAAAAAACCAAAAATATCAGTTTCCAACCATTGTTGTGTTATTTCTTTTGTCGATGTTCACAGACCTTTTTAATTTATTTTACAGAACATGGATGTCATAATGAAATTAGGATTATGAGGGGGATATAATGACAGAAAAGTGGTAGTATGACAGGGACATAATATGGATAATTTTCATATAAAACTAAATCAAATCAAACATAACTCTGTTCAAACTTCCACAATTCAATTGATATCACTTTTCAAAACCACCATCTAGAATATTACTTCCTTTATAGATTGCTTGCTGGCTTTCAAAAAAAAAATTCATATGCCCAGAAATACTCAATTACAATAGTCTTTACATATATATAATATTTATATATCATTCTTATCAAATAGTATTGCAATCGATATTATGAACATAATAATCCTTTGAGCCACGACCATCTACAACTCCAATGCTAAATCTCTTTTCCTTTTAAAACCAACAGAAAACACACGATGATTCCAACCATTTATAAGAAATTCTTGTTCTTTAAAATCAAATAAGAATATGCACAATATTAACCACCATTTGTCCACTATTCAAACAATGTTCAACATAATAAACTGGGCATTAAACTCTTATTCAGACCCCAATCCTTTCACACATAGCTTTCCTTTAAATATATAATCAACATAAGGATTGATTTGAATAACATTCAACAATTAACATGCAGCTCCTAAGCCCAAGCTTCACATAATTTCACATGTAAAGACTTCTTTTTAAAATTTCCCAACGAGAAACAGAGCCAAATCGTTCCCAATCGACCAAGCACACACAATTCTTATTTACCTTTGACTGGATTTGAAACGATATCAAGATCTCATTTAGGGTTTAAACACAACAAATGGAGAGCAAGAACGAATGGCTCAATCAAAGGAATAAGTCCTCGAAAAACACATACATATCATGCCCTTCAAAGTTTACCAAAGACATATAACATGTAACCATACTCTTGACAGTGAGGGTTACCAAAAAGATAGTCATACACCTCCAACAGAGAACGATAAGGAGAGAACTCTTAAACAATGTTGTAAAATGAATGTCCAAGTATAATCATGCCCAACCAAAAGAATATATAATGCTTCCAATAAAATTTCTAAGTGATGTTAAACCTAACTGTGCCATTTTCCAAGAAACAGTGTCAATGAGAGGAATGCTATGATAGCTAATAGCTCAGGGTCTTGCTAAGCCAAGGAAAATAACTTTCAACTTTGAACAATTCACATTGCAACCCAGAGTATCGAAAAATATCAACCACAGAGATGAAAATGGAGTATAAAATATTAAACGCATAGACTGGTTGTAACACCCATGTGCAAATCTCAGAGCTTGCCAAACATAATAATAAATTTTCACAGAGAACCAGACCCAAAACCCAAGCCGACCGAACATGCTCCACTATCATTTTATCAATAATTTACACAAATATTATCCATAGCAAGGAGATCACAACCATTTTTTTTTTAAAACCAATAGTCCAGAATAATCACCAGAAGAACCCACAGACACAACACCAATTACACAGTTAAAATATCCAATAATAGCTTAAGAAAAACATAGATCGCGAGAAATCCTAAGCCAAAAATTGATTCGAAGGGCAGAAAAACCATCATGGATGGAAGAGTAAGGAACCATACTTGGAACATTCTGCGCAAGGAAGAGAGTTACACTGTATACCTCCTTCACAACAAAAAATCATGGAGCATCAACAACAACCAGAGCCAAAAACCAAAATGGAAGTATGACTAGGGTGACGGGCCTCGAGGGTTGTTTGAGTGACGTGCAGTAAATGCACGTTGCTTCTCCCTCTAACTGCATTCAATTCAACGTATGATCTAGCCAATTATCCATATCACTAAGCATTAAATCAACCACATAACCATTGGCATATCCCAATTTCATAGTGCACCACCTTTGGTAATGTCAAACCCTTTAAAAATAACAAGGTGCTATAACATTAACCCATGTGCATTCAACATATAACATCCAATGAGGCACATATATATAGAAGCAAGGGTTTGTACACCCTTCTTTGTCACAATAATACCACATAAGATTTTTTATATAGTCCTTTAATTTAAAAGAGCCCCAATATTATCCCTTTTAATAAGATTATATTAAACCAATTGATGCCATATTTAATGGCAATATCAAAACCAA
Organism: Picea engelmannii; assembly: GCA_009831015.1. Classification (NCBI taxonomy): domain Eukaryota; kingdom Viridiplantae; phylum Streptophyta; class Pinopsida; order Pinales; family Pinaceae; genus Picea; species Picea engelmannii. Next base: position 209,188 of record ML781571.1, read on the forward strand.
ACTTATAATAATCCTTTCATCCATAGGGAACTCTTAATATAATCTGAGAGTGATAATAAAATCTATCATTTCCATGCATCAAACAACCAACCATCTTATTTCAACATGATGTTATAAAACATGATTTGAAGCATCGAATTGTAGAAGATTGTGCTGGTACCATCACAATAGAAAACAAAATATAAGTGCAACATATCCCTCATAGAGACACAAGTCCAAAAGGGGGTCCCACCTACTAGTTTATTATTAATATAAATAATTAATAGAGCTTGGAAATCATTTTCGATCATAGTATTCATTGTTGCATTTTTAAGCGTCAACAGTGGTCATTACTTTTGGGTTTTGATAGGCCATTTTTCATCACCTTATGCATCCATTGGTTGGGATGTCAGTGTGTTTTCCTTTCATAAAATTATTCTAGTCATGAGCCCTACATGAAAATTAGATTATGTATTCCTTTATACTAAGTGTCATCCTACTTGAGTCCCAAGTTGATGGTCCTCTTTTCCCCTGCACATAAATAAAAAAATATTTGAATAAATTAGACAAAAAAATTGTCAAAAGGCTATATTAGATCAGGTTTGTTTTTTTTTTATGTTCAGTGCTTATTGTATATACTTGTTTCAGTTTGTTTATACTTACTATTTCTTGTGTTGTTTTTTTCTATTATATTATTTTCTAGTTTGCCATTTTTTTTGAGTTAGAGTCAACTGGATCAGTCAAGTTGCAAGAAATATCAGTTGTTTGCAAATGTTGTTGATCAGTTATGAAATAAGAAAACACATCGTAGAGATATTGTGATTCTCTTTTATTTTATATGTTGTATGAAATAATAGCATGTACCTTCAATTACATGTTTTCTAGAAACTTGACGGTCATGACTATCTCCCCCTTCTCCTTTCCCTTTCTACCCTCCATATAGTTTTTGAATAAGAGCATATCAAAATATTTTGAAATATTTTTGCAGCAAATCCGAAGCTTCAGTGAAAATTATCTTCCCAAGTGATATTACTATCTATATGTTTGTTATATCAATGGGACCAAACCCCCTCATACATATCACTTTCCAAGAATTATTCAATGAAGTCCCATTGCATATCTCATTTTAACTTCCATTATTATTCCCCCTGTGGTATAATTTTACATATCAAGAGTATTGATCTATTTCTATTATTTCTCGGGTTGTTATCAGTTACTGCATTATTCACCCTTGTTGGTTTCATCAGAACCAAAGTCCATGAGTTATAATCTAATGTAATCATATTCCCCTGTGGCATTGTCAATTGTTGATGCAAAAATGCACAATTGAAGTATGCCTACAAAGAGTTTTAATTCACGCACTATATTTATTTGATCTATTATACTATATAACTAGTAGGTGGTACCCCTTAAAGAGAATAATGTTAAGATGATTTCTCTCCTTAAACTTTTTTGCGGTTCACAAAACAATTGACTGGAAGTGTTAAATAATTTCTTCCTGGATTTCTTTGCATAAATGATTTTTTGTTAGGTTTCATTCCACGAAGAAAAGTGTCGTCGTATAAAAAAAATAAAAATCAATCACATAAGTGTTATGTTAGTCACAATATTATGGGCATAAAACTTTGTCATAGTGTTAAGCTTGTGGAATATTAGAGGGCATGGTTAAGTTTCATTTTATGCACATATATCATATAGCAACATCGGTTATCATATAATGTTCAATACTATATAAATGTTCAATATAAATGTTCATGAATATGGTATAAGCATGGATATTGGATCTATTATAAATATGATTTGATAGTTTTGAATGCATGGATACTATAGCATGGAACTTGAGTTTTGAGTCTGAGCTTGTGTTGGATGTGTTCCACCATGTAAAGTTTGATTGGTTGATGGTTATAATGGAAGAGTTGGTAAGTTTTGTGTTTTGTCCATCCAATTGTGGAAGCGACGTCAATTAATTGAGACTTATTACAGTCTCCGTTGGTTTTCCCTCTCGAGGTTTACCACCTTTTCACATTGTTATTCTCTTGGAAATGTTTTGTTGTTGTTAGTCAAGGGTTTTTAGTTTAAGCTTGTTATGGTGGTTGGATAAAAATCCTTTGTTGTCTCTCTTGTGGTTATTTAAACAACTTCGATAGGTATGAGCACTTTGGACTCTTCTAGAATCAAATGTTTTACTTTCCTCCGATAATTTTGGACGTTGGATCTATTATGTTTGCATGTTATGTGTATATTTAAGTGTGACTTTTTGTTGTGCGTGGATACTAAAAGGACTATGAATGATTATTTATTACATGTTTTCGGTTAGTAATAAATAAAACTAAAACTAGGTCTTCAACACCATGTTGGATTACTAAAAGGGGGGGTGAATTAGTAATAGAGAAATTTAATCCTTTTAACCATATAATCCAAGTGTTATATCAATGTAGCATTATCATCCAATAACTGCATAGTAAATAAGCAATGAACAAATGAACAATCATACACATACATAGTACACCAGTGTTTTATGTGGAAACCTAAAGACGGAGAAAATCACAGAATACTTTTTCTTATATGTCTTGAAGAATTACATTCATTGGAAGCACGGACTTTCTTTGTTTTCCAGCTACAACTGGAAGGAGGCTCCAACCCCCTTGTTTCTCAGGATACAACCTGAGGGAAGGTCTAACTACCCTATTCTCTGGCTACAACCCCATATTTTCTTCGGCTACAACCAGAAGGTGGATACAACCACATGTCCTTGCCCCATCCAACCACCCTGAAGTAGAAGTAGAATGATGGACCCACTTGTTGACGATTGAAAACGTCAATGTAATTTTTCCCTCAAAGTGTTGCTAAGCCTATTATTATATAAGAATAAATAATGCTAGTAGGTGGGACCCCCTTGAACTTTTGATGACCGGGTCTGATCATTTTCAATGTTATGATGATGCGCTACAAAGTTACATGTTTGATGAGGATATGGTTTTCGTTGATATCAGTTAAGTTTTGAGATATTTTTCCTTCATGATACTACAACCTGCTATTCATTCATGGTATTTTTTCTTCTCGCCTATACAATAAAAATGTTAGTGAAAATTACAAAAAGGCATTTTGAGGAAAAGTGAATACTACATACTTGTTGATAGTGGTTAAGTACTAGCTAACAAAGAAATGGCTATGAAATATTGTTTAATTACATTTTTTATATATGCATATGGTGGAAATTTTGGTGGTGCACTTTGGCAAGGTGACAATGCAATGGCTATGCATTGATTAATGGGATCGGTGGCTAACTTACATATGTTATAACGTTGGTGGCTCATGGAAGTGGTGCCTTGCATTTTTATGGTGATTATGTTATGTTTCGGTTAAATGTTTGATGATGATGCTATACATGATTGTTGGATTGTGTAATGGTCAAGTGATTTATTTGAGTTATATCGAGAATGTAAACATGGGTGGCACATTTGGCAAAGTGAATGCAAATGGTTGGATTATTATGTGGACTTGGATTATACTATGGTTTGAATGTGTTGATACTATCAATGCACTGGTTGATTAATGGTGTTAATAGAAGGCTCATTGGCATGTACTATGGAGTAAATGAGATATGGGTGGAGGCAACGTGCATTTACTGCACATCACCTTTACCCTTCTTGTTGGTCGCCACCCTAGTTGGATTGTTGTTTTGATCTTTTTGTTGTGTTCATGCTCTGTATTTATAGCAGGGTGAAACTGCTCAGCCACCTCTCGTCTTAAGGATTTCGATTAGTAGATATGTCCCTTTTGGCCATTCTTGACTTCACTCTGGTTATGAAATGATTTTGGCTTAGTTTTGTGGGTTTGTGTTTGTCCTAAGTGTTGCAACTGTGTGGAATCTTGGATTCAAATGAAAATAGATGGTTCTTCTCATATTAGTTTAAGTTCTTTGGTTTTTTAGTATTCCTAGGTGATAGTTATTTATTACCACTGCATGTTGGTTGAAGGGTTTTGTTTAAAATCATGGTTGGATGATTGTCTTCTCGGTTATTGGGTTTGATTAAGAGACCTGTTTCCTTATTCGGCCTTGTCAAGGGACTATCTCCCATCCACAAGCCTCACAACCCCTTGTGCATACACCTTCGACCTCGAAGTCTCATTGAAGTTAGCTCCATTCCTCTTATGAAGGCTACTGTGAAAACCCTAAACCCTCCAGGATGAGGTTGCATAGGGAAACTATCGAGCCTTTCAAGTGATTTCCAATCATCATGGTCTATTACCTTGAATACGAGCTCACCCGTGGGTCGTATAGCCATGATGTTGGTTTAGTTTCTTGTCACTACCTTTGTGATAATGGAATGAGCCCCACATTTTCAATTGCACTTCTAAGGGTCACAGTCACCAGCTTGTTGTCAAAGAATCCATTTTCTGTTATGAAAGGGTCTCTGTCATTTTTTGTTTTGGTTCAGAGGTACATATCGTTATCATGTTTGTTTGGTTTATTGCTTCCCTCACCACAGTGCTGAATTGTTTGTTATTATACAACCTTTAGGGTGGTCCTTATAATGTTTGGATAATGGTTGGCATTAGTCACAGGGGTTTGGTGTTTTCACACATGTCGCGTCCTATAGGTGATGTCTTGAGAATTAGAAGACTGGATTGGATATGTTTACTGCATATTTTTACACTTGAATGCAAGTGGCCTGGTCACTCACATGCGACTAAATAAATGGCCCAGAATGAAGTTTTGAGTTTTTTCATGGTTATATATATTGTTGTCTGATTACGGGAATTATGACACTGTGGAATTCTCTCAGTTGTGCACCACGTATAATATGGAGTGCTTGTTTTGTATGCCCAGTGATACCCCCGAATTCTAAGTGAGTTTGTCTTTTCCAATGGATCGCTGTTGATGATAGTTGTGTGGGACGTTTGGCCCAGTTTTGAATATCACTAAGATATTTTTTTTTACAGTGGCATGGTTACATTGTTTCGAAAATTCATTTCTGCATAGCCTGTGTCTAAATGATGACTGTTGTTTGTATAGACAATTGCCTTTCAGGCATGGCATGTGAGGTGTTGATTATTTTGATCTTTCTATTGCATATATATGTATGTGAATGTATCATTATAGATATTGATTGGCTTTGTAGAGACTCCATTATCATTTTTGGAAAACACTACTTTCAAATACAAATGTAGATTGGGGAATGTATGGAATGGTGGATGTTAATGGTTACAGATTGAGTGTTGTTGTTGACTGTTTTGACATGCAGAATGTAAGAATAAAGAGAACAAAACCTCTTACAAATTGTGTGAAGTACTTTTTTTTTGTGATAACACTGTGTTGGATATTAATGGACAGTAAAATTAAGCAAATGCAGAAGAATTATTACTTAGTCATATGATTGTCGATTGATGTATATTTTCCTTACTGCAAATATGTTATGGACTACTTGATTAATATCATGAACAATAAACATTTTTTTTCCCTCATTATCTCATTTTTCTCTAATTACAAACCCCTCACATATCCCATAATCATTTTTCACCCCCTATTATGATATTGATCACAACTAAGAAAATTTTTGTGCTATATTGGATAGAAATGGCAAAATTATGTGTGGATTGCAATGAGGTTTATTGGTTTCTTACAGTTGATTGTTGTTATCATTGAGAAGTGACCATATCTCTTCCCTTTCATTATATCATTTTTTTCTCAAATTACAAACCCCTCATGTATCCCTGAGCATTTTTTCCACCCCCTTGCTCATTGATTAACATTAGAACAATTTGTATGGATTGGGTTGCATGAGCCTGATACATTCTGAGCCAAATCTATTTTGTATTTTTAAGGAGTTGTCATGCATGGTTATTTAAAATACTATTTTCTAACTTTTAACATATGCAGGATGAGTTTTTTCATTCGGGGAAGCCATGGTCGAGGAAACAGAGGTAGAGGTAACTGGAACTGAGGCTCAAGGAGGCCTAGGTTCTCAATACATTTTGATGTTGATTTTGAAGATCTTGGCCAATTGTTCCATGTTGGGTTATTTAATTTGATTGGACATGGAATAGTCCAACCGAGGCCTGAAAGGCATCCCTTCCAAGCCCCTCAATCCCCCAGTATACATGTTCCTCCTCATGTCTATTTACAACCTGAAGTCCCAGAAAATGATGGGTGGCAGGAGATTGTTCACCCGACAGTCTCCTAACACCGTGGATAGCGAAACTTAACTTTCCCTGCTCCCCCACCTTTGAACCCCATTTCCCAAGCTTCCTCTAACCACTCACTAGTGCAATCCTCCCATGCCAACAAGAGATTCAAGATTGAATCCCACCATGCATCTGGTAAAGGAAAATTTGTTGCTACCCCTTCCTCATCCTTTGATGACTCTGGAAAAATTGTGTCTTCATGAATGCATCTGAAGGATGATTGTTCCCATGTAATTAGTGAGATAAATCCTAAAGGATCTACCTAGCTCAAGGCATTTTTAGGGAAATCAGGAGGTGACAACAACAACCAAGGAAAGGTTGCTTCGCAGACTAGAAAATATGGGTTTTAATTTTTATGTCAATTATTGTTTTATGACAGTGGTCTCCATGTATTTTGGACAACATGTTTGATTTTGTACAGTAGGTCTTATTTTGGATATATGAGTATTAATTTGAATCATTTTCAAATTTTATGAGCTAAAATTGTCAAAGAAAAATATGTTTTGAAGGGAGACACAAGGGGTTTGTTTGCTTAACAAACGGATTATGCTCTGATGTGATGATAATGTATTATGTTATGATGTGATGATTGTTATTCACTAAAGGTGTCACAAGGGGGTCCCACCTATTAGTTATTATTTAATTATGACTATATTATGATTATTACTTTTCCCCCCTTCCTTAACTAAAGTTAGTTAAGGCTGTATGTTAGCTTAACTAATAAATTAGTTCAACTACTCTAGCCAATTCTAAATTGTTAAAAGTTGAACTAAGGGGAGGAACAGGAGAAGGATAGAAGCACAAAGCATGCTAAGGTTTTCTCTTTGAGTTATGTTGAGATAGTTCAGTTTTCATTCATTCATATATTCATCATGGCCTAATTATCTTTTGTGATAGCAGGGTCTTATTGTAGACAACAACATTCAGGGCTGAATCAAATAATTCAGACACTTGTTCTTCACAAGTGTTGATCTATCTTTGATAGTCTATGTAGACTTGTATGTTTGTGAATTAACTTTCATGACTGATAAAGGCTATTGTGCAGAGTCGAGTGGGAAGCAATCTGTGGCAAGTTGATCCAGATTTTAGAGTTCAGTTTTGGTTCTCTGTCAGAGGTCCTTTTGTATGTTCCATCGAGGATTTCTAAGTTTGAGTTTGGTCCAAGATTTATGTGTGAAGTTTTGTAAATACAATGACTCTTTGGTGAATTGAAATGAAATAAAGGGATTTCTTTATGCCTCATCTACATTGATTATGACCTTGGTGTCTTTACTTATGTTCTTAGATTTATTTCAACAACTGATATTTTTAGAAAAATACATAAAGAGTGAATTTCCAACAAGCATTTTGTTGATAAAAGACTAGCCTAAACACTTGTAATTAATACTTGTGAGTTAGGATATATATTTTTGTTGGCTATAAACATAGGGTGATATTCTCATCTACTTTACTTTAGACAAGTAAAGTCTGAAAGTGCTTGAGTAAGATTAATTCTTATCTTGTCCTCAACATTTGTTTGAAGACCATACTGGGGACATCTTCGATATCTCTATGGTTAAATTCTATACTCGATTTTTCATCGATACATCTTTCTTTTTCATTTTTATTCCTTGACTATTTTTCTATTCATGACTATCCCTGTTACAAGACAGCCCAATCTTGAGCCCGGTCGCCAAGACCAGAACAACATTGCTTTGAACTTGTTTCATACTATTTTAGACACTACTAGGACCCATGTTGAGCTTAACTATTCTTGGGTAGTAATTGAAAGAGATATTAGTGTCCAAGAACAATTGGAAGATAGACATAGGCAGCCCAAAAATCAACAATAACCTCTCGTTTCTTCAGTTTTGGCCTTTCTTTCATGACCTTATATTCTCGTGCTTCTCAAAAAATAAGAGGCTTGTCACCTGAAATCAATCCTATTGCTGAAATAGGAAGGATAAATGTTGTGTCATATGCCCAACAAAGTTCTCTAAGGATAACTTTATCTTATTCATCCAGCTCGTCTTTCTTTCCCTCACCTATCATCCACAGAATGGCATCTAGTGGTGGATTTGGTGGCACTAGAAGTGCTCCATCTTCCCAATCTTCATCGTCATTGGTGATTGGTAGCTTGTACAACCACCATATCCCGGTCCAATCTACTACAAACCCCACCGAAGTCATTAAAAAGTATGGCCTTTTTCAATTCGAAGAAGATGCCATGACCACACCATGGCATGTGTCTTCTCCTCTTAACCTAGCACCTGCTACTCGCCCACTTTCGAAGTTTAAAGACCATTTTCCTAAGTTTTCAAGAAATATCACTGTCAGTACTAATGAACACCTAGTGGAATTTTCAAATTCTTGTCATAATATAGGTGCTAATGAAAATGACACTTGCATGCGCCTATTTGTCAATTCTGTGGAAGGAAAGGTTGTGGTTGATTTCTTTGACCTTCCTCCTAAGATATTGTCTACTTGGGAGGAACTGATTTATTAGTTCCGATCCACTTACGAGCAATCCAAAATCCCTGCTGAGAAGTTAAGGGAGTATAACAACGTCATTTACAAAGATGGTGAGACCATCAGGTCCTTCAACTTGCATTTTACCAAGTTGTATAACCAAATCCCTGAACTTATCTGCCCCCATAACCAAGCCACCTTCATGAATTACTGCAATGCATTTCCTTCTCCTTACCATCACAGGCTTGAAGAAAAGGCCATTGATAATCTCGGTTCCACTTTACACACTTTCTCAGAGTATGAGGAACATCTTGAATGAACTAGTCTACCCCAGGGAGAATTAGTTAGACAGATAGATATGTCCACTCTCTTACAGCTGGTACAAGACATGAATAACCGTATGATTTATTTTGAGCGGAAAGGTACTGTCAACCCCCTCACCCCTGGAGCTTCATCCTCTTCTGCTCCTCCTTTTAGAAGTCCAGTTGAAAATAATTTCCAGCCAAAGGCTATCCTGCCTCAGAGTTGGTGTAACTTTTGCGAGGAATACCACAAAGAAACCACATGTGAGGTAAGGAAGAGTGCCAGAGACAAGATATTTGGTAAATGACTAGAAGCCACTATCATTTTCCTAGATTTTGCCTAGCCAGAAGATGTCATGGTCATCAATACTTGGAACAAAGCCTATGCCCCAAAAGGAAAATTTGACCCTCCTTGCAGTTCTTCTAACCCAAGTTCATATTCAACTGTTGCTATGCCCCAGGTTCCCAAAGTTCCCGAGTCAAGGAATCACTCCTCCTCCCCCATCTTACAAATACAATATATTGAATCAATTGGCCAACATCAAGGCAGATGCAACCCTCCTAGACATGGTTGTTGTCCCTAAACAACAGATGCATCTGGAAAAATTCATGGAAGGAAAAGCTTCCGTTGTAGCCAATATTTCCAAAGAGGTAAGCGAAGAGGATTCTTCTATAAATAAAGTAGGTGTACATAACTTCAAATACCTTGTAAAAAATACCCCTTTTTATATTTATGTAAAGATCATGGATAAAATCTCCCACTGTTGACTCATTGATGGTGGTTCAGGCCCAAGTGTCATGTCAAATATTATTATGGAAGAGTTAGGCTTATCTTGTACAAACGAAAATGCCAGAAGCATGCTTTCCTATAATAGTTTGCAACAAACGACCATAGGAGAGATTAAGGATGTAACCTTGGTCATATGTGCTCATCTTGAGATACGGACAACCCTCAACATTCAGTTGATTGATATGCTTGTAAGAAATTACTCAATTATCTTGGGGAGAGATTGGCAAGCCCTAACAGGTGGATACCTCTCGCTCGACGAGATACATCTATTTGTTCCTCAAAATGGAAAGAATATCATAGTCTTTAGAGAAGGAATAATCTCACACTACATAGAGAATGTTTCGTAGTCTAGTGTAAACTATATCGAATAAGACCTAGGAGTGTATTCCATATTCGTTGAAGAGGATGATATTCCTCTAGAAAGAATTGATTTAGAGGATGAATTGTGGTGTATGCACTTCAATGGTTCACACTCAGATGAGGGTAACAGAGCTGGTATTATCTTGGTTTCCCCTGCAGGAATGATTCATAATCTGTCATACATGTTGGAGTTTTCTTGCTCAAACGATGCCACGGAATTTGAATCTTTGTTGTTAGGCATCGAGAATGCCCTTAATCTTGGTTGTGGTTACCTTTCAGTGTTCTAAAATTCTAATCTTGTTGTGAACCTAACACGTAAGAGATGCTCTCCTAGCAATAAGCTGATGGAACAATATTCCCAAACTATTTGGGAATTTGTCTCGAATCTCCTACATTTTAACATCACTCATGTTAGGAAGGAGTTGAATTCAATAGTTGATCGCTTAGCTGTCTTCACAACCTCTCCTACTCAACAGCTCTTGCCTCACTAGCCTGATTGTGCTCTCCAATCTCTACATCATTCATACATTTCTGAGAATGAAAATTTATGGAAGTCCATAATGATGAAATCATTTGTGTTGTCAGTAAAAATGAGCCTCTCAAGCCTGAGAAGATTATATCTGTAGAAAATAATGAAATTCCTAAGGGCTTGAATCCTCTTGAGGTTTCGTTTTCCTTGAGTGTTGGAGGAAATAAAGAAAAGGAAGAGGAGTCACAACTGAAGGTGATTGAAACCATCTCCATGAACATTAGGACACCTAGATCATCCTCAAACATTAAAATAAATATCCAGGGTTCGGATAAAGAAAAAATGAAATCTTTTGAATTACTTAGCGGATTTCAAAAGTTTTTTCTTGGTTTAATGTGGATCTTTGTGGTTTTGATCTAGGTCTTGTTTAGCGTACTATGAAAATAGCTAGGCAAAAACATAAACATGTTGACTCTGCACTGAAAACCACCTTTCGAAAGGATTTGGGAGATTTCTTAAGAACTGAAATGTTTTCTTTTGTCCACCTTGAAGGGGTTTGAAATTGGGAACCTACTTTGAAGACCCTTGGTAATTTCAGAACCTGTGTTAGTCTTCGAATGTTCAGGAAAGAAATTATAGTAAATCCTTTCCCTCCTCTCAATATGAGAATGTTTCTACAACTGGTTTCTAGAGTTACACTTGGAGCCTTTACTTGATAGTTTGTTTGGTTACAATAAAATCAAGGTAGAAGGGGAAAATTATCACAACATCATTTCCACCACTAATTGCGATACTATGTCTTACAATTGCCTTCCCTCTAGCGTATTTGATGCAAGTATCACCTTGAGAAGGCATATACACACAACTTTCGATGAGTCGATCAGTCTCCATGCTTATCTTGATGATTTAATCGTATTTGTCAAAGGGTTGATAGTTATATCATAAATTTCAAGTGTTGGGCCATTTCTGGATTACTTTTGTCTTGGACACTAACTCAAAAATTTTAAAGGAATTGTAGAGACAATGGTTTTCCCACACCATTAGCAGTCCTCGTTTGAAATATTGTGAGGGAACAACGTGAACAGTTTTCTTTGCTGATTGAATCTTTTGTATACTAGTAGTTTAGCTTTGTTTTCAATTTTTTGCTTCTTTTCTTCTTTACAACACTTTGGTTTCTGCTTCTGAGTTGGTTTTTTTTCTTGCTGCGTTTTATTTTTGTCTTTTACTTTTGTTGTTTTAATTTTTTCATTATTACTTCTGTTGCAGTTTTTGTCTTTATCATCTTTTATTATTCGGTCATGTTATATTGTTGGATCAATTATGCCACAGTGACACTCCTGCAAAGCATTGTTAGTCAATAGCAATCAAGCTTGTACAGTTGCTATGATCTCTCCACTAAAGGGCCCTTGAATTGGTTACATATTTCTGCTGCTATCTTACAAGGAATTGGTTGTTTCTTTCTTCTACTTTCCATTTCTTCATCCATTAAGGTCTTAAGATAAAAACTATAAGATTCCTCCTTCATGTTAAGAGCTTATTATTATGCATACAGTGGTAAAACCCCTCATACTTAACACTTTTCATGAGTTATTCCCAAATTCCTAGTCATCTTTCCATTAAATCCGCTAACTTCCCCGTGTTGTATAATCATTTGAGTCACGTGTTCTTGAGATTACTATTCCTGGTCTGTGAAACCATGAGTTTTGAGTTCTAATCTATTAAAAAAAAAATTCCCTATGGAGTCACCAGTTTGTTGACGATTGAAAATGTCAACGTAATTGCACCCGTAAAGTGTTCCTAAGCCTATTATTATATAAGACTAAATAATACTAGTAGGTGGGACGCCCTTGAACTTTTGAAGATCGATTTTGTTCATTTTCAATGTTATGATGATGTGCTAGAAAGTTACATGGTTGATGCGGATATGGTTGTTGTTGATATCAGTTAAGTTTTGAGATATTGTTCCTTCATGATACTACGGCCTACTATTCATTCATGGTATTTGTTCTTCTCTCCTGTACAACAAAAATGTTAGTGAAAATTACAGAAAGGCATTTTGAGGAAAACTAAATACTATATCTAATGCAAGAAAAAAGGAGATCTAGATCTACATACTTGTTGATAGTGGTTAAGTCCTAGATAACAAAGAAATGTCTAAAATATTGTTTAATTACATTTTTTATATATGCATATGGTGGAAATTTTGGTGGTGCACTTTGGCAAGGTGACAATGTAATGGCTATGCATTGATTATTGGGATCGGTGGCTGACTTACATATGCTATAACGTTGGTGGCTCATGGAAGCGATGGCTTGCGTTTTTATGGTCATTATGCTATGTTTTGGTTAAATGTTTGATGATGATTCTATACATGATCGTTGGATTGTGTAGTGGTCAAGCGATTTATTTGAGTTATATCGGGAATGTAAACAAGGGTGGCGCATTTGGAAAAGTGAATGCAAATGGTTGGATTATTATGTGGACTTGGATTATACTATGGTTGTAATGTGTTGATACTATCGATGCACTGGTTGATTAATGGTGTTAATGGAAGGCTCATTTCCACGTACTATGGAGTAAATGAGATATGGGTGGAGGTGACGTGAATTTACTGCATGTCACCTTTACCCTTCTCATTGGCTGCCACCCTAGTCGAATTGTTGTTTTGATCTTGTTGTTGTGTTCACGCTCTGGATTTCTAGTAGGGTGAAACCACTCGACCACCTCTTGTCTTAAGGATTTCAATTAGCAGGTATGTCTCTTTTGGCCATTCTTGACTTCACTCTGGTTATGAAATGATTTTGACTCAATTGTGTGGGTTTGTGTTTGTCCTAAGTACTGCAACTGTGTGGAATTTTTTATTCGAATGAAAATAGATGGTTTGACTAGTATTAGTTTAAGTTCGTTGTTTGGTTAGTCTGGTTAGTCTTCATGGGTGATAGTTATTTATTACCACTGCATGTTGGTTGAAGGGTTTTGTTTAAAATCATGGTTGGATGATTGTCTTCTTGATTATTGGGTTTGATTAAGAGCCTTGTTTCCTTATTCAGCCTTGTGAAGGGACTGTCTCACATCCACAAGCATCACAACCCCTTGCGCGTACACCTTCGGCCTCAAAGTCTCACTGAAGTTATCTTTGTTAATTTTATGAAGGCTACTATGAAAACCCTAAACCCTCCCGACCGAGGTTGCATAGGGAAATTGTCGAGCCTGTCAAGTGATTTCCAGTCGACGTGGTCTATTACCTTGAATACGGGCTCACCCATGGGTCGTATAGCCATCATGTTGTTTTAGTTTCTCGTCACTACCTCTATGATAATGGCATGAGCCCCACATTGCCAATTGCACTAATAAGGGTCATGGTCGGTATATTGTTGTCAAAGAATCAGTTTTCTGTTCTGAGAGGGCTTCTGTCATTTTTTGTTTTGGTTCGGAGGTACATATTGTTATCACGCTTGTTTGGTTTATTGCTTCCCTAACCATAGTGTCGAATTGTTGGTTATTATACATTCGTTAGAGTGGTGCTTATGATGTTCGGATAATGGTTGGCATTAGTCATAGGGGTTTGGTGTTGTCACACATGTCGCGTCCTATAGGTGATGTCTTGAGAATTAGAAGACTAGATTGGATATGTTTACTGCATATTTTTACACTTGAATGCGTGCGACCTGGTCACTCATAGACGACTAAATAAATGGCCCAGAATGAAGTTTTTAGTTATGTCATGGTTATATATATTGGTGTGTGGTTATGGGAATTATGACACTATGGAATTCTCTCAACCATGCCCCATGTATAATATGGATGGCTTGTTTCGTACGCCCAGTGATACCCCTAAATTCTATGTGTGTTTGTCTTTTGTGATGGATCATTGTTGATGACAGTTGTGTGGGAAGTTTGGCCCAGTTTTGAATAGCAATAAGATATATATTTTTTATAGTGGCATGGTTACATGGTTTCGGAAATTCGTTTCTTCATAGCCAGTGTCTAAATGATGATTGTTGGTTGTATAGACAATTACCTCTCAGGCGTGGCATGTGAGGTGTTAATTATTTTGATCTTTCTATTGCATATATATCTATGGGAACGTATCATTATAGATCTTGATTGGATCTGTAGAGACTCCATTATTATTTTTGGAAAACGCTACTTTCAAATACAAACGTAGATTGGGGAATGTGTGTAATGGTGGATGTTAATGGTAATAGATTGAGTGTCGTTGTTGACTGTTATGACATGCAGAATGTAAGAATAAAGGGAACAAAACCTCTAACAAATTTTGTGAAGTAATTTTTTTTTGTGATAACACTGTGTTGGATATTAATGGACAGTAAAATTAAACAAATGCAGAAGAATTATTACTTAGTCATCTGATTGTCAGTTGATGCATATTTTCCTTACTGCAAATATGTTATGGATTTCTTGATTAATATCATGAATAGAAAAAGTTTTTTTTTCCCTCATTATCTCATTTTTCACTAATTATAAATCCCTCACATATCCCATATTCATTTTTCACCCCTTTCTTTGATATTGATTACAGATAAGAAAATTTATGTGTTATATTGGATAGAAATGGAAGAATTCTGTGTGGATTGTAGTGAGGTTTATTGGTTTCTTACGGTTGATTATTTTTATCATTTAGCAGTGACCATATCTCTTCCCTTTCATCATATCATTTTTTTCGCAAATTACAAACCCCTCATGTATCCCTGAACATTTTTTCCACCCCCCTGCTCATTAATTAACATTAGAACAATTTGTATGGATTGGATTGCATGAGCCTCATACATTCTGAGCCAAATCTATTTCATATTTTTAAGGAGTTTTCATGCATGTTTATTTAAAATACTATTTTCTAATTGTTAACATATGAAGGATGAGTTTTTTCAGTCGGGGAAGACATGGTTGAGGAAATGGAGGTAGACGTAACTGGAACCGAGGCCCAAGGAGGTCTAGGTTCTCAATACATTTTGATGTTGATTCTAAAGAGCTTGGCCAATTGTTCCATGTTGGGTTCTTTAATTGGATTGGACAAGGAATACGCCAACCGAAGCCTGAAAGGCCTCCCTTCTAAGCCCCTCAATCCCCCGGTATACATGTGCCTCCTCATGTCTCTTTACAACTTGAAGTCCTGGAAAATGATGGGTGGCAGAAGATTTTTCATCCCACAATATCCCAACACTGTGTCTGGCCAAAATTAACTTTGTCTGCTCCCCCAACTTTGAACCCCATTGCCCAAGCTACCCCTAACCACTTTCCAGTGCAATCCTTGCATGCCATCAAGAGATTCAAGACTGAAGCCCACCATGCATCTGGTAAAGGAAAATTTGTTGTTGCCCCTTCCTCACCCTCCGATGACTCTGGAAAATCTGTGTCTTCATGGATTCATATGAGGGATGTTTGTTCCCATGTGATTAGTGAGATAAAGCCTAAAGGCTCTACCCATCTCAAGGCATTTTCAGGAAAATTAGGATATGACAAAAACAACCAAGGAAAGGTTGCTTCACAAACTGGAAAATATGGGTTTTAGTTTTTATGTCAATTATTGTTTTATGACAATGGTCTCCATGGATTTTGGACGACATGTTTCAGTTTGGACAACAGGTCTTATTTTGGATATATGAGTATTAATTTGAATTATTTTCAAATTTTATGAGCTAAAATT
This sequence comes from Picea engelmannii, assembly GCA_009831015.1. Classification (NCBI taxonomy): domain Eukaryota; kingdom Viridiplantae; phylum Streptophyta; class Pinopsida; order Pinales; family Pinaceae; genus Picea; species Picea engelmannii. The sequence continues at coordinate 225,393 of ML781571.1, forward strand.
GTCAAAGAAAAATATGTTTTGAAGGGAGACATAAGGGGTGTGTTTTCTTAACAAATGGATTATGTTATGATGTGATGATAATGGACTATGTTATGATGTGATGATTGTTATTCACTAAAGGAGTCACAAGGGGGTCCCACCTATTAGCTATTATTTAATTATGACCATATTATGATTATTACTTTCCCCCCCTTAACTAAAGTTAGTTAAGGCTTTATGTTAGCTTAGATAATAAGATAGTTCAACTACTATAACCAATTCTAAATTGTTAAAAGTTGAATTGAGGGGAGGAACAGGAGGAGGATAGAAGCACAAAGCATGCTAAGTTTTTCTCTTTTATTTATGTTGAGATATTTTAGTTTTCATTCATTCATATATTCATCATAGCCTAGATCTATTTTGTGATAGCAGGGTCTTATTGTAGACATCAACATTCAAGGCTGAATCGAATCATTCAGACACTTGTTCTTCAGAGGTGTTGATATATATTTGATAGTCTATGTAGACTTGTCTGTCTATGAATTAACTTTCATGACTAATAAAGGCTATTGTGCAGATTCAACTGGTTAGCAATATGTGGCAAGTTGATCCATCTTTTAGAGTTCAGTTTTGGTTTTCTATCAGAGGTCCTTTTGTATGTTCCACCAGGGATTTCTAAGTTTGACTTTGGTCCAAGATTTATTTTGTGATTTTTTGTAAGTACAATGAATCTTTGGTGAATTGAAATGAAACAAAGGGATTTCTTTATGTCTCATCTACATTGATTATGACCTTGGTGTCTTTACTTCTGTTCTTACATTTATTTCAGCAACTGATATTTTTAGAAAACTACATAAAAAGTGAATTTTCAGCAAGCTTTTTGTTGATAAAAGACTAGCCTAAGAACTTGTAATTAATACTTGTGAGTTAGGATATATATTTTTGTTGTCTATAATAATAGGGTGATATTCTCGTCTACTTTACTTTAGCCAAGTAAAGTTTGAAAGTTCTTGAGTAAGATCAATTCATATCTTGTCCTCAACACCATTGTCACACTATCACTGTGAGATATACCGTTGTAAACTTGTACCAATAAACTTGAACCATGAATAAACCATGCATCAACATGTACCTCAACCTGTAATCAACATGTACCATAAAGAAGTGCATCAACCATGCACCAACCTGTACCAAACAACCTGTAATCAACCTGTATCATAAACAAGTGCATCCAAACATGTACCAAGTATGTACCAATCATGTGTCAACTACTCATCAACTATGACTCATCAATATGCACAAACATCATCAATTGTACACCTCATGTATGTTCCAACTCATCAACTACTTGTCTCAACCATGTACCCAACATGTACCTTAACCAAAATCCCTCGTCAATTTCATCATACAAATATGATTTGTAACTCTGTAATAGACCTGGTGTATATGATCACATACCTTCAAACCTTCCTTAACTTTCACAACAAGAGAATAGCATTTTCATCAAACTTTTCTTTAGTCTCACATGACTAGTTTGGGATTAGTCAACAACCCTAACTTGAAATAATCATAACTATGTACCTGTAATGAATAAAGATCTGAAAATAGTACAAAATGTTCTTCAGTTTTTTTTATGAAATTCCTCCAGGTGTCACTACTTGGAACCTCTCATAAAATCATTTATAGCAAAAATGGCATACCTTGTTGAATTCTGGTTTATTCTAGAGAGCGACCTTGTAGAGCGTGCCCCACACGAAATATTTGTTGAATGGATATGAAAATGTTACACATAATACTAAAGACTATACTCTAACCAACACATTTGGTCCTACTAAATTTGTATCTGTTATAAATAATTTATGATGTTTTTACCCGAAACACTTGTTTTAGACTAGTTTTAGGATTAGCCACAAACACTATTTTCCACAGAGTGTAACGCCAAAAATACAACGACCCACAACCTAAATTTTTTACCACAGATACATGGATATGTTTCCTCAATGGCCTATCAATTTTATGGTCATAATCATTCTAGAAAAAAAATTATTGCAAAAATGGTGAGATGACCTGTAAATAACATACCTTAGAAAGCATCATCAAAAGAATTTATCCTTCCTTGAATTCTGAGCTTCTTTTCTTCACCTTCCCTCTGAAATTAATCTTATATATCCTTTGGTTACCTCAGTCACCTATAGATATTCAATATTCTCAAGTTTGATATAAAATGAGAGAGCCTTGCCTCTTATTTATACTCTCCAAGTAGCTTCCTTAAAAGCATCTTCTAGGTCACTTTGCCCACTTTCCTTATTTTAGGGTTAACTCACTTCTAATTTCTCCATTAAATTTATTATTTAAACAATTTATTTTGTATTCACTTTGAATTATAGTACACTCATCACTTCACTTTATTATTTACCTCCTAAAATCTCTTAAACCACTTTGACTACTTTGACCTTTTGGGGCTTCTAGATGACATATGAGGGTCCTCCAACTTCGTAAGGCCGTAACTCTCAAACCGTGAGGAGTTATGTGATGTTCCACATACCACCAACAATGGAATGACATGTGATATCCATATAGAATAGTATTACCCGCAAATATATCAAAACTCATACCATTATCGATCAAACAAACTTGGATCCATTACCCAAAACTGGGTTCTCCAAATTATCATGGCCATAACTCTCTAACCCTGAGGAGTTATGTGACCTTCCACATACCACCAGAAATGGAGTAACATGTACTATCCATATAGAATATTATTACCTTCAAATATATTAAAACTCATACCATTATACATGAAACAACCTTGGGTCCATTACCCAAACCTTCATGCTACCGGAATTTTCTACCGGACTTTATCCAAGGGTTGACATAAATGACAACCAACCTTAATCAACAATATCCCCCTTTGGAATTGATGGCAACACTCTGATGCAATACTGAAATCATTTCATGCGATACCGAATTCATATCACTCATGCTCCCCCTAGAACGATGCCTCTGTCTTCTGCATCTTTGTGACCATTTCTTACCCTGGAATCATGCCTCTATCCTCTCCATCTGATAAATCTATCCCCCTTTGTCATCAATGGAAAAGGTATATTTTCATTCAGGGTTGCTCCCCCTAACTGGATTTTCTTCTTTATGGTGCTTCCTCCTATACATCTAATACATATAAGATAAGCCTTCAAAAGCATTCATTTTGGAGTAGAAATAAATTTGAGTCTCTGGAAAAGATACTAAAAGGCTTCCCGTGGAAGTGGTTTTGTAAATATGTCTACCACTTGCTCTTTTGTTCCCACATACTCAACTATGATGTTATTTTCTGCAACTTGTTCCTGTAGAAAATGATACTTGACTGGAATGTGCTTCGTCTTGGAGTGCATCACCGAGTTCTTTGAGATATTGATGGCGCTTGTATTATCACAATAGATTGTAATGGGATCATCATACTCAACCTGTATATCTGTCAGAGTTTGTTTCATCCAAAGAGCCTGTGTACAACATGTTGTTGTTGCAATATACTCTACCTCCACTGTAGATAAAGATATTGATGATTGTTTCTTTCTTAGCCATTATACTAAACACTCACCCAAGTAGAACGCTTCTCCACTAGTGCTTTGTCGGTCATCAATACAACCTACCCAATATGCATTTGTGTAGGCAATAAAAGATATATCCTTTCCTTTTGGATACCATAATCCAAACTCTTTTGTTCCTTTGAGATATCTGAAAATCCTCTTCACTGCTAACAAATGTGAGTCCTTTGGTGATGCTTGAAATAATGCCACCTGTCCAACTACCTGCATTACATCTAGTATGGATGTTGTCACATACAGTAGGATACCAATCATTGACCTGTATTTCCTCTGACTTGTATACTTTGAATCATCATCTTTGCTTAACTTGCAATTGGTTTGCATGGGAGTGATATCTGGTTGGCAATCTTCCATTCCGAACCTATTTAGCATTTCTCTATGTAACGACCCTGCTTAAATAGGTGTATATGATAATTAATTATAATTAATTTAATAATATAATTGTCCTAAAAGAATAACTAAACCTTAATTATTTCTTAAAATAACATTTACTAATTAATTATTATTAATTATTTATTCATGATTTTTTTTATGATTAATTGAAGTATTAATTAATTCATTAATTAATAAGGTAAATAAATAAAAAAGAAGGATAATAAATTATATTATTAAATTAATTTACATACCCGATACGAGATAACATATTAACTAAAGGGGATAAGGGGCATTAATGGGAAGGGATAAGGAGGTAATAAATGAGTTAGGTAGGGAGTAAATGAGGGGGAGGAAGTCGGTGAAGGAGGGATAAGGAAGGGAAGGAGTTTGACAGGAGGCATTCTACGGGAGTTGGGGGATGAATTTTGAGAGCTCTGGATTGGAAGGGAGAGTGAAATTTTGGGAGTAGGATTGATAGAGTGCACCGGAGTTGCTGGGGGTTTTGGGCATGGGGGCCAAGATATCCATTGATATCCTAGAGCTAGGGAGCTACCTAGTTGGCAGGGAGGAATGGTTTTGGGCAGTGTTCAGAAGCAATCAAGGAGGCAAGTTGCAGACAGACAGAGGAATAATAGCATCAGGTTCAGGTATTCATTTAGAATTATGCATTGTTTTTGTATTAATTTGTTATAAAATTTATTATTCATTGTTAAAATTACATGTGTACGTGTTAAAATATTTTGGAATTATTGAACTTTCATGAACCAGTAGAAATTACTATCTTGTTGTAGAATTACTAGATGTTAAATTAAATCCGGCCTTTACATTTGGTATCAGAGCGCCTCGTTCACAATCTAGAGCCTTAAGGGCCAAATTCCCCTCCGCCTAACCTGCAAACCAAAAGCATTATTATTTTGATTATATGTAAACAAAAATAAATATAAAAGAAATACGAATTGAGAATTGAGAATGTAAAAAATAAAAAATAAAAAAAAATTACTAAAGTAAAACATACAACTAGGGTTGTTACAATATCGCACTTCAAAAATAAGGATAAGCGTAATTATAAAAAGGGAACTATTCCACCTAAAAAGTATACAAGTATGCATAGCATTACATAAAGTATGGGCATGTTTAAAAAATTGAAACAATTATTGTGCCCTGCACTTCTTCCATCTATGCCGCTATATCAAATGCATGGAATTGATATGGAATGAAAAGCGATTCCATCCCATTCCAAACGTAAATAGAAAAATGATCCATGATAGTTTTCTGTCTCTAAATATACCCCTTTACAGCTACTTTCTACTGCTATATCAGATCCATATAATTACTAAAATAGAAGCAAAGCCATGTACTGAATCCAATTACAAGATAAAACAATTGTAAACAAACCAGAAATTATAACCCTCCTAAGTCCCTAAGTCCCCACCTCAGAACTTCAAAGACAATTCTTGTAGATTGCGACAATAGGTGGGGAGAGACTGAAGGGCTAGGGTAATGTCGATCGAAGGCTCAAGCTCGAGTGAGAGCTTCAGAAGCGTCAGACAATTCTCACCTATTTTTACCAAACTAGACGGAGTGAATCCGAAATGACCCTTTAAACCCAATTCTTGGATATTCTCACAGTTTTTAAGGCTTTTCAGGGCATCATCAGAAAAATTCATGCAATTCACGAGACTGATATCACTAAGCTTGTTACAAACCCTAGTCATGGCCTTAATACTTGAATCCTACAAATTGGGTATGAAAGTCAAGGCAACATGCTCGAGCATAGTACAATTATTCACAAAACCTACAAACCCTAGATTTGAAATGCATTCCTGTGGTTCGTCAGGGTTCCCTAATGTTAATATTCTTAGGTTTTTAAGGGATTCAGAGGCCATCTCGAGATCTTGGTCCTGTAATTGATCAATGCACATAGAGAGATTCAAGTGCTTAATGTGTTTGAAGAGGGAAAGTACAGAAGGGAGGCGTACACGCAACCTGATTGTGAGCTTCTTCGCTGGTGCCCGCGTGAGCACGTCGTTCCAGACTGTGCACACCATGGATGCCGAAAAAAAATCTTGCGGCCCCGATAGCTGCGTTAAGATGTGGGACAACAGTCCTCTATCACTCGCACTATCCATGTTGCTCTCCATTATTGTTCTGTTTCGTTATAGGAAATGTAGCTCTGCTCAGTCGAACGAGTCGCCATTGACTTGATCAAAAGACAGTCCAAAAACAAATCTTAAATCAAGGGCAACCCAACAAGTAAATCTGTGTTTCCACCACAACCCCATCCATCTGCGAAATATGGCACGGCCCAATATAAGAATATGCATAATTCTATGGTTTTTTCTCTTTCACGTTTTACTTAGATAAGTTCAAATCAAAGTTTCAGACATTCAATCTTGTAGATAAACTCACGAAAACAAACCATCAAAAGGTCGAAACTGGAAGGATCTAAGATTTTTACCTTTTAAAGGGCATATACAATGAAAACCCTTGTGATTTTAGCTCCGGAATAGCAGCCCTGGCAGACTAGGAAAATGAAGGAGGCAACAAAGTAGAACGCCAAAAGAAGTAGAACGTTGAGCCGAGGAAAGAGGCGAGCTTAGGTTTTGGTCTTGAGAGCCGGAGGCCGGGCACGTGGGCCTCATGCCAGAAGCCCGACCTTAAAGGCTGCCAGGGAATGCCACGGATATATTTTTTATATATATTAATGTTTGGTTTTAATAATTTGTTTAAAAGTATTAATACGTTTTTTTTTAATAATTAAATTATCATTTTTATTAATGCGCCTTTTAATAATTAAATTATCATTTTATTAATATGCCTTTTTAATCATTAAATTATTTTTTTATAAATATTAATTTTTAGTTGTAATAATTTATTTAAAAGTAATAATACGCTTGCGTAAATATTTTAAATTAAAAAAAAAAAAAAAATATATATATATATATATATATATATATATAATTATGAGTTTTAATTTAAATAATATAGGGCTAAGTATAAATTTTTATGGAGTCTGTGGGATTCGAACCCTAGACCTCCCCACCGTGCAAAGCTTTGACAATGGTCGCCCTACCAACGTGCCATGCATTGTTTCTTTTACAAATAATTTCACATCTAAATACTTTAATTGTCATACCCAAGACCACATGCCAAGCTATCAAGCGCCTTTTTTAGCCATACAGGTCACATGCCAAGCTATCAAGAACCAAAGACATAAATGGAGGAGCCCACAAAGGGACGTATGTGCTCAACGAGGCGTCTTAAGAAGAACACTAACGTCGAAAGGTACATAGCGCTGGTGAACGCCGAAACATGGCTGGCAGTTGTGGACGATTATTCAGTTGCCGCAATTTAATCCTATTTAATCATTAAATGTGGTAATTATATAAACTTACAACAAATTTTTTTTTATGTGATTAGGTAAATGTTAAAAAGTAAACATGTTAGCGGATGTTGTGATAAATGCAAGAAAGTTATGAATGAAAAATGTGACCCATTGATGTTGGAGGATGACTGAGAAAATGTCGGCATCTTCAATACATAGCCATCGAATAATGGTTTAAGGTTAAAAAAAAAGGGGGGGGATTAAAAGATCATTAATTGTGCCCATTTTCAATAGGTGTATGCCTCTCGGCGTAAATTAATAAACATAAGGTCGGAAGTCACTTTAATCAAGTTGTATGTGAAAAGTTAAAAAGGCTTAGACTAGGACAAGCGGGAAGGAGGCGACATATGCACTAGGAGCGTAAGCATAGGAAGTGACGAGGGAGGCGCAAGGATAACATAGCTACAGGGCAAAGGAACCAATAGTTATTTTCGTAGGGGTGAAGAAACTAATCTTAGATGCTTAATCCTAACCCTAACCTAGCTAATCCTCTAATGGAGTAATGTCTGTTTACAGACAAGTAAAGAAAACTTACGCCTAACCATGTTTCTAGTTTGAGTAGCACCAATTTGAAACATCGTGGAACTCACCCTGACAACTTTGGTTGATGCAGGTCAAGCATACAGGATGGTCAGGACTCAAGGGAATCGAGGCAGGGGAGCGTTGTTGCAAGCACCGCCAACACCGCCAGCGCCACCACCACCATAACCTGAACTAGCCCTCATACTGCGCTCGTTGGAAGCCATTAATGAGACTTTAAAGGGGCGACAACCGGCAGGGACTGAAGTGGAACCCCCACCATATGGAATGGGTAATCCAGAATAATCAATGGATTCAGAGGGAGGACCTCCACCTGAAGACATCACGCGGGAATTGCAGAAGATCAAACTTCTGGAGTTTGCCGGGGGTTGTGCCAGTGAACACGCGGAAGCATGGTTGGAAGGCATGATAAGGTGTTTTTCCTTAAGGGACTATGCGTCCAACTCAAAGGCAAAGATCACCATTTTTCAGTTAAGAGATAATTCCTTGAACTGGTGGGGCAACCTGGAAATACAACTGCACCTTACCCCAGACACAGTATCTTGGGAACTTTTCGAGGAGAGGTTCCGAAGGAAATATCTACCAGCATACTACAAGGAACAATAGGTAGGGGAATTTCATGCCTTAGTACAGGGAAACAGAACTGTAGAAGAATATGAGATCAGGTTTATGGAACTGGTCAAATATGTGTCGTATATGGATAACGACCAACGACAGGAAGAGTGCTTCGTCTATGGATTGAACCTTAGGATAAGAGCTATGGTACAGATGTGGAAACCGTCTTCAGTAGAAGAAGCAGTGGAAAATGTGCGTTATGCAGAAGAACATATGAACTTGACCGGGGGTACAAGACCGACATTTCCACATCACCCGGGATTCGTAGGGAAGGCCCCAAGGACATTTCCTAGGGGAGGGGGCTCGAGGCCACCACCATATGGTAACAGAGTCGCGCCAAGGACAGTAGCTGTAGGGATTTCAATGGAAGAAAGTGCAACATCTCGTTCATCGCCAATGGTGCAGACAGGACCACGACCATCTCAGGGAACAACGAGTAGGGGCAGGGGTTCCAAGGGAAGGAACTCATTTCAGAGACAGACACATAACAATGCACAGGTTCAATCTCATGTTACCTGTTGGGGGTGCGAAGGACCCCATTACCAACGCGACTGCCCAGAGTTACAATCAGGGTTCATGCATAGAGAAGGAAAGGCACCGATGGGGATAGCAAGTAGCAGCCACCATATTTACGTAGCAGTTAATAACCACCAGGCCGGACATCAATCCACAGTGGTGGAGTCCTTAGGTATGCTAAATCATATCAATGTTAAGATTTTGTTTGATTCTGGTGCGACAGATAGTTTCATTTCACCATCTGCATTAGAAAAGAGTGGGTTGGCAGCCTACGAGCACGAAGACTTTAAACAAGTCGATATGGCTTCAGGGGAAAAACAAGCACTAGGACCTAGTGTCGATAATTGTATAGTAGACCTGGGAGTGTGTACTACCAGGTTAAAGGTATATGTCACTGCTCTTTGGGCATATGACCTAATCATTGGAATGGATTGGTTAGCAGCTCATCGAGATTTGGTAGATTGCTTCGCAAAGAGGGTGCTTTGTGTCGATGATGAAGGAAGACTAGTAGAGATCCAGGGTGTATAGAGAAAAGTGTCGTTACGCTTTATATCCACTATGAAGGTTAAGCGATGCTTGAGACAAGGGTGTCGACTTTACGTAGTGGAAGCAGTGAATGAAAGGAAGGGACCCTCATTAGATCAGTATCCGGTATTGTCAGAATTTCAAGATGTTTTCCCGAACGAGTTACCAGGGTTACCTCCTGAGAGGGAGCTTGATTTTACCATTGAGCTAAAACCTAGTGCAGAACCAATCTCCAAGACTTTGTATCGGATGACAGTACCAGAACTTTGTGAATTGCAAATGCAGTTGAAAGAGTTACTGGACTTAGGGCTAATAAGGCCCAGTGTTTCACCCTGGGGCGCACCGGTAATTTTTGTAAAGAAGAAGAATGGATCCTTACGACTGTGTATAGACTACAGGGACTTGAACCATGCTATAGTGAAAAATAGGTACCCGATGTCGCGAATAGATGACCTCTTCGATCAGATGAAAGGAGCAGCAGTATTCTCAAAGATCGATTTGCGACCAAGATATCATTAGTTAAGGATTAAGGAAGGTGATATCCCAAAAACAGCCTTCCGAACTCGGTTTGGACATTACGATTTTGTTGTAGTACCTTTCGGATTGACCAATGCGCCAGCAATATTCATGAGCCTCATGAATGGCGTATTCTGGAAGTACATAGACCATTTTGTACAAGTCTTTTTAGATGACATCCTCATCTATTCCAAGAATGAAAGAGAACATGAGGAACATTTACGAATAGTGTTGTCCTTTCTTAGAGAGAACAAATTGTATGGGAAGCTGTCAAAGTGTTCCTTTTTCCAAAAAGAGATCCACTATTTAGGTCATATCATTTCCGGCGAAGGAATCTCCGTGGACCCAGAAAAGGTAAAGGCCATTATGGAATGGCCAGTGCCGAAAAATTCCCATGAGGTGAGAAGCTTCATGGGGCTAGCGGGTTATTACCGGAGATTTGTGGAAGGATTCTCAAAAATAGTGAAACCCATCACCACCTTGCAATGCAAGGGGGTCAGGTATGAATGGACAGAAGAGTGTGATAGTGAGTTCATTGAGCTTAAGAGGTTACTAACTAGTGCACCAATTCTACGAGTGTCGGATATGGAAAAGGACTTCACGGTCTGCATGGATGCCTCGAAGCAAGTGTTGGGAGCCGTCTTAATGCAGGATGGAGGAGTGATAGCTTATGCATCAAGGAAGTTGAAGAAACATGAGGAGATATACGCGACTCATGATTTAGATTTGGCAGCTGTAATGCTAGCTCTGAAATTTTGGAGGCACTATCTTGTGGGGTGAAACTTTGAGCTCAAAACGGACCATCAAATTTTAAAATATCTCTTCACTCAAAGAGATCTGAATGCCAGGCAAAGGCGATGGAGTGAGTTTATGAGTGAGTACGATTTTGGTATTTTGTACATCAAGGGAAAGGAAAATGTGGTCACAGATGCCTTGAGTAGGAGACCACGTATCTTCTCCTTGGTAACCTTAAAGGTCAATCTGAGGGAACATGTGTTGACACAACTCCCAAGAGACAGTTGGTATTTAAAGGTTACTTCAAACCTCCAGAGTGGGAGGCAGTTAGACCCAAAGTATGAAGGATATAGTCTGGAAACAGATAGATTGTTAAGATATCAAGGAAGGATGTACATCCCTAAGAATGGGGATATTCGAAGCATCATACTGAAGGAAGCCCATAAGTCACTTTATTGTGTGCATCCGGGAGTGAAGAAGATGTACACAGATATGAATAAGCTCTTCTTTTGGGTAGGCATGAAGCGCGATGTAGTCCATTTCATCACCAAATTCCTAGAGTGTCAACAAGTCAAAGCCGACCACCATCACCCAGCAGGCCTCCTACAACCACATGATGTTCCTATGTCCAAATGGGAAGTCATCTCTATGGATTTTGTTGTGGGGTTGTCGCTCACATCTCATAGACAAAATGTCATTCTTGTGATAGTGGATAAGTTAACCAAGAGTGCTCATTTTATTCTGGTTAGAGACACTTACGATGTCACTGATGTGGCACGTGTGTTTGTAAGCGAAGTTATCCGTTTGCATGGGATACCTAAGAAGATCATTTCAGATAGGGACTCCAGATTCACTTCTAGGTTTTAGACAAGTTTACAGTCAGCGTTGGGGACTCAATTGAACTTAAGCATAGCTTATCATCCTAAAATAGATGGGCAAACTGAGAGAGTAAATCAAGTCATGGAAGACATTCTTAGGATGTATGTAATGGATAATCAGACCCAGTGGGAGAAGTACCTACCTTTAGTAGAGTTTGCCTATAATAACAGTTATCATAGTTCCATCGGAATGCCACCCTACGAAGCTTTGTATGGGAGGCCATGTTGGACGCCATTGAGTTGGGATAGACTAGAAGACCGAGTAACAGTTAGGCCAGAATTGATTCAAGAAATGGAGGAACATGTGATTCAGATTAGGCAGAGACTAAAGGAAGCATAAGATAGGCAGAAAAGCTATGCAGATGCACACAGGACCAACCGAAGTTATGAAGTGGGAGACCAGGTTTTCATTCATATTAGGCCTAATAAGATTACAATACGGTTCAGAAAGGGGACAAAATTGTCACCTCGGTTTATAGGACCATTCAGGATCCAAGAGAAAATTGGACCCGTTGCCTATCGTCTCGTACTACCACCCCACTTGCATAAAA
>ML781571.1:238406-285933 GCA_009831015.1 Picea engelmannii
TAGTTCACACTCCCCAAGACGTGTGATGATGACTGTCAGATGCCTGCTAGGGAAGCTTGGTCGAGATAGCGACACTTCCACTTACGAGTTCTATTTGGAGTTAGGTCAATATAGTTGACGCTCCAAGATAGTCTAGCAGAGGATGGATAGGAATGGAGATGGAAGTAGTTTAGGGAGGAAGGATGAGTAGTAATAGTTGAGAAAGTATGGAGATCTATCTTGTTGTGGAAGTTAATGTTTTTTCTTCAAAAAAAAAAAGAAATGAATATTCATTATTACGTAACTAAACCAAAGTGTTTAAAATAAAATTGTTGAACCATATAAAAGTAATTAAAGGATTTCTCAAACAATTGATTGGTTTGTTGTCTTTTATAAAAGATTAGCCTTGCTGACTGGATTGGATGCATACATAAATTACTGAAGGATGACAATTTTGATTATTAGTACATGCACGAGAATTGTATGTACTAGCTACACATGCAATTCTTGTACATATACACTAGTATGTATGAGTTTTCTTGACTGACTTACTAATAATGTTGGTTACTTGTTATGAATGTGTGAACCATGTTTCTTGTCCTTTGTACCATAAGATACCTTAACTTCAGGATGAAGTTTCCTGAAGGGTGGGTATATGTAACAACCCTTCTTAAATAGGTGTATATGATAATTAATTATAATTAATTTAATAATATAATTGTCCTAAAAGAATAACTAAACCTTAATTATTTCTTAAAATAACATTTACTAATTAATTATTATTAATTAGTTATTCATGATTTTTTTATGATTAATTGAAGTATTAATTAATTCATTAATTAATAAGGTAAATAAATAAAAAAGAAGGATAATAAATTATATTATCAAATTAATTTACATACCCGATACGGGATAACATATTAACTAAAGGGGATAAGATATTAAATAAAGGGGATAAGGGGAATTAACGGGAAGGGATAAGGAGGTAATAAATGAGTTAGGTAGGGAGTAAATGAGGGGGAGGAAGTCGGTGAAGGAGGGATTAGGAAGGGAAGGAGTTTGATGGGAGGCATTCTACGGGAGTTGGGGGATGAATTTTGAGAGCTCTGGATTGGAAGAGAGAGTGAAATTTTGGGAGTAGGATTGATACAGTGCACCGGAGTTGCTGGGGGTTTTGGGCACAGGGGCCAAGATATCCGTTGATATCCTGGAGCTAGGGAGCTACCTAGTTGGCAGGGAGGAATGGTTTTGGGAAGTGTTCAGAAGTGATCAAGGAGGCAAGTTGCGGACAGACGGAGGGATAATAGCATGGAGGGATAATAGCATCAGGTTCAGGTATTCATTTAGAATTATGCATTATTTTTGTATTAATTTGTTATAAAATTTATTATTCATTGTTAAAATTACATGCGTACCTGTTAAAATATTTTGGAATTATTGAACTTTCATGAACCAGTAGAAATTACTGTCTTGTTGTAGAATTACTAGATGTTAAATTAAAAACGGCCTTTACACTCTAATATACTTGGTTTGAAAAATAAAAATTTATTGGTTGCTTTGACGTACCTGAAGTCCCAGAAAGAAGGATAGTTCTCCAAGTAATGACATTTCAAATTCATTCTGCATATCCTTTGCAAATGTTTGTCTTAACGTGTCATCATTGTTAGAATTGCAAATGTGGAAAACACAAGTCACAATGATAATTAACAATCACACATAGATAATAGACACAGGGATTTCATGTGGTTCACCCAAACGTCGGGCTACATCCACCAAGCATAGGAATCAATTGTCTTATTATTCATATCATGGAGATTACATCAGCTCACTCACACTCAGTCTCTCACAGTCATTTTTGCCTCTACGGGATTACATGTATTTATATACATTTACAAGAAACTGAATAATAAATGCAATCCCTATCCATAATCTAACTTGGTCTATTTGGTTGTAACCAACACAGAATAATAGGATCCAAATCCATCTTTGGAGTAATTTATTGTCACCAAATCCCAACAATATCCACCTTGACAGCAATTAACCCGATACCTTGCTCCTTACTTTTGTTCATCACCTTTTTTGCAAGCCAAGAGAAGCCAAGCACCACTGCAGCTTCTCTAACAAAACTAGTTTCATGATATTGCCTGTGTAACTTGCATGAGTTTCGATTTCCTGAGGGATCACTCCACCTCCAACATGTCTTCCACAACTGTGTTGTGAGACACATTTAGTGATAGATCTCCTTCTATCCAAAACACCTGTAAAATATACATTACAATTATCACACACCATCTCAGTGTAACCATTATAGGTGACATTTGTGCTTCTCAAACACTGAAGCACCCATTTCACTGCAACACCTAAATTTTTCATGTATCTGAAAACATCATTAGTATGTGAAACATCTGATCTTAACCATTTCATAACATACAACAGACCTCCTACTGAACTTACATGAGACATAACATTTTCTTGTTTATAGACATGCCCTATGCTTGAAGAAAACTTATAATGGAAAGAAAGAGGGATAAAGATTGGTTTTACAATGTTCATACTAAACTCCAACCACAACTTACCATTAACATCTTTGTGTACTTCCATGTCCATAATTTGTTTTTCTTCTCCTTGATCCCTCATCTAAATTGTCATGTCCACCTAAGTCATTTTCTTACTGAGTTTACTCATGCTTCGACTTGCATCAAGCATATTATCAGCAAAAAACATCAAGACTGTGAATGTAATATAAACCATATAGTCATTCCTACCCTTTGAAAAATTCTGACTCACTATGAAGGATTCAAACATCTTGTATATTCTCCTGGGTACCATTAGGCCATACAATGAATTATCTATCATGCAAAGAAATTTACCGTTGCGATATTGAATCAACCCTTTTGGTTGTTCCATACATACAATATCTCTATCAATGATGACCTTGTGAGAAGTAGGATCCCACACACAACATCCCTTTATACCATCATCATAACTTGCAGAGATATAAAACAAGCAGGAATTCAGAAGCAAATATTTTAAGTCTGGAAATGATTTACCGCTTACCAGTACCTGCAATTATTTCTTGCTCTTATGACCTTGATGCTTCTACCACAAAAAAGAAGATACATCTGTCACTTCAGATGCTACTTCAGTATTTCCTTCCATCTTATAAAGGTTATCAACCTTTGTTTCCTTCATCACTACTAAATTCCCTTTCGACAATGTGAGAGCTCCAGCTTGACCTGTATACTTATATCCACAAGAATCAAACACTCCCAATGAAAACAAATTTGATTTAAGCTCAGGTACCTATCTAAAATCCGTTAATTCCCTAACAATACCATCGAACATCCTGATTCTAATACTGCCAACCCCAAGAGTTTTAAAGGAAATGCCATTTCCCATAAACACTACACTCTCATCAACAAATTATTAAGAAATGAACCAATTTCTATGTGAGCACATGTGGTGTGAGGCACTTGAATCTAAATTCCATTCTTCTTGATATTGTAAATTACTAGAAATGAATAAAACTTGATCAATCATACCTGAATTTGTTACATCCAAATTTGCTTCCTTTGTAGAGTTTTCCTCAGATTCCTTTCTCTTCCAACAATATTTCTTGAGATGTTCTGTTTTGTCACAGTACCAGCATTTTTCTTTACCCTTTATGTGTCTTGACTTAGATCAGAAAGAAATTCTCTCATTCTTCTCTAGTATGGTTCGACCTCTGATCAACATCACCTCTGAAGTTGAGGTTTCTTTAATAGATTTTCTCCTCATCTCCTCAACCAACAAAGCTCCCACAACAGAGACATAATCTAAAACTTTTGTTGAGCTAAAGCTAATAGAGGTGACTAGATTATCCCAAGACTTGGGCAATGAACACAATAGTGTAATCGCCTTATCCTCATCTTTGAATTTAAGTTCCATACTAGTCAATTGAACCATAAGGGTATTGAAAGTATTTAAATGGTCAACAACTTTTGTACCTTCTTTCATCTGCAAACTGTACAATTGTATCTTCAAGTAGATTCTGCTCGTCAAGGATTTCATCATATATAGACTTTCCAAATTCTTCCACAAACCAACTGATATCTTCTCCAAGACAATATTGAACAGAACATCGGTGGCCAAACACAGGCGTATGGCACTCAATGCTCTCACATCAATCTCATCCCAGTCATCATCTGTTATGGTCGTGGGTTTCTTTTCTTTTCCCAAAAGTGCCTTCACCACGACTTGTTGGACAAGCAAATCGTGCATCTTGAGCTTCAAGAGCTCAAAGTTGTTTTTACCGCTGAAATTTTCAACTTC
The DNA here is from genome assembly GCA_009831015.1 of Picea engelmannii. Taxonomy (NCBI): domain Eukaryota; kingdom Viridiplantae; phylum Streptophyta; class Pinopsida; order Pinales; family Pinaceae; genus Picea; species Picea engelmannii. The sequence goes on from ML781571.1 coordinate 242,697, forward strand.
AAACTTCGAACTCTGCATCTTATCCTTTTGCACAAAAAATCTCCTAATATCCACTGCTTATAATAACCAAGGGCCCTTTAAAAAAAAACAATGTGGAGGAATGATAGTATTAACCCAAAATGTTTAGTAAAAGGTTTGTTTAAAAAATCCTTTCACCTTTTATTTAAAAAATAATAATAATTAACCCTTTTAAATTCACTTTATACTATATTCCAAAATATAGTAATTTTTTTTATACCTCTCCACGTGACTTGATTTCTTTACTTGGAACTTTTAATTAAAAAAAAATAATCACCTTTTAAGCATATTTCATCCGTATGTCATACCATAAACTTTTTCAAAAAAACCATACCTTAAACTCCTTTAAAAAATATGTGAATTCCACTTTTGGTTTAAAGGAAGTCATCGTGTCTTTTTTATTTATTTAAGGGAGTCGTAACACACACCTCACACTTCCACTGCGGCGAGTCAGCACCTCACGCTATCACTAGAGTGTGGGGAGTCCACACCTCACGTAACACTGGAGTGCGGGGATCGTGAAACATCTACGCACTGTTCCTCATACTCAACTGCGGAAATTTCAGGTTTTGAAATGCACGGGAAGTTTGACTAGTATGTCATCGCACCCTTTCAGAGGAGGGACCTATGGAGATATATAAATAGATGCACCCTCACACAGATTTCACTTTTGGATCCTTTGATAATTTAACGCTCCTCCAACCAGCTGTAACCATCTTTGATACCACTTGTTAGAATTGCAAATGCAGAAAACACAATTCACAATGATAATTAACAATCACACACAGATAATAGACACAGGGATTTCACATGGTTCACCCAAACGTTGGGATACGTCCACCAAGAATATACATCAGTTGTCTTATTATTCAGATCATGGAGATTACATCAGCTCACTCACACTCAGTCTCTCATAGTCGTTTTTACCTCTACGGGATTACATGTATTTATATACATTTACAAGAAACTAAATAATAAATGCAATCCCTCTCCATATTCTAAATTGGTCTATTTGGTTGTAACCAACATAAAATAATAGGATCCAAATCTATCCTTGGAGTAATTCGTTGTCACCAAATCCCAACAATCATCACTACCAAAAATAATATCATCAACATAAACTTCAATTAATAAAATACTATCTTGACTTACCTTGATGTAAAGGTTATTGTCTGCACTTCCTTTTCTGAACACTACCTGTTGTAGATATTTATCTAGTCTAGATTACCATGCTCTAGGAGCCTGTTTTAGAGCATACAAGGCCTTCTTCAATTTATACACATAAGATGCATTCTATGACAACTGAAATCCTTCTAGTTGTTCAATGTAGACTTCTTCTTCAAGTTCCCCATTCAGAAAAGATGATTTTACGTCCATCTTATACACTTTAATATTTTTGGAGCATGCATAAGCTAAAAGCAATCGGATTTCTTCCATTCTGGCAACTGGGGCAAATGTCTCTTCAAAGTCGATTCCTTCAACCTGTGCATATCATTTACATACCAATCTAGCTTTGTCCCTTGTAACCTGTCCATCTTCATTCAATTTATTTGTGTATACCCACTTTGTGTCGATCACATTCTTATCATTTGGTCTTGGAACCAATTCCCAAGTGTCATTTTTCTCTATTTGATAAAATTCTTCATCCATGGCCTTGTTCCAAAATTCATCCTTGTTGGCCTCTTCAAAATAGGTTGGTTCAATCGTAGATGTGAGTGCTAGGTGCATTTGTTCTGGTGAATGGATTATTTTTCTAGTCTCAACTCCTGCGTCTTTGTTTTTGATAATTTGATCTGAAGGATGATTCTTCTGTACTTGTCCACTACGTGTTTTTGGAGTTACTTGTTGAACTTGCTATTATGTTTCTGTCAAATCCTCTTCGTCTTCCCCTTCTTTTTCATCTTTTATTTCTTCTTTGTAAAGTTGTTCCATTGATTCATTTTCTTCTTCCTTTAATTTTTGTCTACCTGTTTCATCAATTGTTACATTGATTCTTTACACCACTTTGTTCAATCTCAAGTTGTAACACTTGAATGATTTTCTTGTACTTGAGTAACCAAAAAGTACTCCTTTGTCCAAACGAGATTCAAACTTTCCCATTCTTCCATATTCTCTTTTGATGTAGCATTTGCTTCCAAAAACTCTGAAGTTCTTTACATTTGTCGGTCTTCCTTTCCATAGCTTGTAAGGAGTTTTGTCAGTGTTGTTTCTGAGCATTACTCTATTTTGAATGTGAATTGTTGTATGCACTACCTGTGTCCAAAACATATCTGTCAATTTTGAATCCATTAGCATTGTTCAAGCTATTTCTTGTACTGTCTTGTTATTTCTTTCAACAAATCCATTCTGTTGAGGTGTCCTAGCAATGAAGAATTGCCTTTTTATTCCATGAATTCTGCACTAGTCCATAAATTCCTTTGAAGTGAACTCTCCTCCATTATCAGATCTCAAGCATTTGATTTTTGAATCCATTTCATTTTCAACCATTTCCTTGTAGATCTTGAAGTTTTCAAAATCTTCTTACTTATTCTTGAGAAAGAAAAATGCGGTCATTCTTGTATAATCATCAACTAATAACATAAAGTATTTCTCACCTTTTAAGCCCTTTGTTGTAGTTGGTCCAACTATATTAGTATGCACAATTTCTAGTGGTCTTGTCATTGAATATTCCTTTGATTTGAACCTGGTCTTTGTTTTCTTTCCTTGTTGAAAATGCTTGCATAAAGTGTTGGTTGGTTTCATGATCTGGGGCATTTCTCTGACTGATTCTCTTTTACTGAATTTGACAAGGTTATCAAAATGTATGTGACCCATTCTTCTTTTTCATAGCCAAATTTCATATTCCTTTCCTAGACAACACTTTTCATTTCCAATTCCACTTAACATATATATGTTGCTTAAAGTCTCGCAGCTGTAGAAATCAATTTTCCTGAACCTTCTTTTCTTATCTTGCACTTTTTTGAATCGGAAATAACTTTATGACCTTGGTCACACATTTGACTCACACTTAGAAGATTATGTTTCATATCTTCTACTAGTATAACAATTTCTTCCTTTGTATTCTTGTTCCCAATTCTAACTGTGCCTTTTCCAATGATTTTGGTTGAATCATCATTTTCGAAGGAGACTGATCCATCTCTTTCCTTTCATAATGTAAGAAACATGTCTCTATCACCTATTGTTTTTTGAACACCCACTGTAAACATACCAACCACGTTTCTTATGCTTAGCTTGTAGAGCGAGTGTGCATTCTTCATTGATATACTGATCCTTCTTTCTTATTCATGTCCTTTTTTGAGATTCCTATCTATGACTGTTGTTATTATGTTGCGGTTCTCTCGGGGGGACTGTCATTCTGCAATCTTTTGCCATGTGTCCAAAATTGTTATATTTGTAACATTCCACTTGAGTGCTCAAAGATTCAAACATGTTGTAACTTATTCTCTGTGTTTCACTAGGCCTTGTTGGATAACCCCTTTGTGTATGAATTTCAAAGTTGTTTTTGTTCCTATTGTTATCTCTTCAATTCACAGCTTTATGTCCAAAATTATTGCATGCATAACATAAACTAAAAAATATAGTTTGATACCTAGGAGTTGAAGATCTTTTGAAAGGAGGTACTCTTATGAATTCTTCTTCTTCCTGAGGCCTATCTGTCGGTTGTTGATTTTGAAATCTGAATCTTCTCAGTGGAGGAGTGTCCCTGTAATATTCCTTGTAGATCTTCCTATCCCCCTTGATTGTTTCTGCAAAGATTTTTGGATATGTTTCTTGCTCTATTTTTTTGGAGCTTGATCCTTTTTCTATATGATTGTATCCAAGTCCGGACTTGTCATGATGATATTTTTGATTGCTGATAATGTCATCCAAAACTTTTGAGTTGTTCTGCATATTTTTCTTTTGAACATCCTTTCTTAATGTGACAATCTCTTCTTCCAAATTTCCAATGATCTTGTCTTTTTCTTCTATTTGTTCTTCGAGTGCTTCTTCAATTCTTTTATCTTCTTCTATTTGAACCTTCAAATTTGTGATCATTTGTTCTAGTTCTTGAGTGTCTTCTTTCTTGTCTAGTTTTGCTTGTAGTTTCTTGTTTTTCTTTTTTTCTCTTATGATAACTTCTATGGCACACATTAATTCCTTTCGATAGTCAACTTCTGGCTCTTCAATTTATTCTTCGATTTCTTCATATTCTTCTTCGGATTCTTCATATTCTTCTTCAGAGTCTTCTTTATCAGATTCTTCTACGGCCATGAATATATCTCTTCTTGTCTCACTTTCACTGACTTCATCTTCATCTGATGATGAGATGTCTTCTTTGGTTCATAAGCTTTACTTGAAAAAATTATTTGTGGTTCTTTTGCCTTTATATGTTTGTTTTCCCTTTGAGTAACCTTCATCATTTGTATTTTTCTTATAAGGACATTTGTTAGAAAAATGACCAATACCATCACAATTAAAACAAATTAAAGGAATCTTACCTCTATACCTATTGTCGATTCTCTTGTTCAGTATTTTGACAAAGTTGGCCACTTCTTCATCATCTTCTGAGACATCACTGCTACTGCTATGTTCTTATTTTTGCCTTCCCTTTTTCTTTGAATTTTTGGATGCTTTGAAGGATGCTTCTTTTATATATGGATTTTCCTGTTCAGTTCTCATTTCATATGTTGTGAAGATTCCATGTAATTCTTCCATGCTTATTGATTTTAGATCTGATCTTTCTTATAGTGCTGATATCTTAGGGTCAAATCTCATAGGAATAGATCTTAGTACTTTTTGAACAATTACAGATTCTTTTATTTCTTCTTCCAATCCTATGATTGCATTTACTGTTTCATCAACTCGTAAAAAGTAAGCTAAAATATTCTCATATTCCTTCATCTTAAGTTGTTCGAACTAACCTCTGTAAGTTTGAATCTTTGTTGCTTTTACTTTTGAATCTCCTTCATAAATATTTTGAAGTTTGTCCCAAATCTCTTTAGTAGATTTACAATGTGAAACTTTGGTGAATACCATTTTACTAAGACAATTCAGAAGTGCATTTTTGGATTTCAAATTATTCTGACCGAGTTTCACTACTTTGTCATTTGTTGGTGGAACTGTTGGTGATGTGTATCCATCTACAATTGATTGCCAAATTTCAAATCCATGTTCCTATATATATGTTTTCATCCTTATGCTACAAAATGCATACTTATGTTCATTGAAATGTGGTATTCCATTTTTATACAAGTTGTTTCTCTCCATGATCTACCTTTCAGTGGTTAAACTGATTTGTGAAGGAACCTTCTCTGATACCAATTGTTGGATTACTGAGAGGGGGGCTAAATCAGTAATAGAGAAATTTAATCATTTTTAACCATATAATCCAAGTTTTATATCAATGTAGCATTATCATGCAATTACTGCAGAGCAAATAGGCAATGAACAATCATACACATACACAGTACACCAGTGTTTTACGTGGAAACCCAAAGCGGGAGAAAACCACATAATTGTTTTTCTTATATGTCTTGAAGAATTACATTCATTGGAAGCACCAACTTCCACTATTTTCCAGTTGCAACTGGAAGGAGGCTCCAACCCCCTTGTTTCTTAGGCTACAACCCAAGGGAATTTCCAACTCCCTTATTCTCTGGCTACAACTGGAAGGTGTCTAATCCACCTGTCCTTTCCCCATCCAATCGCCCTGAAGTAGAAGTAGAATGATGGAATCACTTTCACATTGTGACTATGAAATATACCGTTGTAAACCTATACCAATAAACTTGAACCATTCATCAACCTGTACCTCAACCTGTGATCAACCTGTACCATAAACAAGTGCATCAACCATGCACCAACCTGTAGCAAACAACCTGTAATCAACATGTACCATAAACAAGTGCATCCAACCATGTACCAAGTATGTACCAATCATGTGTCAACTACTCATAAACTATGACTCATCAATATGTACAAACATCATCAACTATACACCTCATGTATGTGCCATCTCATCAACTACTTGTCTCAACCATGTACCCAACATGTACCTTAACCAAAATTCCCCATCAATTTCATCATCCAAATATGATTTGTAACTCTGTAATAGACCTGGTTTATATGATCACATACCTGCAAACATTCCTTAACTTTCACAACAAGAGACTAGCATTTTCATCAAACTTTTCTTTAGTCTCACATGACTAGTTTGGGATTAGTCAACAACCCTAACTTGAAATAATCATAACTATGTACCTATAATGAATAAATATATGAAAATAGGACACAATTTTCTTCATTTTGTTTTATGCAATTCCTCCAGGTTTCACTACTTGGCACCTCTCAAAAAAGGAGTTATAGCAAAAATGACATACCTTGTTGAATTTTGGCTTAATCTAGAGAGTGACATTGTAGAGAGTGCCCCGCATGGAATGTTTGTTGAATCGATCTAAAAATATTTCACAGAATACTAAATACTATAATATAACCAACACATTTGGTCTAAATGAATTTGGATATGTTATGAAGAATTTATGATGTTTTTACCCGAAACACTTGTTTTGGACTAGTTTCACGACTAGCCACAAACCCTATTTTCCACGGAGTGTAACTACAAGAGGAAATGTTTACCACGGATACTTGGATATGTTTCCTGAATGGCCTATCAATTTCACAGTCTAAATCATTCTAGAAAAAAAGTTATTGTGAAAATGGTGAGATGACTTGTAAATAACATACCTTAGAAAGCATCATCAAAAGAATTTATCCTCCCTTGAATTTCGGCCTTCTTTTCTTCACCTTCCCTCTAAAATTTGGCTTAGATATCCTTTGGTTACCTCAGTCACCTATATATATTCAATATTCTCAAGTGTGATATAAAATGAGAGAGCCTTGCCTCTTATTTATACTCTCCAAGTAGCTTCCTTAAAAGCATCTTCTAGGTCACTTTGCCCACTTTCCTTATTTTAGGGTTAACCCACTTCTAATTTCTCCATTAAATTTATTATTTAAATAATTTATTTTGTATTCACTTTGAATTATAGTACACTCATCACTTCACTTTATTATTTACCTTCTAAAATATCTTAAACCACTTTGACTACTTTGACCTTTTGGGGCTTCTAGATGACATATGAGGGTTCTCCAACTTCGTAAGGCCATAACTCTCAAACCATGAGGAGTTATGTGGCATTCCACATACCACCAAAAATGTCATGACATGTAATATCCATATAGAATAGTATTACCTGAAAATATATCAAAACTCATACCATTATCCATCAAACAAACTTGGGTCCATTACCCAAACATGGGTTCTCCAACTTCTCATGGCCATAACTCTCTAACCGTGAGGAGTTATGTGATGTTCCACATACCACCAGAAATGGAATGACATGTACTATCCATATAGAATATTATTAACTTAAAATATATTAAAAATCATACCATTATACATGAAAAAACCTTGGGTCCAGTACCCAAACTTTTGGGCTACCGAAATTCTCTACCGAACTTTCTTCAAGGGTTGACATCAATGACAACCAACATTAATCAACACACCAGTGATATTTACGACCTGGGTTTTTGCATGTCAAGCTTATAATACAATATGGTTTTGATAATAATAAAAATGGGCCAGGGGGGAGGGGGGGCGATTGGGAATGAAGTTTGAAAACAAATCTTACCAACATTGATCACATTTTGGTCTTGTTTATATTGGTGTATTATTGTTTTAAGGCCAGTATGGTGCACCATTTGTTTCTTTTCACATTTGGTATTAAAAACAATAAAATGAAAACATATGATCTGCACTACCAAAGTTATAATTTCGAACTGCTTCTTCAAGAAATTGCAAATGATTTTCTTGTGGACATTTTGTAATGACAATTTGGTTTGATTGTAAGAAACGTTTTGTTCATGTGGATGAGTTTCGAGCTAGTTTCAATTTGTTACACCTTTGGTTGGTATGGGTTTAATTTTTCTTTCACTTAATGGGGTTATAGTTTTATCATTTAAAATGGGTTTGAAATGTAGGTCTCAAATTAATCTTATTTTTGGATTCAAGGATAATTTTAAGCTATTGTTTTTTTTCAAAGAATATAATGTGAAACCCTACATTCAATTTCATGGATTTCAAGCCCAAAATTTGGGCCTGCTTATTGATATTTGGTTCTACAAATAAATTTTATGCACAAAAGAGAGTCAATAATATTGTATAGAATTGAGAGATGATAATGCAAACATGTGTGTAGTCCATCATTGTATTATTGGGTTCGTATTTATTGGATTACAATTCTGATTACAAATCTAAACATTAGCAAATATGTTTCAAAAGAAAACCATGCTTTGATGGCACCCAGATTTCAACACTTGTTTAATTCAAAATATGTATGAATGGTGTATGTGGCAACACATATATGAAAATCAGTCAAAGAATTTGATCAAAACATTCATGTGCTCTGTTGGATTGATATTAGATTTGATTCACTTTCTTTCTATGATGAATTCTATGGATAAAATATATTTAATAAGCAAAGTTTGAATGGGTATACTTAAAAGAGTTTATATATGTTTTTTCTTATAGGTATTTATAGGGTGGAATTCTTTGGAACATTTGTTAATTTATTGAACTCCAAGAAATCAAAAAGCAAATAACTATAGAGTTTTTATTTTATAGGACTAGAATTGTTCTCATTGATTGATGATTGATGAGATGATAAGATTGTATGAAGAAATAACATTGGTCATTTTCATGTGATTGAATAGAATCTCTCTAATTTGGAAAGACTTATAAAAGGAAATTTTAAATAAGAACAATGAGCAGTATTGATGAAATCCATAGTTAAGTGAAGATGATGATATGATTATAAAACTTGATCTTGGATTAATATTTGATCTTGTTTAGAACAATATCCATTGTTTCTCTTTCATGCATTCCACTTTTCATTCATTACAAACCTAATCACATCCCATAGATCATTAAATATCCATGTTCTAAATTATGACAGGTGTGGATTAAAGTCAGAAAAATGATTATGATTTATACATGCAAAGTAATGGATTAATTGCATGCATGCTAGTGTGTGGAATGATAACAACCAATGTTTTAAATTTATCTTCAGGAAACATAATTTGATGGTTGATTAGTATTTCTTGTATCATATATTGATCTAATTTTTTTTTTATATAATGAGTTTCTTCAGTAGAGGAATCCATGATAGGGGTGGAGATAGAAGCAGAAATAATTTTTGGTAGAGAGGTAACAAGAGACCAATATTCACCATACATTTCAATGTGATCCTCAAGAGTTGAATCAGACATTTCAAGCGAGTTTATTTAACTTAGTGGGACAAGGAGTTTTCCCAAATCCTCAACTAGAAAGGCCTCCTTACCAACCTCGCCCCAGTTTTTCTAATGTTCATGTTCCATGTCATGTGTCCGTCCAACCAAAGGTTCCTTTCAATGATGGTTGGAAGGATATTGTTCATCCTCCTGTATTCCATCATGATTTATGGCCTATAGTTTCATTTCCATTTCCTCCTCCACCTCCTCTCAACCAACATACCCAACTTATTTCCCACATTGCATCCCCTATCCAATCTTCACATGCAAGAAGAGATTGAAAATATCCATCCTTGAGCTTAAGTCCAACAAAGACAAAAAATTGGTCACTCATTCTAAGTCATCTGATTATTCCTCTCAGTCAGTCACTTCTCATTCTCGCAAAGTTTATAAACACTCTCAATCCTTCAATGAAGTTCACCCTCAAGAATACAATCAACCACACTCTGAAAAGGCCAACTCAACAAATAAAGCAGAAAAGGAAGCAAGCAGTGAGAAGAAGCAAACTACTTATCATGTTAAATATGGTTTTTAATAATTTATATGGTGGAAATTTTATTTATATTTTGATCTCCTATAGGAAGTATGGCACTATATTTCAATTTTTGGACAGCATGATACTATGTCTTTATTTTTGGACGACTAGATAATATTTTCTTTTTGCAGTAGCAAATACATTTTATTTATTTGATATATATATATAATTTTGGGAGACACAAGGGGTTGTTCAAAGTGATTGCTTATGTGTACATTTATTAGGTGGAATGATTTATTATTTAAATAAATTATGGAGCGACAAGGAAGAAATCAAACTTAAAAAAGATTTAAAGGAATTAGGGGTCCCACCTATTAGTTATTATTTATTAAAACGTTTATATATTATTATTTTTTAATATTTGTCCCTAACTAATATTAAGTCATTTATGACTTAACTAAAATTATTTTGAAACTACCACAACTTCTTTTGAAGAGGACAAAATATGGTCAAAGGAAGGGACAAAGGGAGAGAACAAAGAAATAAATTTTTGATAAAGGTTTGCTCTTGAACTTGCAAGATTAATTACTTTAATTCATTATGAGTTATCATAGAGTCTTAACATTTTTGTTTATAGAAGGGTCTTATTGAATATAGCAAGATTCAAATATTGAGATACATAATTCAATAACTTATTCTAGATAGGTTGATCATTTGATCTTGGCATTCTGTGTATTATGATTTGTTTATGGATTAGTTTTCATTACTAATAGAGAATATTTTGTAGAGTCGGTAAATGATAGTTTAGTGGATAAGTCGATCCATATTTCTAGTCTCAAAATTCTCTTGTTGTCATATTATTTTGTAATTTTCCCATCGAATACCTCTAAATATGATCTTGGTCCTTACCCTCGTAGGGGTTTGAAAAGAAAGCTATAATTGTAGCTTGGAATGAAATCAATAAAATTTCCTTGTTGATTTTGGTCTCACATGTGCATTCTCTGATATTACTTTCAGATTTGTATTTCATTTGTTCCTTAATTATCAAACACATCACACATATATTTTTACTTTCTTCTTTTGAACAGTTTAATTATGAAAAAGGACAGCATTGGTTCCTTGTACTTATTACTTGAGAATCAATTGATAATTTTCTCTAAGGATATAAAACATAGGTGATAATTCCAAATATATCACCCTAGACAAGTAATATTTGAGATGTTGGTGTTGGAAACTCTCTAGTCCATCCAAATCAACATATTTTTGGCGACCATACTAGGGAGAACCATTCAACAGTTTTTCTCCAGGTTTGATTTGATGTTCATATTTATTTCAACCAACAGTGCATCATGCATAGGTCATATTTATATTTGATTACGAGTTTGTCCATGGTTGGTTGTCCTCTTTTTGAAGTTTACCCATGGCAATATTATCTCGATCGTGTCAATGTGTTTATTCGATTTTGTCAATTTGTTGGAGTTCAAGATGATTACACATCTTCTGATATTTTTCCTCTTAATTTTCACAGTCAAGCAGAACATTGGTATAGGTATATATCACAAAATCCTAATTTGATGGGAGAAGCAATTTTTACAAAATTCATTTCAGACTTTCCTTCTCCACCTAACCCTCCTCAATGTGATTTTTGCAGTGGTCCTTGTTATCCCCTATCCTATGGGTAACTAAGGAGATTATGTCTCAAGTCCCAAAGGTCCTAGACATGGAGTACTGAGAGCCATACAACTTGATCTTTCCCTCGGAGGTCCCATCTTTTCTTCAGTGCATCCCATCTACCAGTAGTAGCAGCATCCATCCCACCAGCATGATCCTGAAGTAGCAGTGGGTTTTTCTCCATGAGGTAATGAGTCTGGGTATCATGGTATGTGTCACTCTGATTTTCAAAGAATTTGAATATGTTTCACTGAACTCTCCCTTGTTTCATAACATTTTCTTGGAAATTATGCTCTTTAACTTGTTCATACCTAGGGGGTGACACGATGCCCTAGTGAGTTGGTTCCCTTAGGGATGAGTTGCCACTAGGTGGGTCTATGAAAGGTGATTGTCCATTCCTTCCATACATACCACTTTTCATCATTGTCCCTCTCATCTTCCCCTACCTTGGTTCGGGCATTGAGTTTGCCACACTAGTAAGGGTTGTACCTTTCCTTGTGGGAAGAAGCGGTTAAAGTAGCTATCAAAAGTTAAAATACAAAATGAAAAATTTGAGATGATTCACCAAGGGATTCTTGAGAAAGCAATAAAAGGCTTCTCAGTAAGAAAAGGGGACCCGTATATAAAATAATACTCAAGGTCTAGTTGGTGGATGGGAGGTCTCATCATGATTCGACCTATTAGGTCCATGGGCATGTAGCGGTATGGCACTACCATATATCTGGTCACCAAACCAGGGTAGTGGCTCTTGGTGGCATAACCAAGAGAAAGGGGGTCTCATCACGATCCAACCTTCTCATTTCCGTGAAGTGCTTGTGGGTAATGTTGTCACCACTGGTCACAATGCCAGGACAATGCCTCCCAGCTATTCTCTTGAAAAGAAAAATCAATAAGACAAAGAATAAAAGGCATTGAATGGGCTAGGAAACAATGGCATCCATGACAAGGTTCAACTTTTCCTCTACAGAGGCACCCACAGGCAAGACCTACATTTCCCTATTATCACTACACCCTTTTCCCAAACATTCCCCTACATCATTTCATACACTTACATGACCTAGATTTGTATTCACCTACGAAACACCCAAAATTTGAGAAGGATTATCCCAATAGGACATCCTGAGACCCTCTCCAAACCTGTCTTGTTAAACTGCATAACTTATTTGAGAATTTGTCTGGGTAAAGGGGGGTTTGATGCACATGTTTGGGTAATTTGATTATTGGATGTGATTAACATTGTTATGATCCTTGCGACTTATGAGCCCATGGAGGGAATATGTGTTGTTGCTACAGGACCATGCCCGGTAGATAGGTACATATGGGGAGATTATTAGCCCGGATTTTCATGGGGTTGAAATCCCAACAGATGGATGTTATGACCCCAACCAGGGGCAAAGAGACACAAGAGGATGGCACCAGAAAGGAAGAAGGATGTTTCCCCCGAGACACTCTGGTAGGCCTAGACCCAAGGGGGCATTTCCCTTCCACCATGACATTGGCCCTTGAAGGCCCCTAATGTCATCATATTAACCTTGACATCATCTAGTTAGTGTTTGGCATGAGGACGGTTTGGTGCTAGTTAGCACTTGTGTTGGCATTTGAGGCCTCTAGAGGCCTAACATTTTGCATTTGAGGCCTACCATTCCATAATGGGGGTCTAATGTCACTCTAGAGGGGAATGACATCATCCATAAAGTCAAATTAGAGTTTTAATTGTTGAATTTATGTAAAAATTGGATTTTTGATGTAAACTAGCCATGTCGACCTTTTTTTACCTAAAAGACAATTAAAGGTCATTGATATTGTATAAATAAGAGATAAAAATCTTTTTTTTTTTCATAATTCACTCATCACTTAAGTGTGGGTCTGAAATTTTACCTTCCTTAAGGGTTCTTAGCTGAAATTAGTGGTTCACCCTTCTTGGAGGAGGCATTTATTAGTGTATTTTGGCAATTTTCATGTGGAGGATCTTCAACTAGGGTGATTTGCTTGATTATTCTTGGTGAAGTAAGTGAAGAATATGCATTTCTCTATTGTGAATGAATTCTTATGGTTAATTTTACTTGTTTCATGTCTAATATTATGAAATTGCTTGCTTGAAACCCTAGCGGAAAGACATATGCTGTTATCTTTTTCCATATAATCTTCCATGTGATAAAATTTCTTGAAATGAACCTATATTGAAGTAGATACTAGATCCCTACCATTGTATCACTCTAGTAACCTTAATTCCATGCCCAATTTCATATTTTATTACAATTTGTTCAAGCTAAGGAGAAATCAGTAGGGCCTAACCATTTTTACTTCCTAGCAATTATCTCTTGGAAGTAGATTTTTTAGGCCTTGGGATACCAACACCTTTCTTATCATCTCCATCCCTTTGACATACAATTATCATTGCTACATTTCCTCGAAGATTTTATGCTACTATTAGTGACTCCATTTATCCTAGAAAGGCACTAGGCTACCATCTAGAAGTGTTGATTGATCAAACAAAACTCATACTCTTATCCTTGAAGCCTTTATTAACATTTTCTAACCCTAAATTAGAATAACTCCCAAGATAAATTTATTTTGTAGAAAAACATTTCTACATCCATATAAACATACATTGGTTTGATCATTTACCTACATAACTTGCACTAAAACCATTCAAAACTCAATTGTGATAATTACTAGTCAATCTATTGGGTAAGTGCTAACTTTGTATGGTGTTTTCTTGCACTTTTTACCATTTAAATTTTTTGTTGTTGCAAAATCTTGCTACAGCCATATAACTACAACAAATTCTCTGCAAAAGTGACATTAAAATATATCTAAATGTTTCCAACTTTTCTTTTCACAATTCACTATCAATTTGCCTAGTCAAAGTCACTTTTTCTTGTCTTTTTCAAGCAGTTTCAAGGCATAAATCTTGTGGTTGTTATAAAATTTTAATTGTTGTTATAAATTGTTGAAATTATGCAAATTAATATCAGCTAGCTTACTTTGTGAGGGTTTATTGTCTTATGAAGTAATAACAATCATTTGGTACTTGGAAAGTGCCATATTTGCCTTGTTGTCTTGTTTTGGGCAGGTACACAATATTATCCATTTGCTTCATCCTTTAAGACATATAAGAAACCTTTGATTTGAGTGATCTATGAGAGGGGAAGGATTTCCTTGTGATTAATTTCCTTAGCCTTCTCAAACCCCCCAAGTCGTCGAGGACATCTTCCCTGGGGTAGTCTTGACACACTCCTAAAGAGAAAGGGATATCTTGTTAATGTGACAGTGATAGGTTATTCCTAGTTACGCCAATTCTGTATCCACTTGCCTTGGGATTTTGGGAAAGTACAAATTGTGCGATAAAATATTGGCATCGTTTTCAGGGAACATTAAGTCAATATTCCTCAAGAAGACACTCTTTCAGTAATCCTTACCTTCAAATCCTTTATCTTACAAAGCTTACTTAGCGACTCCACTGAGGGTGATCCCCTCTCTTCCTTTTGATGATCCCTAGATGTATTATCTAGTGACTCCACTAACGAAAAATCCAACCATGGATTCTCAATGGGACCTGGGTAATTTCAAACCCTTATACATGAGTAAAATTTTCGGTTACCCACGACAAATGCCTCTGAGGTATGAAAAATGGCTCCCAATATTCACTAGTAGTGATGAGGAAAATGTTGAAGACCATATGAATAAATTTTGGGCCTTATTTCAACTCCATCCTATTAGTGATGATGCTGAGGATATCGTAATGAAGTTTTTCTCAGCCACTCTTCATGATAATGCTCAGAGATGGTATAATTACATCCCTAATGCTATTCTTACATCTATGGATCAATTAGAAGAGGTCTTCCTAAAAAGATGGATTATCAAAAAGGATGTTATCGAGTTGCTAAAATAACTTTATTACATAGAGAAGAATGAGAACGAGACTGTTAGGGAGTTTCATACCAGATTCCTGAAGATGTTACAACAACTCCCTAGAACCTATCATCTTGGACCCTAGTTCCTCATTTTCATCCATACTAAGGCATTCTCCAGACAATCAAAATTTTTACTCGATATAAAGAGGTAAAGGAAAATCCAAGACGCTTTTGACATAGCCACAAAATTCGAAGAAAAAATCCTCTCATTCAAGGAAGAACAACCCGTTGTTCTGGAAGTCAAGATTGATGAAGCCATCCAAGATCTTATTCCTCCTACACAAAAAGAAGAGGATGAGGTTATTCAATTTCCTTTTCAGGTTTTTTATCATACCTTATTCTATGATTTAGAGGGTGAGGTAGAAAGGGAATCTGTGTATGGGCTAGACCTTCCATCTGATGAAGATGAGACAATGGTGCTTACTCCTCCATTTGATAAAGTTATCCAAATATTTGAATCTCCCATTGATACAGATTTTATGAGTAGAAAAAAATGATTACAGATTATTAAAATATGCTTAACAAAAAATAACAGAGATACAATAAAACTGGTTTTCTATTCAATAAGGAAATAAGTTGAAACTGTAAAATGCAGCGAAAAATAAGCTTGCTAGAATGGTGGTATTTTATCTCTGAGAAGAGATGTGAAGATTGTTCTCATTCAAAAGAATATCATTACAATGAGGATATCAAGGAATATTTACAATAATCATGAATGAAAAAACCCTATACATCCAAAAACCTAACCCTAGGAGATGAAGCGCTAAAATTCATGTGGGTGACATTGGGGTAAAATCTAGTACATCAACTTCTTGGGGTCGTAAATTTTGTATATGATATTTGTTTTAGGTGCATGATAGACAATTGGAAAAGTATATCTAAGGAATACACATGTTTCCATAAGACTCTAACCCCATCTAAATTGTGATTGTGGTGAGCCCTAAAAATGTTGTTTATGGCCTCAAAACGACCATGGAAGTCAAGGACCCAAAAACTAGGAAAAAATTGCGAAAATAGAAAAATTACAAAATGAACCAGTTGGAATAGGTGGGAGGACACCGAAATCCATATGGATCAATCCCCCCCCCCCCCCCCCCCTTAATAAGAAATGGTATCCATTGTGTTGAGTTCCCCCATCAGATGAGGAATTTTTTGTTGAATTTGGCCCCGGGTGAGCCAGTTGCCTTGGTGCAGGAGATGCCCTGCTTTGACAGCTCGATAAAGATGGATCCTTTGTTGTCGAGTTCCCTTGATCTATGTTTCCACAATATGATCACTATATTCATGTTGCATTCAATCAATTTTGAGCTCTATTAGTGTCAACTTCTCTGCTATCTCTGAGGTGTTCAATAATGGTGGGAAATATGGTCGAAGGAGAGCCACATTGAATACTGGGTGTAGGCCAAGGAAAGGGGGAATGTTGAGATCAAAATAATTGTCACCCACAGCCTTGGTGATGGTTTACTTCCCATAATGAAGTGGGTGAAGCTTCCGATGGAATCATATCAGGCATTATTTCTGCAAGTGCAACCAAACTTTGTCTCCCACCTAAAACTTATGTGGCAGCGAGTGTTGATCATGGCATTTCTTGTACTTTGCATTGGACTTTTATAAAATATCATGAACTTGTTGGCAGATGTGTTGGATCCACTCAATGAACCGGGTGGCTTTTTCATCTTCTGGTGGGGCAGGAGATGATTCAGTTGAGGTGGTTGCTAGAGGTAGTGCAACATCCATGGGGCCCAATGGTTGGAATCCCAACCCCACCTAAAAGAGGTTGTGGTCAGTTGATATATCTAGGGATTTTTTGTAGCTATTATGGACATAAGGAAGACTCACATCCCATGTGTGTTTTTTTAGCGCTAGAAATTGTTCTTAGATTGCTAAAGAACAAGCCCAACACATCTTGAAATAAAAATACTCGATTGAGTTTTTACTGGATCAAGAAGAAGAAAACAAGGAAGGGAAAAGGAAGTTAGCTACCGTAAAATTAGTGATATATCGTTGGTCTATGGAGTCAATAAAACACATTTCTCATTAAAATCAATAAATCTTCATATCATCTAAAAGGTTTATTGGATAGAGGAAGAGAAAAGATAACACAAAGTAGAACATCCATAAAGCAGAGATCATCTCTGCATAAATGAATTCAAAGTACTTGAATGTAAACGATGACTAATAGGAAAGACACATCATATACTTAGATTCTCAAGAATCAATTAATTGGAGGAAACCATGATCCTCAAGGTGTACAATTCATTCAAGTAAGAAGATGAAAAAGAAAACAAAGAAAAACAATCTGATACCACATATATCCTGAATTTCTAATAACATAATTGTTTACAAAAAACATAAGCCCCTTAGGGTTACAATGATCACAGACAAAGTTCCTCCTACAACTCTCTCATAATCCTTCTTGAATCTTCAAAATATTGTGTCATACCTCTTGGGTCTCTTTTCTCTGAAGCCCCCCCCCCCTCCCCTTTTCTTTTGTCTTTACATATGCATATATATCAAAGATCCCTGCTTAGCCTTCCAAGATTCGAGCTCTAACTCTAGTTTCTTAAAATAGAAATTGTTTCAAAGTAGTGACACATGTAACCACTGACTGCCTAACTCATAGGAACTGACTCAGAAATCATTGACATGTGTACAAATACTCACTAACTTCTAGGGAATAAAAAATAACTAAAATCTAAAGGTTGTTTTTTGAATATCTCGAATGCTAGAATTGCTAGAGTTAAAATAATCTTCATCAATCTTCCACCTACAATTATTGATAAGGTTACTAAGATAATTAAGGATGTGTCACCATCTCCTTTTCTTCCACATTCCCTTTCACTGTGATGACCAATTCGTAGCACCATTTTGGAGTGCATTTGGTAGCCAAATCTGTAGCGCCCTTTGTAAAACAACTCTACAGATTTTGTAGCTCTTCCTTTGTAAAAGATCTGTAGATTCCATAGTGCCACTCTTGAAATAGCACTGCATATTTTGTAGCACCACTCCTGAAATAGCTCCACAGATTTCATAGTGCCACTCCTGAAATAGCTCTGTAGATTTCTTAGTGCCACTCCTAAAATAGCTCTGCAATTTCCGTAGCACCACTCATGTGTAATGACTGTGAAATTTATGAAATGATCATATGATAACTATACCAATAGCGTAAGATGGCACCAATCTTGGCCACTTGGCATTATGAATGACCAAACAAGTCTTGGCACTATGAAATCCAAAAGCGCCACCAAATCACCAATTTCAGGAACACTACAAATCACAAGAGCAAGAGTTTTGCAAAAAATCCTAATTCATCGGCGCTGCAAAATGACCAAAATTGCTACTGCAAATTACTGTGCTAACATTTGGCTCCATGGGGGATGGCACGCTCCCTGTGAGCTACCAAGAAATTGTAGACCAATGGCCTTACCTATCACTTAAAATATTTGACTGGACATAAGCATGTTGTTCCATTGGGCATTGAGTCTTATACTGTTGCAAACCAACAAACTGAAAATAATCTAACTACTTGTATGGCGAGCTTATTCTCCTTCCTACTCCTACTTCTAATTAGTAGAAGAAAACTTATCAAGTAAAATTGAATCTCCAATGCATCGAACTAAGTAATTGACTAACAATTTCAACTTTCCTTCCAACTTTATGCAAAGTCACAAACACACAAATTGTAGCATGTAAATCATAATCTTCAAAATCATACTTACAATCCAAAAATCTATCCTTAAAGATGGCAACAACTGAAACTTCATTATTGCAAAACATCTCCATATAAGTAGCAATTGGATCTTGAAATTCCTATAAAACGTGTTTCTTCTCAACAACTGACAGAGAAACATGTATGATCAATTGCTCATCTAATCCTTTATGTTATTCCTTTCCATATCCCTGTGACTCAGATCCGTCACTATGATGTGCTAGCTCATTATAGCTGAAAATTTCTGAGAGAAAAAAAAGAGATATGTTATTGATATTCTACATCATTGCCTTCATAATGATATTGATGATGAGTCTTAAAATATACATCATGAAAAAAATGTTGATTACTCTCTCCAACAGTGATATCTTTTAAAAATGTATCAGAAATAAGAGGATATTCATAAGTATTTGGAACAACAGACTCATAACTATTATCAACCATAGAATGAATGCATTGTTGATCATATTTTTTTCAAAAGTAGAACTAGATGTTATTACATTAGTCAACAAGCCCTTATAATTTGTAAATTCTTCCTCCTCATCACTATATTTGTCAAAAATTGGAACATCAGGATAAAATCCTAATGGTAAAGATGAAGATTTTTGAATATAATCATCAGCAATATGATCTTGAAACATATTTAAAAAAACATCACCTTCTTCCTCATCATAATCATCCTTCTCATCTAAATTTGAAGCAAGAGGTACATAAGGAGAAAGATAGTCCTCTTGTTGTTCCTCCTTGAAAATGGATGATCTCTGCAAATCCAGTTTTCCATGGGTGCTTCCATATCCCTGTGTCTGCGAATATGAAAGATGAGGGCTTATTTTACTGATTTCAATTGGCATTTGACCAAAATACAATTGATCATTATGTTTTGTATCTAAAGCAACCAAATCTTCAGATTTATAACAATCGGGAAAAATGGTGGTAGGAGAACCTTCGGCTTCTTTATTATTCATTTCTAGTTCATGTTTATGGGAAAGCACATCATCTTGAAGATCATTAGAGAGATGATGAATATTGTGAGGGAGGAATTCTTTTCTATATATAATTTCAATCTCATCATGCAATTCATATTCCCCGCAACAATTGTCAAATAATAACTCATCTGAAAAGTACCTTTTCTAGTGCTCATTCAATCCTCTATGTAAATCCTTCAGGGATGAAATGCTGGAAGGGGGTAATGAGAAATACCATATACATGCATCCCCATCCAATGAATGCATGAACATATTCATATGACCATCCTCATCTTGTAGATAGTAGATTGATGCACTCATGAAACTTGATGAGGTGTTCTGCAGGATTGTCTTCTTTCCTCTCTCTGAAGATAGGAAGAAAATCTCCCCATTCTGTCAAATGAGGTACTGGATGGGGGAAACTAGGAATAGATGAAAATTTTAAAGGTACAAACCTTCGAGCCAATATATCTTCCATGGATATGGTATCCCATATCAGTTAAGTCTCCAATAGTTTCTTCCTTCATGGAATGAAGTCTCCAGGTGAATGATGCAGTCTCTGATATGTGACCATCCCTTGTTCACCATTAAAAGTTGGATATGATCAATGTTGTTCTACTAGGGAATATTTCTTCACTTCTGTCCCTAGAAACGATGCCAAAAATGTTATCTCTAGAAGTTGTTCTTAGACTGCTAAAGAACAATCCCATCACATATTGAAATAAAAATACTTAATTGAGTTTTTACTGGATCAAGAAGAAGAAAACAAGGGAAAATATAGTTAGCTACTATAAAATTAGTGATAGACCATTGGGATATGGAGTCAAGAAAACAACCTACTCATTAAAATAAATCAATCTGTATATCATATAAAAATGTTTACTAGATAGAGGAAGAGAAAAGATAACACAAAGAAGAACATCCATAAAGCATAGATCCTCTTTGCATAAATGAATTCAAAGTACTTGAATGTAAACAGTGACTAATAGGAAAAATACATCAGATCCTCGGATGCTCAATAATCCATTAATAATAGGAAACCATGATCCTCAAGGTGCACAATTCATTCAAGTAAGAAGACAAAAAAGAAAACAAAGAAAAATAATCTGATACCACAGATATCCTGAATTTCTAATAACATAAATGTTTACAAAAACGTAAGCCCCTCAGGGTTACAATGATCATAGGAAAAGTGCCTTCTACAGATATCTCATAATCCTTCTTGAATCTTCAAAAGATTATGTCATAACTCTCAGGTCTCTTTTCTCTGAAGCCCCCACCCCCCCCTTTCTTTTGACTTTACATATGCATATATCAAAGATCCCTGCCTAGCCTTCCAAGATTCGAGCTCTAACTCATGTTTCTTAAAATAGAATCTATTAAAAAGTAGTGACACATGTAACCACTAACTTCCTAAATCCTAGGAACTAAATCAGAAAGCATTGACATGTGTACAACTACTTACTAACTTCTAGGGAATAAAAAATAACTAAAATCCGAAGGTCGTTGTTTGAATATCTCAAATGCTGGAATTGCTAGAGTTAAAATAATCTTCATCAATCTGCCACATACAATTATTGATAAGGTTATTAATATCCTTAAGGATGTGTCACCATCTCCTTTTATTCCACATGCCCTTTGACTGTGATAACCAATTCATAGCACCATTATGTAGCGCATTTGGTAGCCAATTTTGTAGCGCCCTTTGTAAAACAAATCTACAGATTTTGTAGTACTTCATGTGTAACATCTCTGCAGATTTTGTAGCGCCACTTCTAAAATAGCTCTGCAGATTTTGTAGCGCCACTCCTCTATAATATCTCTGCAAATTCCATGGCACCTATTGGTCCTAAGTTCTGCACCTGACTGCTAAAGGGAAAAGCTAGGCCACCTATCAGTTTAGAAAGATTGTTTCTTTTAACTTTTTGTTGGTTGGTTAGAGGGTTATTCTATCAAGAAAAAAGGAAGGTTGGGTTGGCAGAATGATATGGATGAGGTTTCTCCTTGGTTGGTGGCACACTAATGACAGACCAGTGAAATAATAGAAAAAATAAAGGGAAACAACAAACTACTCAATGAATAATCCGTTTCAAGAAGTTCAATACTTAAAATATCATTTCAAGTACATTAAAATGTATCAAAAAACACAATTACTCCCACATGTTGCAATAAAAAAAAATATTCACCAAAGCATTAGTTGTTTGACAAGTTGCATATCAGTAAAAATAAGTTATACAATAGCTGAAAGGAAATGAAATGTATGTTGCACAAATCAAAAATTGTATTTAAGATAAGAATAAAAACACATGAATATTTTAACGAAACATTTTTATCAAGAGTATGCTCACCAGGTAGAGAGATTTAATGCATGCATAGAATGATTCCAACTAGTCTGATGTATTGCTATTATTTCCCCAAAAATCCGACCATCAAAACATTCAAAGACCCCCTATTTAACAGATTTGCATAGGTTCTCGTCCTTAGGGGACTGAGACCTAATTTTAGGTAACTGTTCATAAAACAAATTATTAACTTGACTATAACCCTAGACTTAGTCAACACGAGTGGAAGACCACTCTTGTCCCTAATCTAAGAAAATGTTGGAATTAATCAACTAAAAAATACTACTGTCTCTGAGACAGAACTAATGCATGCTTTGGAGGAACTGAGATTGGCAGAAAAAGACTTGGAATGATAGAACAGAGTAATGGCATGCCTATGAGTTGTTGGAGGCCACCAAAGACAACTAGCTGCATGAGCATATCTATGCTTGAGGAAGAGGTAGTGTGTTTGAAGTGTCCTGGAGATATTCTGCATCGACCTGGGACTGATACTTAACTCTTTGTCTATGTATGAGCTTTCAGAAGCTAAGTGCACTTTGTTTCGACTATAACTAGCCCTTCTTATCTCTTTCTTAGTGATGAGTTGGTCGTGAACAGAAAGACATGGAAGCGAGCATCCAATAGAAAGACAGGATGCGTGGAGGAGATAGGTGATATGGGGAGTGGAGGATGAATAGGTGGCAAAATCTGAGTGGTAGAGAGAGTGTGAGTTGATGACGAAGACCCCCCAACCCTCGGGCCGAGAATCCACACAGGATCAATCTCCTTCGAATCCACAGACCCAAATTAGTTCTTTCGGGCCCTCACTGGAACCCCACGAATTCGATCCATAGGTCCTTCACGAAAAATCCATCGGCACAAGAAATGCACCAGGCGTGAGTCTTCACCTGTACATGGCCACTAGATATGACCACGACCTTTTCCGAAAAGGGATTTCAAGTTTCATGACTTCAGGAATCCTGAAGTCGCATGTCCCTTGACTCTTCAATCCCCGAAACCCAAAATGCCAAAATGTCGAAATGTCGAAATTTTGGTTCTATGTGACTGCGTCCTTTGTGACCACA
Source organism: Picea engelmannii (assembly GCA_009831015.1). Lineage (NCBI taxonomy): Eukaryota > Viridiplantae > Streptophyta > Pinopsida > Pinales > Pinaceae > Picea > Picea engelmannii. The sequence goes on from ML781571.1 coordinate 266,185, forward strand.
GCCCTTCTCTAAATACACATCACATTTCATGAATTAGGGGTTTTCAACACCAAGATCCCAGGCTCCTTGTCATCATAAGTACCAAAAAGCCGAACCCTGAAATGTCGAAATGTGTGACCGCAACCCCACTCCAAAGATAAGTCGTGTTTCGTGACTTTGGGGGTTTCCAACCAAAAGTGCCCTGGCTCCTTGTCCTCGCGATTTCCGAAATGTCTAACCCCGAAACCACGAAATGTCAAACCCCAAAAGGGTTGCCAAGTGACAAGCTCCCCACTTGGATCTTGTCCACGTGACCCTGTCTCGTGACCTGATGCTATTCCTCTCAATGATTTCGGGTTTTCGCGTTTCGAGATTTCATGATTCCGGCTACAACAGTTCTTGACCCTTCGAAATCTCGAGTCCCGGAATGCCAAAATATCGAACCCCAAAATGTCGAAATTCCACTCTAAAGGTAGATCAACAGTTGTGAGCCTCCCCTGATCTGACAACTTACGTTCTTTCAGGATTTCGTGGGTCAAGAGTCCCGACTCTTTCCCTTTGTATGCCCCAGTAGCAGAAATTTTGAAATATCCTTTCGGAGACTTCCCCAAAACCTTGACCGCTTGCCACGTGTCCTCCTGTGGACAGTCATGATGCTTTTAGGATTTTGTGAGTCGGGACTTTTTGTCTCACGAATCCTTCTCCTTAAACTCTTGGTATCCAAAACCCCGATGGCTTCCGGATTTCTACCACGTGTCCTCTCAACGATGGACGGTCCTGATCTTTTTGGGAATTTGACAAGTCCTTCCCTTTACATATAAGAGGGTTAAACCTCGTGCACCTTCTCCTGGATTCGATGGCTATTGGCTCCCTGTGCTAGACCTGACGGCCCAGATATGTTCTTTTGTGCTCTCTCCTCCTGCTGCATGGACACGAAACTCAATGGTCCATATATTTTCTCCAATGCCCGAATCAACGGCAGCTATGCTCTCCTGAGCTCGTGCTTCTTCCTTCCCCCTGAAAGATTTCCAAAGTTTCAAAGGCCTCCACCTTTTCTTTTACTGTGAAGAATGTATCCTCAGATCCTGCCTATATTCTAAGGACGTTGTCCCTCCTGAGCTTTGTCGATTGTGAAACCTCAAAGGGTTCCTCGACTTCCTTCTCCTCTTGACTATTGCCCTGTGCACAAAGGCACTGTTCCTCCTGAGTTTTTGAACTTGAGATAAATTCACTTTGAGTGCATTCCTTTCGCTATTCCTTCTGAGCTTAAGAACTTCAGAAAAGTTCTTATTCGCACACTCCTTGTGCTGCTGATGTTTTTGGATAACTCAATTCGAAGTATTTCTTGTAAAGAAATGCTTCACGCCCTCCTAATGTTCTTCTGCTCGATGCACACCTTGCAGAGCCTCTGCACACAACTGTGTTATACGTCCTGAGCTTATCTGTGGCTCTGACTTTAAAGTGTCTCTGTCCCTTTCTCTCCTTGAAGGGATGTAAGTTCCCTCTGGCAACTTCCTACTCAAGCATGCTTTACTGAGTCTACAGGGTGTTCAACAACCCTGTGAGTGTCTCCTCCTGTGACACTTCTCCTTCTTCTCAGAACCTAAAAGAGAGTTCTTCTCGGTGCACTCTATGAAATTTCTCAATTCCCTCTTGGCAGAGCTCTACAAAACATTCAGTAGTTTTGTCTTCCTTGAACTCGAAATAGAGTTCCTCCTGTGCAATCTATGCACGCGCTCAATGCCCTCCTGACAGAGCTTCTACAGAACCCTCAATGATTTTGTTTTCTCTGTGCCTTTCTCTTCACATTCTTCACCTCCAAGGTGTTCAGCAACCTTGAGGATTACTCCTGAGTCTAATACTTCCTCTAGTGTGCCCTCCTGGCACATCTTTGTCTGAAATTCCATAGAATTCAGAAGTGCACTCATTGTGCCAGCTTACAGAACCCGCAGTGTTCTGTCATGCAACCTCTTGCATGAAGCCTCAAAGAACTAGACCTAGAATCAAAGAACCCAAAAGACAACGAATTCTGTTTGTAACCTGCAAATGCAAACTAACATACATCTACAGCATGAATGAACACACAACATTCATAAAAGACACATAAAAACATAGAAAACACATATGCAGGAAAAACTGCTTTGTATTAACATCAATGTTTAATTACAATGTGTTCGAGCTCAGATTGCAACAGAGTCTCGGCTCTTCTCTTCTCCCTATTCTCTATTTTTCTTCTCTATTGACTGACTATCCTATAGATAGAAAGGAGATCTTTTTACAAAAGGGGGCTCCTCTAGTGCTTCCCTCCATCCTCACCAACTCTCATTAATTTACATTCAATTACATTGAATGGTTGTCTAGTCTGAATCGGATCTAGATCTCATCCTTACAACTATTTAAGGAAACCTTTATCTAAAGCATGTGCATATGCATGGCTTTTGGCTCTACCAGCCTTGCAATCATTAATACAATTTTCAAATTTTGAAAAAAATGAGAGGGTTGCACCTCTCTCCTTCCATTGAATTCACATTGGGTGTGTTGGTGCTTGATGACGTGGAGTGATGCTCCTGCATCATACTCCTCAGCTACAAAAATCATGAGCTCCTACTCATGAGCTTCCTAGCATGGATGTCAAAATACACCTGGATCCCAAACAGTTCTTTGTAGCTATCCATCCGCTCCATTACTTTGCTACTGCTGCTTCCCTACTGCTATGGTAGGTTCTCCTCTGCTCAGATTCCCTTTGTTGACTACTTCTGTTGATGTGAACATCGACTTTCTTATTTCCTCAATCACTTCATCTAGTTACTCCCATGGTTGGCTCTCCTTTTGTAGCCTACTCCGCTGCACTTCTTCCCTGCAAATGGTTAGATCATCTCGATCCCCCAGACTATCTTCTTCCAACTTAGCCTGTCGGATGTGCAAGATTTGCACCATCACCCTTCTCTCCAGGGCTTCCTATTATTCACACAGACCAACAAAGTCTATGTTGTCTGCTTCCTCTCCTTCTTCTTTTGTAGCGTCCAATGTTGTAGTCATCTCCTTTTCAGCTTCCTGACTGAAAATTTTGAGCCATTCTTCTAAATGCTCATCTCCTTCGTCTCCTTGGGCAAACGTCAGTGTCTGCTCCACTTCTTCCTTCATGACAATTTTTTCTAGTGGTTCTCCCATTGTTGTTGCATCTGCAACACCTGCTATAGCCTCAACTAGGTTTCTTGGTAGGAATACTCGAATTCCCCCAATCATCAGAATTCTCTTCTGATTCTCTCATGTCAGCACTCCTTGCTGATCTGAACTCTCCTCTGAGTTCATGAGACTCTCAGACAATATCATCTCCTTCCCCCTGCCCACTTGGAAATTTGGGAATTTTCTGCTGCCCACCTAGCAGTCCATGAGATCCAATGATCCCATCTCATTTCCCACTTGGAAATCTGAACTTTCACCACTGCTCCCCTGGCGGTACGCAAGACCTTCTGCTGATCTCTTCCCATTGTTCACCTGGAAACTCAAAAGTTCACTTCTGCCCACCTGGTAGTTTTTGAGATCTATCGATCCCATCTTCATCATCAGTCCTTGCTGACCCAAACTCATCCCTGAGTTCATGATACTTTCAGATAGTCTCATCTTCTCTCCCTTTCCCACTTGGAAACATGGGATTTCTTCTCTGTCCTCCTGGAAGTCTATGGGATCCTCCAACGATATCATCTCATTGCCCTCCTAGCAACCTGAATTTTTGGTTCTGCCCTCCTGGAAGTCTTTGATATCATCCTGTGATCTCTTCTTATTGCCCTCCTGGAAAATTGAAAATTCCTCACTGCCCGCCTGGCAATCTCTGATATCTTCCAGTGATCTCTTCTCCTCATCATCATTGATATTTCTCCCAGCTTTTGGTTCACACACATGAACCACTTATTCTTCAACCCTGAGGTCTTCCACATACCTCAACCATTCCTTCAACAACTTCTGTTGCCTTCGGGCCAATAACTCCTTGACTGGCCATTTCACTTTCATTTTCATGGGCCATTCATATACCCATCGTGATTTTGCATCCAGCTGCATTCGAAATGCAAGCTCCTCCATCCTCGCTCTTATCTCGGCGAGTTCTTTGTCCATCTCAGCCTCACTCTATTATTGGTGGTTCTTCTTTCCACCGCGTCCATGGCCTTAAGAAACCAGTTTCCTTTTTCTATCTTCCCTCCTGGAAAACTTGTTGTTGTCACTCTGCAACCGTGAGTGCTTCCAGACTTTTCTTACAGTCGACCTGAATTTCTATTTGTTGTTGTGTCCTGCAACAATCTCTTCAATCCTCTTCATCTGAAATATACAGAAAAAGTCCTTCTCTGATACCACATTGACGGTGTGTATCATAGTATTTTATTTATCTACTCTACCTCCCTCTGCCTATAGTCTATAGACAGAAAGCGGCTCTGATACCACACTGACACAGACCCCCCCCTGACCCTTGGGCCGAGAATCCACACAGGATCAATCTCCTTCTAATCCACAGACCCGAATTAGTTCTTTCAGGCCCTCACTGGAACCCCATGAATTCAATCCACAAGTCCTTCATGAAAATTCCATCGGCACAAGAAATGCACCAGGCATGAGTCTTCACCTGTACACGACCACTAGATATGACCACGACCTTTTCCGAAAAGGTATTTTTGGTTTCACGACTTTCGGAATCCTAAAGTCGTAAGTCTCTTAACTCTTCAATCCCCAAAACCCAAAATGTTGAAATGCCGAAATGTCAAAATTTCAGTTCTATGTGACTGTGTCCTTCGTGAACATAGCCCTTCTCCAAATACACGTCGTGTTTCACGACTTTGGGGTTTTCAATACCAAGATCCCTGACTCCTTGTCATCAGAAGTACCGAAAAGCCGAACCCCGAAATGTTGAAATGTGTGACCACAACCCTAATCCAAATATACGTCGTGTTTCTCGACTTCGAGGGTTTCCAACGCAAAGTGCCCTGGCTCCTTGTCCTCGGGATTTCCGAAATTCCAAACCCCGAAACCACAAAATGTCGAACCCCAAAAGGGCTAGAGAGTGACAAGATCCCCACTTGGATCTTGTCCACATGACCCTGTCCCATGACCTGATGCTATTCCTCCGAATGATTTTGGGTTTTTACATTTCGGGATTTCGCGATTCCGGCTGCAACAGTTCTTGACCCTTCAAACTCCCGGGTCCTAGAATGCCGAAATATCGAACCCCGAAATGCCAAAATTCCACTCCAAAGGGAGATCAACAGTTGTGAGCCTCCCCTAATCCGATGACTTACATTCTTTCAAGATTTCATGGGTCAAGAGTCTTGACTCTTTCCCTTTGTATCCCCCGGTAGCTGAAATGTCGAAATCTCCACAAGAGGATGGTCACGATGCTTTCAGGATTTTGTGAGTCGAGACTTTTTGTCTCATGACTCCTTCTCCTTGAACTCTCAGTATCTGAAACCCTGATGGCTTCCTGATTTTTTCCATGTGTCCTCTCAACGATGGACAATCTTGATCTTTTTAGGACTTTGACAAGTCCTTCCCTTTGCATATACGAGGGTTAAACCTCGTGCACCTTCTCCTAGATCCGATGTCTATCGGCTCACTACGCTATACCTAATGGCCCAGATATGTTCTTCTGCGCTCTCTCCTCCTGCTACCTGGACACAAAACTCAATGGTCCAAATCTTTTCTCTAGTGCCTGAATCAACGGCAGTTGTGCTCTCCTGAGCTCATGCCTCTTCCTTCCCCCTGGAAGATTTCCAAAGTTTCAAAGACCTCGGCCTTTGATTTTACTGCGAATCCTGTATCCTCGGCTCCCGCCTGTATTCTAAGGACGTTGTCCCTCCTGATCTTTGTCGATTGTGAAACCTCAAAGGGTTCCTCAACTTCCTGCTCCTCTCGACTATTTCCCTGTGCGTAAAGGCATTGTTCCTCCTAAGCTTCTAAACTTGAGACAAGTTCACTCTAAGCGCATTCCTTGCTCTATTCCTTCTGATCTTAAGAACTTCAGAAAAGTTCTTATTCTCACACTCCTTGTGTTTTTGAGGTTTTTGGATAACTCAATTCGAAGTATTTCTTGCAAATAAATGCTTCATGCCCTTCTAGCGTTGTTTTGCTTGACCCACACCTTGCAGAGCCTCTACACACAACTATGCTATCCATCCTGAGCTTATTTGTGGCTGTGACCTCAAAGTGTCTCTGTCCCTTTCTCTCCTTGAAGGGATGTAAGTTCTTTCTGGCAACTTCCTGCTCAAGCACGCTTTGCTGAGTCTACAGGGTGTTCAACAACCCTATGAGTGTCTCCTCCTGTGACACTTCTCCTTCTTCTCAGAACCCGAAAGAGAGTTCTTCTCGGTGCACTCTATGCAACTACTCAATGCCCTCTTGGAAAATATCTACAGAACCTTCAGTAGTTCTGTCTTCCTTGAACTCAAAATAGAGTTCCTCCTGTGCACTCTATGCATGCGCTCAATGCCCTCCTGGCAGAGCTTCTACAGAACCCTTAGTGATTTTGTTTTCTTTGTGCCTTTCTCTGCACAGTCTTCACCTCCAATGTGTTCAACAACCTTGAGGCTTCCTCTTGAGTCTAATACTTCCTCTGGTGCGCCCTCCTGACACGTATTTGTCTGAAATTCCACAGAATTCATAAGTGCACTCGTTGCACTGTCTTACAGAACCAGTAGTGTTCAGTCATGCAACCTCTTGCATGAAGCCTCAAAGAACTAGACCTGGAATCAAAGAACCCAACATACAACAACTTATGTCTGTAACCTGCAAATGCAAACTAACATACATCTACAGCATGAATGAACACACAACATTCGTAAAAGACACATATGCAGGAAAAATTGCTTTGTATTAACATCAATGTTTAATTACAATGTGTTGGAGCTCAAACTGCAACAGAGTCTCGGCTCTTCTCTTCTCCCTATTCTCTATTTTTCTTCTCTATCAACTGACTATCCTATAGATACAAAGGAGATCTTTTTACAAAAGGGGGCTCCTCGAGCGCTTCCCTCCATCCTCACCAACTCAAAAAGGAAAGAAACAAATAAGAAATGAATAAGAACCAAGTCGCTCAATAATGGGAACCTGACTTAACCAACTCGAAGAAGGAAAAAATGATGAAGGCATAGGGAGAAGAGAGAGGAGAGGTAGGGGTGCAGACCTAGGTTACAACATTGGATCCAAATGAGGATAGCTCGTCCTTGTGAGGTGCTAAGAACTGTAGATTAGTGCCTTGAGATTAAATAACTTATCTTACCTTCCATCACTAGCCTTTGTTTTCATCTGTTAGCCCTATGTATCTTCTACTGTCCCTCAGCCATGCATTTTATTGAACTGGAAAAAACTGAAACTACACCCCAGTGCCTTGTTGGGATATGGAGTCTTTATTCTCACACAACTAACTAATCAAAAGAAACAATAAAGGGAAGCATCTATGGTACAAGAGGGATCTTCCCCCGTCCTCAAACAAAATAGTGTTTCAGGAAGCGCCCATTTATGGGGCCTCCAAAGATCTTTGTATCATCTAGGTTGTGTAGGATAAATGTGTTGTTGTTCAGAAATTTGACCACCTTAAAAGGGCCAAACCAGAGGTTTTCAAATTTACCATGCTTTGACTTGTCATATCTTCTGGCATCCCACCTCAAGACCAGGTCACCTTTCTGAAAATTCTCCTTCTTAGTTTTCTTATCAAAGGCTGATTTGATCTTGCTCTGGTATGCTTTTGTCCTATGATCCAATGCTTCTCTTCTTTGATGAACTTCTATAATATGGAAGATTCTCCTTTGGATGTCATTTGGTTCCTCGATATCTTCCTGCAAGAATTTTAGGACTGGTATACCAAGTTGAGTGGGAAAAACAACGTCTATGCCATAAACAAGTTGGATGGTGAGCTTCCCAAAGACTTCTTAGTGATGATTCTATCATCCCATAAAGCATATTTGAGTTTAAAGTCCCAAGATTTCTTTCTTTCAATTAACAAATTCTTAATGTTCCTAATGAGAGTCTTGTTTGATGATTCTGCCAAGTTATTCCCCCGAGGTTAATAGTGTGTGGAATGTGTCAAGGAAATGTTATGACTGCCACAAAAGTCAATCATGGATTTGGACTTGGACGCTTGGGAATTTTCTGTTACAAGCTTAATGGGGCAACCAAATTTGGAAAAAATATTGGTTTCCAGGAAGTTCATGATCACCTTGTCAGTGGCATTCCTGGTGGGCACAGCCTTGATCCATTTGGTGAAGTAGTCGGTGGCAATGAGGATCCACTTGTGTTTTCCACTAGAGGTTGGATGTATCTCTCTGATGAAGTCTAAACCCCATTGCTGAAACAGACTAATGGTATTGATAGGTTTTAGGGGAAGTGATAGTAACTTATGTTTCCCTGCAAAAATTTGGCATTCATTGCAGACTCTAATAGTGGAAAACACATTAGAGAAAAGGGTGGGCCAGTAGTACCCTTCCCTCAGGATCTTGAGCATTATGGCCTTCCAATGCTGATTCCCTCCACATACTCCTCTGTGCATTTCTGATGTGACCTATTTGGCTTCATTTTCATCAAGGCACTTTAACAGAATGCCAGTAGGATCTCTCCAATACAAGCTCTATTTCGAAATGCAGAAATTGATATCTTTCAACTTGAGAGACCTTTCCTTTGTCTTCTTCACATCTGGTGGACATTCAAAATTCCACATAAAATAAATGATGTTTTTATACAAAGGTGAAGAGGAGTAGTTTTCAAATACCTATAAGATTTCTTGTCCAGACTGTATGATGGGTGCATCTAATTGGGTGAAGATTTGGTGTAATAATAGCACCTTATAGTTTGACTGTGATAACAACTTGGCCAATATTTTCCCCTTGATAATATTGGTGGGATTTATGTGCAGGTGATACTCCAATAGTTTGACAATCCATTTTCCTCTTTTTTCCTCACTGTCTGGCAACACCACAATCTCTTTGACACTGCTGCTAGGAACAAAGGATGTTATGATAGACTGTAGCACGTAAACCCTGAAGGCCTTGATTGCTTTGACCAGTTCATAAACTCGCTTCTCTAATATATCATACTTCAGCTCAATATCTCGTAGGGCTCTGCTGAAAAAGGCTATCGATTGCTCATTCCCTTCTTCATTTTTTTGCAGTAGTACATCAACAATGTTTTCCTCTGAAGCAAAGGAGAAGATAAAGAAATATCTGGTATAGTCATGGATGGACAATACAGGGGCCTCAAGTAAATATTGCTTGATTGTTTGGAAATATGATTTTTCCTCCAAGGACCATTTTATCACAACATCTTTCTTCAACATGTTAGTAACAGGCTTCAAAATTTCAGCAAAATTTGGCACGAAACGTCTGAGGAAGTTTTTCTTACCAATAAAAGACTGGAAAACCTTTTTATTTCTAGGGATCTCAATCTATTGAATGGCATAAACCATCTTTGTATCAATTTTTATACCCCCATCTGATATGATATGGCCTAGGAGCTTTCCTTTTGGCATGGAAAAGTGAGACTTCTTAGGATTCAGAGATATTCCATACTTCCTGCATTTCTTGAAAACCTGCTCCAAGTGTTGCAAATGTTCATCATCAGATTTGGAGAAAATGGTTATGTCATCCAAGTATAAAACCATAAATTTGTCTTTCTCCCCCACAAAAGCTATGTCCATGGCCCTCTGAAAAGTGGCCCCTACATTCATCAGTCCAAAAGGCATCTTGTCATACATGAATGTTCCCCATGGGGTAGTGAATGTTGTTTTTTATTTATCCTCTTCACAAACTGCTATCTAGTTATAACCAGAGTATCCATCCAATAAGGAAATTTTGTGTGCACCTACCACCCTTTGTAAAATATGATCCATCTTGGGGAGGGAGTAATTGTCCTTCAGAGAAAACTTGTTGAGATTTCATAAGTCAACACATAAGTGTATCTCACCACTTTTCTTCCTTATAGGTACTATGTTGGGCACCCAGCTTGAGTACCTCAATGGTACAATAATCTTGGCATCCAACATTCTTTTCATCTCTTTCTCAATTATGGACATTAACATGGGATTAAACTGTTGAATGTTCTGTTTGAATGGTTTGAAGCCAACTTTTAGAGGGATCTTATGTTGGATGATGTTGGTGTCAAATGTCTTCAACTCTTCATAGGATCATGAAAAAGTATCAACGAACTTTTTAATGAGACTAGCATACCTGACTTTTTGTTCTACAGATAATGCTTTGGACAACTTGATGATCTTGGTATTCTCAGTGGTCGCAATATTGCAATATGGCACCTCTTATTCTTGATTCTTCATGGAAACTCCTTTGTAAACATCGTTACTGTCAAACAATCTCTCCAAAGGCACTAGTCCTTTTGGAATATGGTTGGTTTTTAGCTCCACAATATTATGACCAGACATTATCTTCGATAGAGGAGATGCATGATGATATTCCAATTTATCATATTCACCTTCTTGGCCCTCTTGATAAATTGAGATATTGGAGAATTCATCAATGATGTGTAGAAATATTTGTAGCTCCAAATCATCACTAAAGACCTGCCAGTGTTTTACATTGTCTTGTATGGTTGTTCTATGTCTGATCTCCACTTGATATTTGATATTTGGTCCAATGGGAGGCCTGCAAGTGTTGGAATAAAAGTCCAAAGAGTTAACCTTCTTATTATGTTCTCTGTGAATAAAGGAAATGTTGAATGCTAGAAAGAAGTTATCGATCAGATCGTACTTCTTGAGCCTTTGTTTCTTAGTTTGATAGATGTTCCTCACTTGATTGATGACCAACTCAGAATCACAAAAAACTACTAAAAAATCAATGGCCATGTCTTTGGCATCCCTCAATCCCAATACCAGAGCTTCAAATTTAGTTATATTGTTAGTAGTTTCAAACTACAACTTATAAGAGAGGTTTATTACTTCTTCTGAAGGGGAAATGAGGAGAATACCTGAACCTGATCCTTCCTTTGATGAAGAACCATCGAAATATATTTTCCATACTTTCTGTGACTGACCTGTCAATGGATAATCTTTACGTTGGCTAACTGGCATTTCAGGTTCATCATCATTTAAGTGGAAGATAGATGATCATATCTCATCCTCAACAGCATAAATGGAGTGATTTCTTGGGTTTTGATGATCACTGACTATGTAAGATAACCTCACCTCTCGGTATATCCTACTATGTTCACCTCCAAACACAGGAATGGTGGAATAAGTGAGGTTCATTTTCAATGATCATCCAACCTTATTAGTCCAAGTTCTTGATAAAAGCATACCAAACTTTGGGGGAATGTCTGCTACAACAATTTCCATCACTACACTCATAATGGGTAATTATGCTAGAGAAACCACCATATCCTTTATCAATCCTAGAAATTTTACTTTCTTAGAATCAAAGGAGTACATGTATTGGTAAGGCTTGGTAATCTCCAGACCTAGTTCTTCTAGAACAACTTTGGGCATGACATTGTGAGAGGCTCCTGAGTCCATAAGACAGTTATGCAGGATCTTATCATGGAAATTCAAAGATATATAGAAAAGAGGAGAAGCATCAGAGCCATCCACAATGTGTGGACCCATAGTAATGGCTAGGTTTTCATTCTGCATACTAATGACATCAGAAGATACACTAGGAGAAGTTGGTTGCAAAACTTTCATGATAGGCATTTTTAAAGGTTCATTCTTCATCAATTATGTCGAAGGCACATGGATCTTGATCTTGCTCAACTCTTGTTCTAGGATGAAAGAGGTTGTTGGCCTATCATATTCTTTTATTTAAGGGACTGCATGTTTAGATGAGGGAGGTGACTAAGCTTTAGATGACATACCTTTACTTGGATTTCGCTTGGGGGGAGCTTAAGATTGTTTGTTTTGATCAGAGGTAGTGGCCTTGGAGGCTCCTTCTCTCATACTCAAATCATATTTATTCTCGGGTTGGCCTTGAATAACCCCCTCTTCCACTATCCGATCATCAAAGTGATTTGACAATTATGCTACCTCCTATTCTTCCTATGTTAAGTGACTGTATAGTAATCTATTTCATTAAAAAGCACAATAGTATCATTCACAACATCACTTTCTACATCCATCTCCTCAATCTAATTGTTTTGGAAATGAGGCACTACACTTTGATCATCAACATTTCTCCTTTCTCTCTTCATTATTGGAGGGGCATCATTAGGCATTCTGAACTGATTTTGATTTCTATTTCCATCCCCTTGAAAATTTGTGTTTGGCTACTTGGATTCCCATTTTATTCTAGCTATTTCCGAAGTCAGATCCTTCAAATTCTTGGTCATTTCCTCAAATTTTGGATCAGATGTGGTTGAGTTAGAGGAGGTAGGGGGGTCCTCTCTCTATTTTTTCTTCTCTTTATCATATCTAGTCTTTAGTCTATATGATGCCAAAATATTAGATTCAACTTCAATGGATTCTTCTTGCATGGAAAACAATGTAGTTGATCTTCTCTCTCTCAGGATGAAGGAGAAATTTGCATAAAATCCATTACCATAGGTGATATTGGTAGAGGATTTGGTCGGTTTGATCTCACTTGGGATTCTACCGTACATCTTATTAATTCTCTTGGTGAAATCTGAAATAGATTCACAATTATTTCTCTTTAGGGCCCCAAACTCAGTGATGTAGTAGAGGTAATATCTCTTATATCCCCATTGATTTATGAAAGTTTCATCCAATGCCTCAATATCTGCAATGGAGGTTGGGGGAAGACCTATGAACCATTTTCTTACTTCCCCATCTAGACTCTGTATGAACAACCTCAACCACACATATGCATAATCAATGTTAAAGTTGCCTGCAAAACTATAAAATTCTACCATATGTTCCTCAATAGTTACCTCACCTTCCCCATTATATCTTGGTAAATATTTCATGTAATTTGTAGATGGGAAGGCATGTAAGGCTATAGGAAGAACTAGGGGTGCATATCTAGCAGCAATTATGGCATCCATCATGTTAATGGCCATGGTTTGAATAATAGGGATCTGCAAATTTATGGGAGATACAGGGGTGGATGCAGGAATAGATACTGAAGTGGAATTAGGAGTTGAAGATGTTTGAGCCCATTTGGAATTATGATTCTCGGGGATATCAAATTCAAGTTGCTTGTGATTATGATTAGACACATGCTCTTTATGTGCAGCTTTACCCTTGAGGGGGGATGTATATCTCTGAGCTACAATGTATTTTCTTAGTTGCCTTTCTGGATCAGAGACTATTGTATTATTCTCAGGTTTAGAATGAGCCTTCTTGGTTTTTTTGTTTTCATATTCGGATCTCTTGAATCCCTTTCTGGGTGCCAGTATTTCTTCTTTAAATTTTACTCAATGATGTCACCAGATGAAATATGGCAGCCTGTTTGTGTCTGATCTTTGTTCACCATCAAAGGTCAGAGCTGATCAATTTTTCGTTCTCCCAGGGAAAGATATTTTGTTACTCCATTCCCCGGCAATGATGCCAAAAGATGTTGGTCCCAAGGTCTTCACCTGACTGCTAAAGGGAAAATCTAGGCCACCTATAAGTTTAGAATGATTGTTTCTTTTAACTTTTTGTTTCTCAGTAAGAGGGTTATTCTATCAAGACAAAAGGAAGGTTGGGTTGGAATAATTATATGGATGAGGGTCCTCCTTGGCTGGTGGCACACTAATGATAGACCAATGAAATAATAGAAAAAACAAAGGGAAACAAGAAACTACTCAATGAATAATATGCTGCAAGAAGTTCAATACTTAAAATATCATTTCAAGTACATTAAACATGTATCAAAAAACACAATTACTCCCACAGGTTGCAATAAAAACAAATATCCACCAAAGCATTAGTTGTTTGACAGGTTGCATATCGGTAAAAATAATTTATACAATAGCTGAAAGGAAATGAAATGTATGTTGCACAAATAAAAAATTGTATTCAAGATAAGAATAAAAACACATGAAGTTTGAATGAAACATTGTCATAAAGAGTATGTTCACCAGGTAGAGAGATTTAATCCATGCATAGAATGGGTCCAACCAATCTGATGTATTTCTATTCTTTCCCCAAAAATATGACCCTCAAAACATTCAAAGACCCCCTATTTAAGAGAGTTGCAAAGGTTCCCATTCTTAGGGGATTGAGACCTAATTTTAGGTAACTTTTCGTAAAACAAATTATTAACTTGACTATGACACTGGAATTTAAGCAACAAGAGTGGTTCTTATTACACACAAAATACCACTCTTGTCCCTAATCTAAGAAAATGTTGGAATTAATCAAATAAAAACTAATACTTTCTCTGAGACAGAACTGATGCATGCGCTGGAGGAACTGAGATTGGCACAAAAAGACTTGGAATTATAGAACAGAGTAATGGCATGCCTGTGAGCTGTTGGAGGCCACCGAAGATGATTGGTTGCATGAGAATATATATGCTTGAGGAAGAGGTAGTCTGTTTGAAGTGTCCTGGAGATATTTTGCATCACCTAGGACTGAGACTTAACTCTCTATCTGTGTCTAAGATTTCAAAAGCTAAGTGCACTATGTTTCGACTATAACTGGCCCTTCTTCTCTCTTTCTCTGTGATGAGATGGTCATGAACATGAAGACATGGATGTGAGAGTCCAACAAGAAGACATGATGCATGGAGGAAATAGGTGATATGGGGAGTGGAGAAGGAATAGGTGGTGAAAGAAGAGCGGTAATGAGAGTGTGAGTGGAGGTGATGTGGATGTAGATGAAGTGGAGGTGAGTGGAAGACAAGTGTTAGGTGGTGAGAGGAGTGAGAGTAGTGGGTGGAATGAGTGGAGGTGATGTGGTGACCTGATGTCATTTAAGCACGTGATTGCGGAAGTTGTTGAGGGTGGTTTGGGTCCACTCCACTTTTGGGCTCGCAATCGCCCACAAGATGCAACATACCCTTCCAACAATACCATGGTTCCAATTGTGGGACCGCTCTAGAAATTTAATGTATGGGTAGTTTAAGTCCCTGCAATGAAGTGTGGTCATTGATATGATTACGATCTATGATCTGAGTGATATTTACCTACTGCAGGGATCAATGGTTCTTGTCGATTTGATATCAACAATCCAAATTTACTTTGGAATTTCAGGCTTCAGGAGTTTTAAATGTTGTGCTTGGAAATATCCCAGAGGAAAATATCCGAAGTGACATGGTGGTATGATGTCATATGATGTCAAGGTTGCTGATGTGTCATGGAAATAAGGGTGACATGTGTCACGTGGAAATTGGAGAATGACACAACCAAATGACCTAGAATGAGTGCCACGTGTCATGATTGATGAGTGTGCCACATGTCTCAATTTATTTTTTCCACGTGCTTCAACACTTTGGGCTTCGGATGTTTCAAATGTTTTGAATGAAGTTCTCCCATAATAGTATGGGCTTGGAGTGACACGGCAAGCTCTCTGGACTTCATATCTTCGGCTCTTCAGGACTGCATCTCTTCGAGTCTTTGCCTCTTCAGGACCACAACTAGTTTGGATCTTTGGGACTTCGGCTAGTTCAAGTCTATGGGTCTTCGACTCTTTGGCTCTTTGGCTACTTCGGGTCTGTGGATCTTCGACACTTTGGGAGTTTCTGGATGTAAAGCATGAAAATCCCTTGAAGTGATGATCTCGGGAAGTGATTAGCCAATGCTTATCACTAATTAACTCAATCTTAGGCCGTGTTAAATACTTCGGGAGTTCAGGACTTTAGATAATTCTTGATGTTAAAATCCACGTGATTATGCACCCCTGAATGGATGAGAGTCATTGATCTGATTGGCCTGATGGATCTTTACAATTGAAAATTACCATGTTCATTTTGACAATCTGGGCCCGAAAATGACCATTCTGAATTGCTTCATTTGTCCACGGGTGTTTCCAGTGCATATAAAAAGGCTTGGTCGACCTATTGTGATCTCAATAAATAGAAAACGTGATGAAAAGCATCCTGAAACAAATACAGCATGTATTTTATCCTTCAGGAAAAACAGAAACAGAAATACACAAAGACTCAAAAAGGAAAGAAACGAATAAGAACCATGTCCCTCAATAATGGGAACCTGACTTAACCAACCCGAAGAAGGAAAAATTGATGAAGGCATAGGGAGAAGAGAGAGGAGAATCAAGGGTGCAGAACTAGGTTACAACAGTGCCATTCCTGAAACAGCTCTGCATATTTTGTAGAGCCACTCCTGAAATAGCCCTACAGATTTCGTAGTGCCACTCTTGAAATAGCCCTGCAGTTTCCGTAGGACCACTCTTGTGTAATAAATGTGCAATTTTCAAAATGCTCATATGTTAACTATGCCAATAGCATAAGCTAGCACCAATATTGGCCACTTGGAATTATGAATGACCAAAGAAGTCTTTGCACTACGAAATCCAAAAGAACTACCAAATCACCAATTCCAACAACACTACAAATCACAAGACAAAGAGTGTTGCGAATTCACCGATGCTGCGAAATGACCAAAATTGCTACTGCAAATTCCTGTGATAAAATAGTGGTTCTTGGAATTTTACATGCACAAGATATGTACCATCATCCGATTGACAACCTCAGTTTTTCCATCTGTCTGGGGGTGGAAGGTAGTGGATTTGGTGATCTTGTTATCCAGCAGTGACCAGAGACTCGGCCAGAATTTGATGAGGAACCAATTGTCTTGATATGAGACAATGGTTTTTGGGATCCCAAAATTTACCCATACATTTTCAAAGAAGAGCTTGGTAGTGACCTCTGATATGATGCTCTTCTTGAAGGCGACCAGAATTTCCATCTTGGAAAAGCGATCAACAACCACAAAAACAAAGTCATTGTCCCTCTTAGTGGATGGGAGGCCCGAAATGTAGTACATTGATATGGATTCCCACGGCCTGTTAGGAATAGGAAGATGGGTGTATAGGCCCTATTTCTTAGTGGATGGTTTGGAAATAGCACAGGCGGTGCAGGACCTGATATACTTTCTGACATCCTATCGAAGTTTCAGCCAATAGAAATGTTTTTGAAACACTGCCACTGTCTTTTCGACACCTAAGTATCCTACTACCCAACTATAGTGATATTACCAAATCCAATTTGCACGCTCATTTGATGGAATGAAGATATGTCCTAGATGGCACAAAATCATGTCCTAAAGATGGAAATTAGCGACCACTGAGTTTGCCTCCAACATTTGATAGGTAGTGGAGAAGTCAGGGTGTGTCTCATAGAGGTGGGGCCATCCAGAGGTCTCATAGACACAAGATTCTAGCACCATGGTGAGTGTCACGACTGGAGATCGGCCGAGGAAATCAACAACTCAGTTGGTACTTCCAATTTTATACTTGACATTTAGGTGGAACTGTTGTAAGTATGTGGACCACTTCTAATGGTGGTCATTATGCAATTTGCCTTGGGTCTGAATGAACTATAGTGGCTTGTGATCAATGTGGATGATTGTCTCCTTCCCAAGAATGTAATGTCTCTACTAGTGGTAGGCTTGCACAATGGAGTACATTTATTTTTTGTAAGTGGGGTACTTATGAACAACATTTGATAGTGTTTCACCATGATATTCCACGGGGTGGTCGTTTTGAGTGATAACGACGCCCATAGAATAGGCTGAAGCATCTATATCAATCTCAAAGGGATGTTTAAAGTCTAGTAATAAAAGTATTGGGGATGAGAACAAGAATTTCTTCAAGTCATAAAAGGATTGTTGTTGGGACAAGCCCCACACAAATATTTTATTACCACCACCCCTCATGCAATATGAGAGAATACCAACACGAACCTGCGACAAAAATTCTCAAGGCCCAAGAAGCTCTGAAGCTCAGTCAGTTTGGTTGGGGTTGGCTAGTCACGGATGACCTAGATATTGGTTGGATACATATACACACCATGTTGATAAATGATGCAGCCTAAGTAATGGACCCTGTCCATGCCAAAGGATCATTTTTCCAAGTTTTCATATAGTTTGTGTTGTCGTAGGGTGTGCAGAACTTGTTGAATATTGTAAGGTAGCTAGAGAGGTAGTGGGGGGGGCCAGAGGACCCATAGTGATAATAGTGGAGTTCATTCAATGTAAGGTGGACTAGGTCCACTATATTATTAAATAATGCCCACTATGGTAGTTAGATATAATAAATGGGTAATTAGATATAATAAATGTAAGAGGACTTCTTAGAAGGTTCTACTTCTAGAAGATTCCTCCTCTAGAATGTTCTTAGGTGATGGTAGCACTATATAAAGGGGTTCAAGCAATGTAATGAGACATGAAGAGAAGTATTGTATTTGGAGAGGTAGCTCAATAGGATGATTCCCCCTCGAAGAGGCAAGTGAATAGGAGAGGATCCCTTCCATAATAGGATCCATTGTATGGTGTTGCCCTACCTCAAGGGTTTGATATAATAAAGTTGTGTTTTTCTATATTGTTTCATAGATATTGTGTGGTGATTCTATTCAGATATATTTGGATCTATTGTGATATTTTTTATTTAGGTATTTGGTTCTTAACAAGTGGTATCAGAGCACTTTCCTTGGGCAGACATTGTGGGCAAATATTTTTTATTTTTGCAGATTATTTTTTTCATAGAAAAAAAAAGAGGGCCGAGACATTATCGAAGTTTTCGGTATATTTATATGAAAAATTTGTAGACAAGGGTTATATATCTGATTTCCTCTCATAAAAACACCCAATTTGAAAAACAAATTGTCCGAAACGGAGTCCGGGAAGTCAAGATATTGAAGTTTTAAAATCTACAAATTTTCAAGATTTTTTCCGCGGACGGCGGCGAGATTTTTTTTTATTTCTGTCACATTTGGAGGTCGAATTTGCCCAAATAAATTACATATCTAAGTTCCTCTCACAATTTCACCCAATTTCAAAAACAAAATCAGCCAAAACGGAGTCCGGGAAGTGAAGTTATGAGCATTTTAACTTCAACAGTTTTTTAGGGTTTTTCCAGAAAAAGCCACGATTTTCTGTCGAAACTTATTGGGTCTATTTTTTGGTTTTTTTCATGACAACTACGGGACCAAAGGGTTCATAGGGTGATCATATGGCTATTTCTTCTCAAAACCTCAAAGAAATTCTTGAAGCATTCAAATCTCAATTGTATGA
Source organism: Picea engelmannii (assembly GCA_009831015.1). NCBI lineage: Eukaryota > Viridiplantae > Streptophyta > Pinopsida > Pinales > Pinaceae > Picea > Picea engelmannii. The sequence goes on from ML781571.1 coordinate 285,274, forward strand.
CACATTGTGTGACACATTGCATGACAAATTTCATGACCTTGCAAATGGCCTCAATAATAGTCTTCGTAGTTCATTGGATAGCATGCAAGAGAGATTTCTTATGGCAGACATCGTCAGCGATGAATATAATCAAGAACTATATGCTTGGTATGATTTTGAGGACGATTTTGATGATTGGTATATGGATAGTTGTCATTTCTAGGATGACAACCACTTCCATATTTTATTTGATGACTCTACTCCACCTTCTGTAAAGAACATCAATGTCCCACATCATGAGCTAGTTACCAGCGTTTAGTCTGCATATTCTACAGTGGTATTATTCCTTCCAGATTCTACTACGACCATTTTCCACTATGTGTATGGATCTTCTTATTTGGATCCACATGATAGGTGTTAGTCTTTGGAGCATCATTTGGATTTGGTTATTGGGTTCCAAAATATTCCACGGGGAGTTCACATGAACACTTGGACATGGGACCCGGGCTTACAATGGTGGTTGGACTACTTCAGCATGGTGGATTTCCTTTCTACATGGGACCTTGGTTCTTCAATATTCTTCATCATTATGGTCCACAATTATCCATGGGACCCTGGTATATGGTTGTACATCAAGCGTTGAGGACAACACTTTCATAAGGGGGATGGAATGTAAGGTAG